>CM033275.1:13284213-13586713 GCA_019343175.1 Oedothorax gibbosus | reverse complement strand
CTTATTTTTTTGAGGAGATGACTCCACGAGCGTTAAAACCTGCTCTGTCACAGGAAGTCGGTATCAAGACATGTTGACAAGATTTGTGATCCCTCAACTTCAGCAACGTGGCCGCCTCCAGGACACGATATTCATGCAGGATGGTGCCCCTCCCCTTCTTGGCGTTCAACTGGTGTTGCAAGCAACTTTCACCGATGAACGTGGGATCAGCTATTTTTCCCGATTGCCTGGTGTTATGAGGATAATGGGTAGATTAACCAGATAGGATTAATTAAGTGGTGGGGGACCGAGTTACAATGTTTACAACCCAAATGGGGTCCGGATGTTATGCGTGGCAAACTATTGTCGGCCGGTCAGCAAAAGGGGAAGGCCCTTTATTCGAATCCATTGTGAAGGAAGCCGTGGCGCCGGCCAGACTGACCAAGTAACACTAAGTTTTCTATAGGGTTTTTGTGAAGTTTCACCTTCGAAAATTTGGAAATATTGGGGTCGTACAGGACAACCCAGCCCTCTGACGAATCAAAGAACTTCCGATTCCCAATCAGAGGGAGTGGGTTGGAATTAGAAGGGGTCGACTGACCAATATATGATATCCAAAAATATAGATATGATACGAAATGGTTCAGGATTGGTTGAGGTAATTTGGTGGGCGGATTGAAAATCTCAGATCTCAAAAATCCTGGAAGGGATCAGACAGACCTACTTCGACCATGAGTTTGGACAGTTAACTTAACCGAGCACTTTATTAGAGAATTATTAATTTAGCTAAATAACTTAACATAGCCAACCATGGTCTCGGGACTGATGTCACTGAGTAAGTTGAATTTCACTTCTATTCCCCGGAGCGATTTCCCTTAACTAAATGTTTAATTTAAATAATTGTCATATTATTAGTTGTACTTAATAATTGTCGTGATGTATGCGTTGTGACTGTTACGTAATAAATGTTGTGTTTATAACTCCACTGTCAATCATTCCGCGGGTAATTGGGGGCTGACAATGCATACTACCACTATTAACTATTCCAAGAGAAGAATGCCACTATATTAATAATATAACTTATTAATTAATACAAGTTGTAGAATTTGAATAATGGCGATTAATAATGTAACCATTCCTGTAATGTCGTTTAACTTAATGTAACTAACTACTACAACTTAACCTAACCTTAAACCATGGCAATAACAGTGCAACACCTGGCCTCCTCGCTCACCTGATCTCATCCTATGTTATTTCTGGTTGTGGAGATACTTAAACGATAAGGTTTGCCGAGAACGTCCTGCAACCTTGGCGGATCTAAAAGCCTCAATTGTTCGGCAGGTTCAAGGAATTTCTGCAGATTTACTGCGTTCCGCTGTGGAACACATAGCAATAAGAATGGAAAGTGTTATGGAGAACCACGGATCGCAATAGAACAACTGTATAGAACAACTGTAGAATGCCTTTTTGATCTGCAGCGCTACCTATCGGCAATTTTTTAACTAGTTTATTTTTTGTAAGAAATCGAGAGCGCGTGATCTGAAGTGCCTGTATCTCAAATTTTATCACATTCTGACCAATACAGCATCCTGCACAGGCCTCTGAGTTGAGCAACTTATTTCTGGACAACCTTGTACTCTAAACATTTCGCCATGTTAAACGCAAAATCGATTTTATTTTCTATCAGGCAAACTAAACTTTATAGAACAATAAAAAAATACCGTAAAAAGGTTTTGTGGATTACTTTACATAAAAAAAATTTGGTTGTTCTAGAATAAAAAACAGCGGAGAAAAAATTATGGAAATTTACGAAAATGAAATCTTCCGAGCAGTTTTAGTCAAATTTTGCCCTAATAATAGGTAGATAATCAAAATAACGAAATATACTTAAAAAAACCTTTAACAAATATATGATTTCAATACATTTATATACAGGTATAGAGGGTGATTAATATGGACACCAACCTCAAACAGCGCAATTTTTTTTTTTATGGCAGCGGAACTTAAATTATACTATTTATACTGTCCAAGAAGTTTTAAACAAGAGATTGGCATTCTTGTATATCTCAGCTTTTTTAGCGAAAACTTTCATAATGACATGTTTTTTTGTTATAAAATAATGCATCAGTTTTCTTTTCTTTTTAGATTGGCGCTTGTTTACTTTTCCAAAGTTTTTTTGTTAGGGATTAATTATTACTTTCGTTTTCAAAAATTAATTTATATTTCAAAGAAAAAATATGTAATATTCCTCTCTTTTAAATAGAATGAAACATTGGTGAATTTAATTTCGTTTTTGAAAATTCATGTATCCTTAATGATGGAGGAAAGAGAGTGTAAATAAAGACAGGACACAGAGGGGGTACTACCGAATGTGTTTAATATTGCTAAGCGCTACAGGTGACGATAAACAGATCCAGAATGGACATGTATATATATATATTCATATATAATATATATATAACAACACTTCTGTCGCATACTTAGCAATGGAGTACGGGCAAAAATCCGTCACAGAAAAAATTCACACAAATATTTTTTTTGTATTTTCTTCTTCTTTATGAATGTAGGCTGAAGTAGTGAAAAAACCCTTTCTTTGTGCATCTTAGCGGCTTTTTATTGATCTAGGTCCTTGTTGCATCGACCAAAGTATTGGTCTTGTGCGACCAATAGATTGGCTTTGTGCGACCAAAAGATTGGCCATGTAAGACCAATGGATTGGCTTTGTACGACCAAAAGATTGGTCTCGTACGTCCAATGGTCTGGCTTTGTAAGACGGATGATCCGAAAAATAATAACAGAGACAATAAAATAGTCATTTATATATATATAAAGTTCTTCGAAGTTCTTTTTTATACACACGCATACAACAGACACATTCATACATTAATCGGTTTACACACTCACGCCATGTTTGGTCAGCTAATGCGGCCATCTTTGGTCACCAATATACGTTGGGAGGGTAAAGCTGAATGCTTTTAGTGGGACGAAACGCAATATGAGATCCAAGTGAAGATCTGATTGGCTCATTTTGGCGATTTTGGCCAGAGACACTGGGCCAATTAACCACCGAGTTTGTGCGATAATAGCCAATGATATTCACAAATAAATATAAAAATGAAAACTTGATAATTAATTGGCAATTGATAGTTCTCTTAGATGATTGGTTCTTTGTTCCCACGTGACACTGATTTGTCAATCGAGGCTTGAAATAGTATTTATTTTCACTCAACATTTTCTGTATTATTAATTTGTATTAAATGAAAAGCTTTACCTAATAGCAGATTGCATGGTAAAATTAGTTGAATAACATTTGAGTTGTATTTTCTTTCGCCTGTATGAAGAACAATGAATTTGCTAGTGTTAAATGAAATAAAATTGAATAGTTAAATTATTGCACGTAAATTAATAAATTTCGTCTCACTAAAATGCATTCTTATAGTTGAAATATCGTCATAAAAGTGCTAAAATTTGAGAAATCAATTAAAAATATTTTAAATCATATTCTACAAATGTTATATGATGAAATATACATTGCATTACATAAGTTAACTTAAACGAAGATTAAGTAAGACGACACTTTTAGTAGAACGACAATTACTAAAAAAAGAAAAACAACAAAAAATAAAAAATATACTAAAAATGTATTTTTAATCTACTTGTTAATTGATAAGGGAATCTTGTAATTGTTTAATTATAAAAATATTTATCTAAACTAATGGTAGTAGCTTTATACTAGTAACGAGCTGTCTGGTACTAGCTTAGGAATTGAAAATAATTTTGATATTGGCTTCACACATATTTTTGAGAATATTTATAAGGAAAATTCTGAAACTAGCGGTTTCTTACACACTTATAACTGTACAATTTCGAAAAATATAAAAGATTTATGTACATAGTTTCACACAATGACTTTCTTAGCACACTTATACAAAAGTCGTTAAACAAACATTTTCTTAGAAATGCAAAATAAAATGTTGGTAGTTGTAACGGAATCTCAATTAACTGCAAATTGCTTTGTAATTGTAAATCATGTGACGGATTTTAAGAATAAAATAAATACTATAAAATATAGTACCTGGAAAACAAAAATGTCAAAACTTCGAAAAGTTTAAGATTTTTTATTTGGTAAATAAATAATTATTAAAATAAATTATTATGTTTGATAAGTTGGCTATCAATATTGCTAAAAATTATAATCTAACCCTTTCACTCCTAATGATTCCATTTGGAATAATCAAACTTGTGATTTTTTTTTCCCTTACTAAGTCACGGCCTACTCAACTACTAAGGCCGAAGAAGCTTTCCCACACAAGCTCGGGGACGGAAATTTTGACGTTATAGTTCCGAGAGACGTGGTTCCGAAGATGAAGACAACCTGTCTCGAAACCTGTTCGGAACCACTCGTTCACGGCTGAGCACAATTTTAGGGTTCCGAATGCGTCCGAACTGGTTTCTCGATCATCGGCACTGGGAACAGTGACGTCAAAATTTCCGTCTACGCTCATGTTTGGGAGAGCTTCTCTGGCCTTGTTATTGAAGTTGGCCGTGACTTATTTCGAATAAATTTTATTACCATTAGATGGAAGAATCATATATTTTAAAGAATTAAACAATGTTTGTTTTAGTTAAATGACAATATGTAAAGCATGGTACAAATAAAATTCATTTTGTAAAAATTCTGGATGTATAATGAGTCTATTTCACACATTTTAGATTTTTTTCAATAAAAATAAAAAGTTGGGATTAAGGGTTAATCAATCACCAATTTTTCAGTTTGCAGAACATTCGCTCAACCAAAATCACCACCCATGTGCATTTTAGCACTTTGTGATTTTCGAAATAATAAAATAAAACATCCTTGTTCATTAAAGATGTCAAATCAGAAGGCACTACACACTTCATCTACTCCAAAATATATACAAACATCTTTCCCAGAATATCAAAAATAACAAAGGCAATAATTAAGACCACTTGTTTATACACTGTGTATGTATCACAAAAAGAGAATTTTTTCATCAAATTCGTCGACATATAAATTAAGAATACGTTTTTTCATAGAGATATATATTTATTCTTATGCCTAATATAAAAGTTTAATTTATTTGACAATTTACATTGTGATATTATGTACTTCGAAGATTCGTTGATTATACCTTTAAATTTAAAACAAAATCAAATTTAGTAAGAAAATATTAAGTTATTAAGCAAGTACTCCCTACATAGGACATTACAAATTTAACTCGATGAATTAATCTAAATTTTTAATAATTTTGTGACCGTGTATATAAATTAACAGATGAATACTACATACTTGTATTTGTAGTTCAATTTGAATTATAGTACTTCATTTTATAATACGTTTCCGTAATTTTCTCTATTATCACCTGTTTTTAATTTTTTTTTTCTAGTATGAATCAAATAATTGCTAAACTGGTAGCCACAGTGCATAAATCAATAATCTAATACAAAAAGCTCATAAAACCTTAAACAAAGGCTTCTTTAAGACAATAATCAGAGGTCTTATTTCAAAATCACAATATGAACAATCACTATATACACATTGCTTCGATTAATATAATTGCTACCATTGAATTTCGAAATTTGATATTGTCACCTTTAACGTAATCAGTTGAAGATTGGTTGGTTTCTTAAATACAGGTAATAGCTAATAATTAAGATTATATATGTTAACATAAAATACTATACAAACGTCGTATTTATAACCTATTATGATCACAGTATTGTTTGTGCAATATCTGAATGTTTTAGTCGTTTTTCTCGAATGATATTTAAGTTAACGGTGAAGATTTGAAGTATAAATAATTACTAACTAGAAAATGTTATTTTGAAAGACGAACTCAGCATTGGATTTAATGTAAATTCGATCACAGTATGAATTGTGCAGCATCCGTTTGGATTGATATAATTTCCTTGAAGAAATTAATAAAAATAATTTTAGTTTTTTTCTTATTTTAAAAAATATTGCTTTTTTAATTAAAAAATTGTAATTGAAATCTTAAATCGTTGAGCATAAAATCTAATTAGATTAAGGTATAAACTTAAAACTAAGCAATTTTTACTTATTGATAAAACAGATTTTATTTACTATTTATTTTTAACCGTTAATGTTAAATTTCGTAGCAATTATCTTTCGATCTTCAATGGTAGATACGACCACCAACACTAACTGACCAACATTGGAAACAATACCACACAACATTAAAATCCCACTTTCACACCGAGAGTTCCGCTTTTAAAATATTTATAAAAACAAAATAACGGTATTCTCTCTTCGCATTCACACGAACATCAACAACAGTAGCAATAGGCAGCAGCGAGGGAAAACACACATAGGCCCGCTGTCACTGAGAAAAACACCGAATACAAAGTTTTTTGTTTATCCTCAGCACACTGAAGGGGCCAGCGGAGTATCCCCTTCGTGGTGGGATGACGTCATGGCGAAAAGTTTATACATCGACGAGAAGAGTTGAGAAGTTTTTTTTTGTTGTGGATGAAGAAGGCAAAAGGAGAGAATGGCGGGACTGGCGCTCACAGAAGCCGTACCCTGTTGATCTGGAAAGAGAACATAAATAAAATTTTAGATTAAAATAAATAAGTATTTTGACTTTTTTAATGTAAAAAGTAGTTAGTTATTTATTTGATAGAGATTCTTCAATGCCTACTGAAACCCATTAATTCAATTTTAGGTTTGATGCTGCAAGTTTTAGTTTAAGTAGACAACTGGAGCGGCTACGTCTACAGTGACATCACAGTTACGTTGTCATAAACCCCACATACAAACCACACAGCAGCTAATTCGTCTTAACAAGAACGGTCATGCCTACATTTACGACACAGTTAAGCATTGTATTTATCCCCACAAACAAACCATGCTCCACCCCGTTCTGATTGTCCATTTTCACAATTCGGTTTAGAAGTCTTGCTTCCAGTCAGTTTGACAGGCAAAAAATGAGTCAAGACAATATTTTCATCAGTCCTGTGTACAGTTTCAGAAAAAAATGCTGTGTGTGTAGTTATTCCTAGATAAAAGAAGCCCAAATGTACACTCTGTAATTTAAAACTAGGCATACGAAAACTAACATCAAAATTTTTCTTCTTTTGTGGTTCCCTTATTATTTATTTATTCAAATTATTAAAAAAATCTCATGTAATTCTCTATGTTATTTGCATTGTTACAACACAATTACGAACAATTGTTAATAACATTAATCAATTACATTTGTCAACAATATTATATAATTTTCCGAAGAATTTAGGTAGGAAAAGTCTCACAAAACTTGTTTGATGAAGTTAAAACATACCAAAAGTGTGAAAACAAAAATTCGCAAAATTTAATTTTTCGTCTGTTTGACAGTTCTGGCAATTTTTGAACATCGTAAAACACCGAAAATACAATTTCTTCCCCAAGAAACAATTGACTAAAAATTGCTACTGTGAATCAAACGGTATAATAGCAGCGACAGATTCCGGAACGGGATAAAGATACAATTTGTGCTACTACTGAAATAAAAGAATCAACAACGCATTTAAATTGTTAAAGTTCATAGTATTCAAGGAAAATGCTCCTAAAAACGAATTAAAAAAATGGACATTTTGAAAGAAATATCTCCTACGAGCCATAAAGGCTAAAAATTGCCATTTTTTATACTTAAAAAATGTACTTGAAATCTTCTTTTAAAAGGAAATGACGCGGTCGCTTTCTTTGGCAGGACAAGCTCCATTTAACTGGGGGGAACATTTTACACAAAGAGTCACATAAAAAAATCCCCTGGTCAGCAAAAATATCTGAAAAAAATCGGAAGGATCGCACCATTGAATCCCACTCGTAAATAAATGTATGATTCCTTTTTATGCCATTGTTAACAACTCGTCGCTGATGGACTATTTTTTTTTTTGCTCAAAATTACCGGACCATTTGCGATGTCAACTTGATGTGTGACACAACCATAGAGTTGGGGCTGTGGAGAGCCTAGTGGTCAGCGTCTCGAGATCTGAAGGTCCCTCTCCCGCGATCGAGTCCCGGTACCACTGAAGACCCACCGAGTATATGCGGAGTACGTGCTCGTTAAATCTGTTGGGTCCGAAAGTCCTGTAGTCAGTCATTGCGCAGTTTACCACGGGTACAGGTCCCTGGAGACTATTTCCCTCCCCTTCAGGGACATGTCTAAATTGTGGAGGTGGCGATAGAAGGCAGCATCTATCTTGTATGTGTGTGTCGTGTCCGTCCTTCTTGACGAAGGTTTATAAGGAGGTCTCTGTGACCAAGCACACAAGCCTGAAAAAATATGTCTACCAACCAACTCCAGCATAGAGTTAAGAAGATGGAGATGTGGCCGGGAAAATACCAATGCAGAAATCGGTTCGCCAAGTGAAGCCATGGATCGCTTTGTAGTAAGCCTAAACAAACGCTCTCGGCGAAGTATTTGGCGCAATTCTACAGAGGTTATGTTAGGTTAGTTTGAATTATCGTCGCACTAGAGCTACACGAGGGTTTATTGGGCGACGGGCGTCGTAATTTATAACCACAGTCAAGTGACGGGCCGACACCTGAGTAGGCAATCATCGTAACCGTTAATTGCGGCATCGTACGCAGCATTAGAACTTTGAAGGATATTTAACGTGCACTCCCTCTACACGGGTTTTTATTCGTCGGACATTTTTGACTGCACGGGCCGTTTATAGGTCGGCAGTTATTTTGGCGATGCCCGGACCCGAAACTGGAACCTTTCGCATGCTAGGCGAGTGCCTAACCGACTGGAATCCCCAGCCCCCAAATGAGTTAAGTATCATGCATTAAAAATGGTGTATGGTTTATGTATATAAGTTAAATTATATTACATTTGAAAGATCTGTTAAGTTAAATTTTTACGCAAAGAAACAACAACTTACGAAAATATTTTTGAACCGCAGATAAACCGAAAAAAGTTTCAGTGAAAATAAGGCAGGAGTCGTCTAAAGTAACGATAAGTTGCCAATAAACACCCTCCCCATTCTCAAGTAAGATTTTTCAAAATTAGTAGTTTTTTTTATTTTAAACTTTTTTACCTTCGAAACTTTTGTTTGGACGCTTGAAACTCAAAAAACTTCAAAACACATAACGTCTAACCCCAAACTCGAATAGTCTAAACTCTAAACAGTAGCTGCATCATCTGATGATGGTGGGAAAGTACTTAAAAGTCACATACGATGCACATTTTGTCTACTTTTTCTCTGTGACAGGTTAAAAATACTTTGAAAACGTGTCCTTGGTCAGAATTTAAACTAATAAAGAGAACAGAAAGAATCGAACGCCAATCGAATATAAAGAAGATCGTTAACCTAAAGAACGGACCGTTTTTTTCATAAGGGTTTTAAATATGTGGTTCAAAAAGTCACGATAGATATTATCATGTAAGATTTGGCTAAATTTGAGTCCACATTCATATATTAATTTAACTCAATTTTCTAGCAATTTTACGCTGATGTTTTGCCAGGGAAAAAATTACGTGACAATCGAACTCTATCCCCACTTGATATTTGGTGATATTCTGCTCAAAGCCCTCTATATACATGTCACGTAATTTATGGAAGCACCTTATGTGCTTTTTACGCCGTAAAACTAATTCAACACCTTAAATCAGTCATTTGCAATTCCTTATTTTATATAAATCTGGTAGCCACATCGTTACAGACTTAGCTGCCTTTAAATTGACAAAAGATGTAAAATTAATAATTACACAAAAATTCGAATTAATTTAAATCTATAATTAAAAAGAAAATGTTGGTACTTTGGTTTCTAAAAAATATAAAATTAATAAATAAAAAAATAAACCAAGTTCTTCGGTTGTCTTCAAAATTATTATATCATTAAAATTGCGTCATCAAAATGTCTAAGCTACTCAACTGTGTTGCTTTGAAAATAATTTATCTAAGTTTTGTTCGACCGCTACTTATTAATTCCCATTTATATTATTTTTGAAAGCCAGAGTACCGTGTTTTTGTTATTGTTAATTTTTCTTTTCAACTTAATTTGTGTATTTTTTGGTCGTTTGTGCAGGCCTAGGGCTCCTTGATGACCAATGATCAAGTTCAAATAAAATTTTTATATTTAAAACCACGCGGCATCGAAAACATTATATTGCAGACAAACAACATTAAGCGCGTAAATGGTGTATAAACAAATTTGATTTGAAAGTTCAATGTGCATGTATTAGTTCTTGAGAGACAACAAAAATGAGAGTGAATTCTTTTTCATGCTTCGGTTAGTGAATAAATGACACGTGTGAACATAGTGCCACCAATCGTATGAAAGGAATGAAAGCGATTACGTCACCTGCAGCAAGTCAATTATTTAGTACGATGTAAACATATTACATATTAGTATAAAATTAATTGTTGTTTCATAAATGCAATCATTAGACATTTTCAAGGTTTATAAAGATCTTATAATATAATGTATAGTGTTACATGAGTTTCATAACAAATTGAATAGTTATATGTTCTATTCTAATATACCTATTTGCATATACCAGTATTTTTAAATATTTTTGGATTTTATAATTTTTTATTTATTTTTAATTGTGTAAATTATCTGTGCTTTGCAATTCTTTTTTAAGGTTGACTCGTCTTCATGAAGAGACTTCCAGTTTTACATAAAGAAAGGTTAAGATGCATTATAAAATTGTTGAACTAAACTTGAAAAAATTTTTGGCAACCAATCCCAGAAAGAATAAATTAAATATGACTTTTTTTTTCTCAAAAACCGGAAAAATTCTGCATTCAACACACCATCAAAATTTTGGCTAGCAATAACAATTTTAACTTGGTAAATCGATTACTATTTTATGAATTATTGGTGTAAACAAATTAAACACTTCATTCATCAATATGGGGGCCGGAATAGCCTGGTCAGTAAGGTCTAGGACTGGCATCCCTAAGGTTGCGAGTTCGGGTCCCACTGCCTTCCGAAGACACCCGCGTACGCTAATGGTGACTGGTGCACGTTAAATCCGTCGTGGTCACAAAGTCCTCCAAGTTCCCATACCAAATCAATACCTCTGGGAGTGACAAGCCGATTCTAGGGATCCTCTAATTGGCCTCTGTCTCTAAAAATTAGATGGATCCACTACTCGACAAAGGTTTATAAGCGGGTCTCTAACCAAGCACACAAACCTGAATATGGTTGGTTGGTATACATATATATTCAGGTTTGTGTGCTTGGTCAGAGACCCGCTTATAAACCTTCGTCAAGTAAGACAGACACAACAGACAACACACACACATAAGTGGATCCATCTAATTTTTAGAGACAGAGGCCAACTAGAGGATCCCCAGAATTGGCTTGTCACCCCCAGAGGTAACCTGAATATATATGTCTACCATCCAATCATCAATATGACCTTCTTAACAACTAAAAATATTTTTAGGTAGGTTATAAAATATCGTCGCACTAGAGCTACACGAGGGCTATTGGCGACGAGCGTCGTTATTTAGAACCACAGTCAAGTGACTAGCCGACACCTGAGTAGGCACTCAACGCAAAAGTTAAGGGCGACATCGTACGCAGCGTTGGGACTTTGGAACATGTTTAACGTGCACTCTCTCTCTCTCTCTACACGGGATATTCGTCGGACATTTTTGGGCTGCACAGGGCTGCCGTTTTTGGGCTGCCGTTTATAGGTCGGCAGTTATTTTGGTGCGATGCCCGAACCTGGGACCGTTCGGAAAATGTTTTTAGACACTATTAAACAATTTTAGAAGTATATTTGAGGATTTTTTTCAAAGGGGCTGCTTTATTGATGGATAAGCCTTTGCAGACTCGAAATATTCCCCAGAACCTAAGAGCTATTTTTCTGGAGCTTTTTTTTTTAATTATTGCTATTCATTTAGATTTGCAGGAGTAAAAAAAAACGATGTTTTCCTAACCGTTAACTATCGTTTTTTAAATTGTTAAGCTCATGCTACCCACAGATGGCGCTACCAAACAGTTTCCTAACAGCCTGTAAGGTTACGTTACTTCTCGAATTCGGAAGGCATCACTATGAAGAAGGGGTTTTCCTCTAGTTTAATCAACCACGATAGCGATTTATGCCCATAACTTGAATCCCCAGGGTACTTGACTAAAAAAAAATATTGGCTTAAAATATTCTTATGGCAAAAATATTAGACCCGTATTTTTTCTTTTTTTCAAATACCCCATAAAAAGGGGGAAAAATGAATTTTAAAATTAGGACGAAATATCACTCCCGAAAATGCTTTGTGGCTGTCACGTGGTATCTATAATGTCACTAGTAACTATAAACAAACTTTGAAACACCATTTTGGAATCTACTTTAAGCAAATTTGAACTATCCGCTTCTGTAAAACCTCCACCCATTATCTATATAATTCTTATTTTAATAGTAAGTTAGATTAAAACCAGTTTAATTACAAAAAAAAAAAAACATCACACTGGTTTGTTTATACATACTAGTGACGTCAGCAAAATCGACGTGTTTGTGATCACGTGCGTAACGATGAAAAAAAAAGCCATTTGAAAATGATATTTATTAATTATTTAAAGATTTCTTTGCAAAAAAAATATATACGTTTGTTATATCTGGGTTCAAACTATAATTTAATTAATATTTGGAAGGTATTTTAGCGATACTGTCAAGTACCTTATTGACTGATATAGGTTTTATCCTCCTCCGCTACAATTAGTTAAACTGATTTTTAGACTGTTAAAATATAACTTTATCCCTCTGTGCATCTCTAATCGAATAGGCTAATGCTTTATATTGAAGTTAGAATAAAGTTCAAAAGCTTGGCTTGAATTAATATGATCAGCCCAAACAACAGATATGAGATCAAACGTTCAATGCAATTCCAGTCCGAAACGCCTCCTTCCATTTTTAAACAATCGGTAGTTAATATTTGAAATGGCAATTTGTAGATCGTAGTAATATATCCGAAATAAAACAATGCTTTCATATTTCCATGGGGACCGGGTGGCCTAGTGGGTTCGATCACAGCTCATCACGCTAACAGTCTGTACCGGGAGCGGGTTCAATTCCCGCCTTCGCCCGGGGTGTACTTTCGCTCTCGTGTTAGTAAATATGCTGTCTGTGTCTGTCTTACTTGACGAAGGTTTATAAGCGGGTCTCTGATCAAGCCCACAAACCAGGAAATACATGTACCAACCTAGCTATTTCCATATAATTGACTTATAGTTATATATATTGTGTTGCATGTAGCATGATGACAAAATTTTAGGGGTCTAGTTGCAAAACTCACATTCTTCACGTGTGATAATAGCTTCTACTTTTGTTTTTTAAGGGGGGAGGGGGGGGGGGGGGGGGTTTCGACGGATTCTCCTACTGCCACAAGTTTGGTCTTCATCTTCAGTAAAAAGTTTCCAAATCGGATGCCGACATACATATATATTTTTTAATTGCTGAGGGTCCTCTATAGATAATTCCTGAAATAAATTTCTAAAAAAAAATCCTAGTTCATTTCCTTTCAGAACCCTATTCTTCTCCAACACTTGCGTAGTTTATGGGCATTTTGATTTTTAATTGTATGAGCAATTAATATTAAAACTACAGTTTTCCTTTTATTCATGCGGCGAATGGCGATGGAATGGACGATCCCGATCACTGTTTATATTTATAACTGACACAAACCACGGTTGCAGAGTACTGTCGTGGACACTACCCTGCAAGCGTGCAACAAAGCTATAAAATATCTTCCAGAGCCTTGTCGCAAGAAAAATTGCAAGCTCTATGTAAACACTCAAGCAGTTTCTTGCATGAAACTTGTGCAATTTTTCTTGCACGTGAACACTTAGCTTAAAATATACTGTCTGGTTCGTTCATTGGCAACTTCATCTAATTGCATTTACAATCGTCAAAAGTGACAATGGACGAACCGAACCCTGAGAATGTGAGTTTTGTAACTATACGAAAGATGAAAGAACCCGGTTGGGAAATGAATAATAGCATCCACTGCCGCGCAAATTAAAATGAAACAAGAAAAAAGTTTCAGTTAGTCATATCGTTTGGCACACAAAATACACTAATCTTTCTGATAAAATTACCCAATTTTCACATACTTTCTGTGGATGGATTCGCAAATTTTATTTTTCAAGAACTCTTCAACTAAACTAAACTCCTCGGCGCAGCATGCCATTAGTGGGCCAAGGTCCTGCCGTGCCTAATTCGGCTTTCGTGACCAAGGGCTCTGGGAAGCAAGGCATATGTGGTCAAAGAATCGTTTCAGTAGCATGTTTCTATTTTGTCATCTTTCGCTGGCTCCGAGTATGGACCCTTTATTTGATCAAACGATAGACTGGGCGTATGAAAGTAAGCGTTAATCGCTTCATTGATCAAACCAGTTTTTACATTAGCTTCTCACACAGTCAACATCTATTACTCTAGCCTCCATGATTAATAACTATGGTAATTCATGCATCAAAGACGATATTTCTAACTAAAATATCATCTTTCGTTGACACCGAGTACAAACTTTTCTTTTAATCAACCGATCGACTTGGCGTATTAAAATAAGCGTTCACTAGTGGCGAGAAAAATGTTCTAAAGGTGGTAAAGGTATTTCGCATTAGGTGGCTGGGCCATGTTTTCTGATACGAATACAGCTTCCCCACTAAAAAAGTCACTTTCTCGAAGATAGAAGGAAAACGGCGCAGAGGAAGACCCCCAACTAGATGGATGTGGTGGAAAGGGACCTCAAGGCGTTGGGAGTAAATCGACGGAGGGGCATTACACGGAACAGAGTCAGATAGAGGAAATTTAGAGAAACGGCCTTGGCCTGTAACAGGCTGTAGTGTCAATGAAGAAAAAGAATAGCTTCACTGGGCGAACCAGTTTTACATTCGCTTCTCACCCAGTCAACATCTCCTTATACTCTAGCCTCCATGACTGATAACTATAGTAATTCATGCATCAAAAACGACATTTCTACGACGATATTTCTCAACGAAAATTATTCCCTAAAATATCTTTCGTTGACACCAAATACAAACACTTCATTTAATCAAGCGTTCGACTGAGCGTATTAAATTAAGTGTTAATGGCTTCATTGATCAAACCAGGTTTTAAATTCGCTTCTTACACTTTCAACATCTCCTTTTACTCTAATCTCCAACACGACGAACGAATTGAAAAAAACAACAACTTTAAGTTAACGTTTTTATTCGGAAACTGTTAATGGTATTCACAAAGTCATTGTCAATGGGCTAACATTTTTTATTGGGACCAAGTATAGACCCTTCATTTAATCAAGCATTCGACTGGGTGCATTTTTTCACTGTGCGAACCAGTTTTACATTCGTTTATTACCCAGTCAACTTTTCCTTTCACTCTAGCCTCTATGACTAATAACTATGGTAATTCATGCATCAATGAATCGGCTAATGCATAAGCCCCTTATTACAACAGATGTTTTAGCGTTGTTCCAATGCGATCGGAGTTTAGTGGGCCTAATTGTAGTTTTGCGGTAGGAAAGGATATTAAGGAGTTAATTACCCAAAGCCATTGTCCATATGTCACTTTGTGCTAATGGGACGTTTTTTTGCTTATTTGGCACGGTTTTGATATTGGATTGTGTCGTGACATTAGAGTGAGATCATTAATAAAAAGTTTATGTGTAACGCATATGGCGGCGCGTATTAATTAATGGTAAAACACCATGGAATGAGCATCGCTATTCAACATTGTTCAATTATTTTCAAATTAACCTCATATAAAATTAACACCTTTATTTCCGAATACAACCTTACCTTTAATTTTTTTCAAATTCGTTTTTCGTGTAACTAAAACTGTCCTAGTTACTTAAATATTTAGAATTATGGTTTTTATGTCTTATAATTTGGTTTATTTGGATAAACTTAAGCCGAAAGCTCATTTTCGCGTGGCAAATGATTTTTCCAATCGTCGTCGTAAATATGTTAAAGTAAAACAGTTTTACATTTGCTGTGTTATTTGGTCGACGCAATTAATTGACATTAATTCTACTAATAAACAGATTTTTTTTTATTTTGTGGCTTTTGCAGGATAAAAAAACACACATTTGTTTGCTGTCTTTAAACACTGATATAAAAATAGTTCTTATCTCACCTGTGGCTTTCAAACATTTAAACGCAAACACCACAACGTTCAGGAATTGTCAGAGTTGTGCACAAACATTTATATGCAATGTAGAAATACATTTAAGATATTAGTACAAATTTGACGTGTTTTAAGAATTTTCAGGGTACGCACACGTACAAATGCAAAGTTTTTATGAATAGTTAAGTTGTGTTTAAACAAAAATACGACACTTTTCAGGAATTAACAATGTGTATGCAAATACGAATATGACGTGTTTTATGAAGTACAAAATGTGTTGCAAACGTTTTGTGCTCTAGGAATTTTCAATATATGAGTAATGCAAATGAATCAATTTTTTCAAAAATTTATTTGCAAATATTCAATTTTTAAATTGAAAAAAATTGCAAATATTCAAATTTTTATAAGTTGAAAAAGAAAATTGATAATACTCAAATGTTGAAATGAAATTTTTAATTTCAAAATTTTGGAAAATAGTATCGATTTATAACTGCCACTTTTTCTTTTTTACATGTTTATTTTAGGATTTTTCAATTTATATTTTTTAATCAGATGTATACAATTAGACGCTGCATGCTCAAAAGCATGCCGGTTTGCAATCACAGATTCCTGCAACTTGCTACGTTTTTGTATTGTCATGTTGAAGGTAGAGTTCAGTTCAGCTCTTTCTTTTAAATGAAGAGCATTAGAGTGGAAGAACGTGCTAAGTGACAACAAGGTGAAAGCGGGAGTGTGCTATTTGAATCAATTTTTTCAGAAACCTCAATAGGTCACAATTTTATCGAAATAAAGTTTTTTATGTTAATTAATCCTGAGTAGACACACATTCTGTGAAAAAATCTCTTTAATCCAGTGATTTACATTACACAGCCATGGGAAGTAACCGAATATAGCCTTTCAAGGAGAGATCCGTTGCTGTTAAAACAGTTTTTTTTTTAATTTCTCGAAATAAATTACGTTTTGTGGTCTTATGGGGATTCTGAAAAAAATTTATTCAAATGTGAATGAAATGTTTTCGAAATCCCTAAGATGTGCGCAAAAGAAAATACGCATCTGCCATGTCACTGTTTGAAGTTTCAAATGAAGAGCATTAGAGTGGAAGAACGTGCTAAGTGACAACAAGGTGAAAGCGGGAGTGTAAATTTTAGTTTTTTAATTGCACTCACATCTGTTAAAAACGGTATCTGCAAACTGTAAAAAATATACTAAAGTTTATGGAAAAGGGATTTGTTATCGTTAAAGAAGTTACTAATATGCTCATTGACCCAAAAATCTCAATTTGTTCAAAAATGGCACTTAGCACGTTCTTGCACATAGGCTATGTCCTCACTACAACATCAAACGCCACAAAGGCATCAAAATTTGGCGACTGCCAAGAGCGCCAAGCGATGCAATAGCATGGGGGCTGACTATGCCAAGTCGCCAAGTTTTGTTGCATTTGTGGCGTAGTCAGGACATAGCCTAAGCTCTTCAAATGTGAAAAAATTCCCAGCTGGTTTTACATGCTGCCCTAAACACAAGTGTAAACGCAACCCCCTTTTAAACCAGAGATCCTGCCATGTTCATAAAAGCTTCAGCACGGGCTATAAATCAGATGAAAGAAATTAGCTCTCCGTTTTATATCGGAACGGGTCTCTGTAGTCAAACGGTTTTATTATACCGGATTTCCTTTTTTTCTGAAACATAAAAAAACCCTCGCGCTAATAGACTGAAATTGCCTGAAAGTTTTCGTGTTGCTATGTTGAGGGAAATAGTTTTATGAAGGCTGGTTTCTAACGCAGCGGCTGCGGTAAATGTTCGCCGTATTTACGATGACGGATGATTGCAGTGGCAATGTTAAGTTAATAAGACTTTTACAAACAACGGAATAGGAAACAGTACTTACGGATTTATTATCGGTTTTCAATCAAATAGTGATAACGTTAAAAGCTGCGGTGCCCAAGTACAGCTTAGTGGTTGGTTGGTTGGTAGACATATATTTTCAGGCTTGTCTGCTTGGCCACAGAGACCCGCTTATAAACCTTTGTCACGAAGGACGGACACGACATACATACACATACAAGACAGATGCTGCCATCTATCGCCACCTCCACAATTTAGACATGTCTCTGAAGGGGAGGGAAATAGTCTCCAGGGACCTGTACCCGTGGTAAACTGCGCAATGACCGACCACAGGACTTTCGGACCCAATAGATTTAACGAGCACGTACTCCGCATATACTCGGTGAGTCTTCAGAGGTGTCGAGACTCCATCGCGGGACCTTCCGATCCCGAGATCTTAACCACTAGGCTCCCCACAGCCCCTGCACTTGATATTGCCAACAGATTAGATTGAAAACAGCAGGTAAATCGTAAGTAAGTTTTCCTTCCTTCGCGTGATTGTATTCATTTAACAAAATTAACATTGTCATTGCGATTATCTGTACCGTAAGTACGGTGAAATTTACAGATACCGTTATGCGTGAAACGAACTTTGTTATTGTTTGGCCTCTACGGGGTTTGAGAACAGGTGTTGTGTCCTGACTACGACATCAAATGCAACAAATGCAACAATACTTGGCGACCGCCAAGGGCGCCAAGCGATGCAATAGCTTGGCTGACTCTGCCAAGTCGCCAAATTTTGTTGCATTTGATGTCGTAGTCAGGACACAGCCATAGAGAAAGTCCCACATTTAAAACCTTCCACATCCGCCGACGGATATTCGTTAGCAAAAAAAAATATTACTTAATTTCGGGGTTTCCCGAGTACCCAGGGACTGACGTGCTCATTGAATCTGTGGAGTACAAAGTCTAAACTGCGTTAGCGTACGATGTCGCTTGTCGTCCGTTGGGTGCCCGCTCAGGTGTCGACCACGTCCGTTGACAAGAGTTCTACATTGCAGAGAGTAAAGACTTTATTATAGCTCGATGGAAGCTAGGAATAGACAGCCGGATTTATTACAACCAAACCTAATCACATGGCTTCAGATTTTCTCGCCAAACATCAAACATTTTATTCTAGCCTGCCTGGCTCTCACCCAAGAACAAGCAGCAATCCATCATCACGACAATCACCCGAACTCCTCGAATAAACATTCGAATAATTCACCATTCCTACCCCATGCCGGAATAACATGACCTTGACTATTTTTTTTTCTCTCACGGAAAATTATGAATAGTTAGAAAAAGAAACACTTTCCAACAGATTTGTCTTAAAATACTCACTTTTACAGATGGACATAGTCAGTGACAAACATATGTTGCTTTGATAGGATAGTAAGTGACTCTTCCGTAAAATACTTGAATCAGATAGAAAATAGTCCATAGATTGTCATGGCCTGCTTTGCCCATTTCATCAAAACCGGGACAATGGTGTGCAGTAGATGTTTCGGTTTATCGAACTGACGCAAAAAAAACCCATCGCCCCATGCTTTTCCTTATAATTCATTAAAAAAAATTGACCGAAAGTTGGGGCCTGGATGGCCTAGTGGGTTTGATCGCAGCCCATTACGCTAACAGTCTGCTCACTGTACCGTGTGCGGGTTCGATTCCCGCCTTCGCCCTGGGTGTACTTTCTCTCTGTGCCAGTAAAAATTCGGTCTGTGTCTGTCTTACTTGACGAAGCTTTACAAGCGGGTCTCTGATCAAGCACACAAGCCTGAAAATACATGTACCAACGTCCAACCTACCTACATACAAACGTTTCTGACTGCACATTTCTTAGTTTTAACACAGCTACGTGTGCCGCGTAATTGTTTACACCATACCAAATCAACAAGTTGATACTTGAGGTCTAAAAAGCATCTTTGAAACAACTACATACGGCGTCAGGACATGGAACTAAGATCGATTATGCAATATGCGTGTTTAGCTGTAACTTCTTCAGCATAAAAATGTAGGATAGTGGAGCTGAACACAGTTTTCAAAAAGTAAGTTAACTTTTTGTCAATTCTGCGTATGAAACTTGTGAAAGAGATGGTTGTGAAAACCAAACAACCCAAAAACATGTGATCGTCAACCAGCGAAAGACGTCAGAATGTTGGAGAGGCGCCAGCCACAGGTGCTGAAATTCAAGACCTATGACGATCGCCATTTGTAACCACGATTTAAATTATATCATGAGTAATGCAAATATATGCTATGATTTAAACACGGAAATAGTACCCCAGACAAAATATTTGGTTGTTTTGCAGATTGCCTTTTGCAAGGTTAAAAATTACAAGGAGTACACGCTGTTGAAGCATATTTAGGGTTAAATAAGCCATTACATGACAGACACAGAACCGTTAATAAATAATTAATTTTAGCCGAATGGTCATTTTGTATTTTAACAGAAATTGCTCTAAAACTTTCAGATGCACGTAAACCGCACATCCCTAGATAATGACACATTTGTAGATTTGCCTTTGGAGACTTCGATATATCGCGTCCAACAGTGAAATAGGATTATATTATGAAACATATGCAGAACTCCAGTTTTAAGAGTCCTGCGTTTAAAATCATAAATATAGTAAAAAAACTTGTTTTAAAATTATAAAACATTTATAAATATACTCTTATTAATATATAATGCTGGTAGACATTCTGACATCTTATGCCTAGTACAACAAGCGAAAATAAGTAGAATTGGTTCCGTATTTCTTGAGTTTAGTCGCTAAAGTTTTTTGTGTTAGCATTTCTTTTCTTAAGAGAAATACATATTTAGATGTACCAAACGACGTAAAAGAATAGACGACGTACAGGCGTATGAAAGATGTACGAGAATAGATGACGAAAAAGCATATTTAAGACACCTAATATTAAATGGCTAGCAATAGTACGGAAACAGGCGGTAAAATATTAAAAACAGACGAAATAGTGGTATACGAATTCGATTTAGTGCAAAAGAATAGATTACGTAGGGTTTTTAAAGGCATGACGTGAAATTTATACATAAAAAATGGAATTAATGAAGAGTTTAGTGGAAGAACGTGCTAAAGTGACAAAAAGAAGAAAACGAGAAAATGAGCTTAAAGTTTTTCATTTGCACTTAGATACGTTAAAAACGACTCTTACAAAAGGTAAAAATATGCTTAACTTAAGGTATGAAAAGGTGGAATCTAAGGAGGGAATAACATATTCAGTGACACAAAAATATCATTTTTTTTTCAAAAATGTCACTTAGTCCGTTCTTCCAGTAAGCTTTCCAATTGGTAACGATGTTGTTTTGAAATAAGCTTTCAATAAGAAAAATGTACGTGTTCTTTTCAATAATATAGAATCAAAACCAAAAATGGCTGTCTTTACGACAGCACACCCAAATCCCCTTCAAAATCCGCGTTAATGGAAAGTATCATCGGCATAAAGCGAAACCAGGTTCCCAACTTTTCGAACATTTTTATTTATTTATTATTATGTGATTCCATTTTTCCTTTCAACTTCTTTTACGGAACTACACGGGGAAGAAAAGTAGAATATAAAACGGCTGACGCTGCTTTTTTTTTGGCTTGTTCCATGAAAAAAAAAATTCCTCTTCTCCTAGAATCAAGTGAATCGGACCTCACGTTGAGGTTTTTTGTTCGAAGTTTATGTATTAGTTATTTTTGTACAACAGCTTCTAAATGTGTTCTTAATGTGTACAGATTTCGCTATTTGTTGGTTACCATACGTTAATTCCTATAAAGACGTATCCAATTTTATAAGCGTGAATAGTGACAAATGACTTTGTGCTCGCGACTTTTTTCATGTTTAATTCAAGTATTTAGAAACAATAATATTCTGGTGATTTCCTGATTTTTTTTTATATTTAACTGTAAATTTGTTTATAGAATGTTTCAGTTAAGATTTCCTAAGTACGGCTTTCTATGTAACGGAATTACATGTCATGGTTGTGGTGATGAATTCAATAGTTATTAAACCTTATGTATGTCGAATGTGGGAGAAAAAAAATTTTTAAGAAAAAGAGCTTTCAAGAAGAAAAAGAGCTATTTTTTCAAAAATTAAATTTATTTAAAAAAATTTTTAGAGCTCTTTTAAAAATAATTTTTAAAAAACTTTCAAAAAGAACCGCAAAACCCTTTAACAGAGTAAGCGTACGGGTTGGTTGGATTTTGAATAGTTGCCGTTCTCGGATAAATAAAATTTTACTGTATATTAGGTTAAACGCATCCGGCTGTCTGATTCTAGTCTCCAAGGAGCTTTAACACAGCCCAATTACGCTCCATTAAGCCCATTTTATTATTATTAGGTTTTTTTGCCAAAAAAAAAATCCGTCTATAGGATTGGTTGGTTGGTATACACATATATATTCCGGTTTGTGTGCTTGATCAGAGACCCGTTTATAAACCATCGTCTAGTAAGACAGACACAGATAGAAATTTTACTGTCACACAGAGAGAGAAAGTACACCCAGGGCAAAGGCGGGAATCAAACCCGCACCCGTTACAGCGCGCAGACTGCAAGCGTAATGGTCTGCGATCTAACCCACTAATCACCGTCTATAGGATACAGTAGATTTAGAACGTGGGGCCCTCTGTATGAGAATTCGATGTTCTGACGACAGGGCCCCCCTGCTGCAGTTTTTAAACATGAGAAAAATAATTCCGACTTTTTTTCCTTAACATCGTTCTTTTTCTTGCCCAAATTCTTCCTCAAGAATGGCTGACAAATAGGCAGAGGGCCATCCGCGCTATCCACATGTTGCTATTAATCAACGCAACGCTTTCGCTTTGCTAAGCCTGTCAGAGGGGGGATATTTTTTTGCTATGTTTTAACTCAAGGGGGGGGACAGAGATGGCAGGTTTTTGGCAACTATTTTGAATATTTTACAACTTGATGTTGTAGCATGTAGGTTTTCGTTTGGTTGGATTTATGTAGCACTAGAGCATAATATATTGGCGATTTGCCTCTTAAGATTGGCGGTCAAGTGACGAGGAAGATACCTGGGTTGACATTCAACCGTTTTTCACATGTTGCTTTTTCGCATGTTCACATTAATCAACTCAACGCATTAGGTTTGCTAAGCTTGCCAAGATAACTTTTTTTGCCAGTTTTTTTTTTTTTTTTTTTTAAATGTGAGGGGAAATAAAGATGGCAAGTGATGGCAACTATTTTGAAGATTCTACATCTTTGTGGTTATTGTTGCTGCAATATGTGAGATATCTTATGCATGTTTTTTTTATGCTTGTTGTATATCAATAACAATCTTCAAGCGGTTAATTAACATTTATAATTAAAGTTCAATTAATATTTTCATCCTTACTACAGCAACAGCAGTTTTGGATGAATTGAATGGTATTTAAAGGTGTGATATCACTAATAAAAAATATTTGTATATAAATGACATCAATCTCCAAGCGGTCAATTAACATTTATAACAAATATAATTAAAGCTCAACTTATATTTTTATCCTTTCTAACACAGCAGCAGTTTTTAATAAATTTTAAATACCAGTATTTGTTTATATTTTTATATTATGTAGAATATTATACTTTCATCCGAGTTGTGGTATCCAGCTCATAGTGTTTTGAAAACGGTGTCTATCAAACGCCATTATTTAAAAATAAAGTAAAAATTACTTTTCATCCAATGCAGTTGTTTTTACTGCAAAAGCTCAAATTCTGTATTACAATCATTCGCGCCAAATGCTTTAAAATTTATCCCATCCTAGATAATGAACTATTAAAGGCGTCTTTTTAAGACCTAAAAACGTGAAAAAGACGTAAAAATGTGATTAATAACTTTTTTATCCAGAAAGTTCAGTTTTATTTATTACATAAAAAACGGCGTCTTAATAACAATTTTGCGACGCGATAAAAATTTTAACGATAAATTATATTAAAATAGACGTTTCAGTAATTTAAATGGACTAAAAGATCAAGTATTTTTTTATATCCCAGAAAAGAGTCGATCGACTTTTTCTATCCCGGCATTTAAACCTTTCGCTGCAGAAACTTTTGTTATGCATTAGTTAGAGCTGTGTCAAATCTGAAGTTTCTATCTGGTTATGTGGATGATGCATTAATGCTGAATATTTGGAGCATTTGTAACGGTTTAATGGCGTTGACTCATGAGATGTTGTGTCTGACTGTTTTGTTATCAGTATGACTATCACACAGTAGATGGACAAAACAGGTTTACTCAGCTTTCAATTAGTTTGTCGAAAGCATAAAAAAAAGGTTTTGAGTCGAGTTCAATTTTCGTGAAAAATTGTAAATTTCGGTGAAAATTATTTCAGGATGACAAGTCACAGTCTGAGTTAAAAACAGCTAACATCGTATTTTATTTTAAAATCCTTTTTGGCCTAAAACATTCTGAAATTAGGACGACGTTTTATAATCGATTTTTTACTAAACGTATATTGACTTCCAGTTTTTTGTTATATAAAGTTAATATAAATCTTTAATTAAAGTGTTTTATAATATCACAAATGAAGCAGAACGTAATTAGTTTTTATAAAATGTGTGGAAGCACATGTTTACTGTGAAACACTATTTCAGTGATGATCTAATATCTAATGTTCACACTACAATCTACACACCAGGACTACATTGAAAACACCAGGCCTTCTCCTGGACCCCTCCCCCAGGCTGATTACCAGCCAGGTCAGATATTATTACTAACGTGCCTATAGCATTAGATTCGATGAATTGGACTGACTCTACATCATATCAAAATATAAATAGGAGTCAGTATGGCAATGCAATTATTGTTTTCTTATTTATTCAAAAGAGCCAGATTTATATTCAATAAATTGTTTGTAATTGTGGAATAATGTATCAGGTTGTAACTAAATTTGGATTCCCCATTGTTTATAAAGATGGAAAAAATGTTCCATCATTTGTGTTTAATAAAACGTAAATTCATTTATAATTACTGATGATTGTTTGAATAATTATGTAATTTTTAAAACTACCAACTTTTTAAATACACTAAAGCGGATATAAAGTATACTTTGTATATTCTTTAAGTTTGCAAAGTTTCAGATCATATTTCTTAAATGCAAGTGCAGTTCTTTGAACGTGCTTGGATATTCTTATATTATAGATAAAGTATAGCGAATGCAAAACGAAGTACGTGAAAAATTTGGTTAACAACTATAATATATTTGCTTCTAAACAGATTTTCACACTTCATCACAAATATTTCAGGGTTAGAGAGCTCAATGGCAAATAATCTATAATCCTAAATTCTGCATTAAACGAGTTTCAATACTTTCTATATTAAATAGTGTTTAAAATAATACATTTACAGTTATTAATTTTGAACAATTGTAATTTTTTGAAAGTGCCGTTTTTTAAAAATAAAAAAAAGTATATATAATATAATGAACATATTTCTTAGCAATTCCTTCAGCGGTGTTTAATTTTTAAATGCAAGTGCAGTAATTCGAACGTGCATGCATATTTATATTTTACAGATAAAGTAAAGCGATTGTTAAACGAGATATATAAAATTAGGTCAACTAAACTATTTGCTCCGATTTATACATTTTTACGAATATTTTAGGATTAGGGGTGCTCAAAGGCTAATGCTTTTTTGTAATCCTAAATTCTGCATCAATTTTTTATAGTAATATTTACAGTTTTTATGTAAATAGTGTATAAAATAATTAAAATACACTTTGTAAACCTCCTAAGAAAAATTAATGAAATATTATTATTTTTATTTCTCAAGTTTATTTCTATTTTATTTCTATTATATTTATATCTCAAGTGCCTGGTGGCCCTGGGTCTTTAAATTCGGCGCTGGGTGTCGGCTCGTCACTTGACTGTGGTTCTAAATTACGACGCCCGTCGCCAAGAGCCCTCGTGTAGCTCTAGTGCGACGATAATTCAAACTAACTTAACTTTAAAAACACGCAAAATAGGAACATACTTTTAATTATTTTGCAATTGCAATTAACTTAATGTACCTCTTTCTCTTTTCCTTAACACACTTAAAATTTAATCCATTTATCTTTTAAAAGGGTTAATGCACATACATTGAAATTCACCAGAACGTCAATTAATTGGCCATTTTCGCAAAGTTAAGCTGCTTAAAAGTTACCCAGAAAATTCATGAATTAGATCAATCTTTATGTTATAAATTCCAAGCCCACTATAGAATCAATTCAGCTATGATATAGACTTGTTGGAATTAAATTTTATTTTACCTTTTCAGTCCCAACTTTAAATTTTTTTTATTTTAAAAATCCATAATTTGTGAATTATGCAACCAAATTGAAATGAAAGCAGAGAAAAAAAATACCTCATTGAATACTTTTGAATAAATTATAACAATAATTTTTTCCAAACTTTACTTGTTAAAAATAGTTAAAAATTAATTTTTTAAACATTGCAAGCATGAAGAATTTAGGGCCAATTTAGTTAATAAAATTGTTTCAGAATAAATTTTATTTTATCATTTTTTTCATATTTTCATTTAACTAAAACAAACATTATTTAACTCATGAATTTTCCATCTAAAAATACAAAAAAAACTATATAAAAATTTCGTATGATTTGAAATAAGTGCGAGGTTAACTTAGTGAGAAAATATATCGCAAGTTGATGATTCCAAATGGAATTATCGGGAGTGGAAGGGTTAAAAAATACAAAAAAAGTGTTAGTCAGAGTGATGTAAATATAAAGGCAAAATATCAAGAAATGGTATAATAGAAGAAAACTCACTATTTTATATAATACCTTGTATAATATTGTAAATTTAATTTCATATTAAGTTGCATGTAACTAAGCATAATACAGGGAGTCCGTAAAAGAATGTCCGAGTTTCAAATTGTGACCTGACATCACATCACGCCTTGTGATTTCTTCCTTTGGGGCTTCGTAAAAGATCGAGTCTACGTTCCACCCCTACCCCTCGATTTACCAACCTTGAAATGTAGAATTCCACAGGCTGTTGCTTCCATTACTCCGGACTTGCTATGCAAACAGTAGGGGAAGAATTTCATTTTTGTTTGGATGTGTGCCGTATCACTTAAGGCGCACACATTGAGCACTTATAGGAACAACTAGGTTAGTTTTCCTGCAATGTCATGTATGATTTGTTATATTTAGTATAAAATAAACTCCTGTAATATACCATTACAACTAGGACATTCTTTTACGGACACCCTGTATAAGGGTTTCAAATTTTCATTTGAACTCAACGCACACGAAACATGGAAATTTTTCTGCATCGTCGGACTTTCATGTGCAATAAAAAGTGACACATACTTGAGCATAAATTTTTGCTAATATTAACTTTCATTTTGTCGATATTTACTTAAGAATTGAAGGTTTCCAAGGGAACTACAAATTAAATAACGACAGTATAAAAAGGAAGGATTTAGTATACTTTAAATATCCATAGTTGGTTTGCTAATTAAGTTTGTATCCTTAAGTACTAGCTTTGCTAAAATAAGGAATGTTTATTGAGGTGGAAATTATTTCATAATTTCGAGGAATTACCTTATGGTTGAAAAGGATTAATCAATTGCTATTCAAAAAGAAATATAGATTGCAATTATAATTGGTGGTTTTCAATCAGAAATTGTTTTAAAGTGAGGCTTTAAGTTGATTAAGTGCATTGTAAGCCATTTTACTCGGCAATCATAGGGGAATTCGCCAGTAAGTGAATAAATTAGTTAGTTTAATCACATGCAAAGGTTCCGAAAGCTCATTTGGTACAAGTTATCATTCAGATCCACATATCCCGGAATTCGATGCTGTTTCCTAAGATAACAGTGATGAAGTAAGTCGTCTATCCGTTTAATTGTAGCCGTCGTCAGTTAAACACAGTTTAAAATTAAGTTGCACTACATAAATATCCCTCGTGATAAAATGTGTCTACAATATAATACTTAAAAGGTGATGGACATTTTACAAAAGAAAACAATCCACAAATAATCAGACAAACAATCCCACAAAACAATAAACAACTAAAAAAAGTAGTAATAAACGCCACATTTCGACCACAAATGAAGAGTACAAGGGAAAAACCGCTTAATTTCGTAGAAAACTTTTTTCATCAGGCCTCTTTGGCGATGAAAGCGAGTCATCGCCTAAACTGGTGTGAGGAAATCGGTTACTCACTTTGTTTTTCTCTCGCGGCAACCCTGATTTACGCCAGAGATCAACGGACACGAGTCACACGTTGGTACAGCGAAAGAAGAATCGAAAGGAAAACCGGTTTTCTGTCGCCAATGTCCGCCAAGCAGATACAATTACGGCACTACTCCTAATAAATAAAGTTGTTTTTCCCCTGTACTCTTCAAATACGACAGAAAATAGAAAGAAATAAAGAAAAAAAAAATTGCTAAGCGACCATTCTCCGCATAACAGCGTCGTTACGCTGCAAAAAATCTCCACCAAGGCCTAATTAATAGCTGTTGCCAACCAACAGGGGAAAGTATCCGACCAAACGACATGTAATACATGTTGACATACAAAATGCCATAAATGAGGATTAGCTACAACAGACAATGCAATTTGTTTCAGATGTCTTCGCGACTATAAAAGAAATTGTAATGGCCGTCTTTTTTTGTCGCCAACCACTTACGGTTGCCAAAGTTTTATGTATCAGAGGAAGAGAGGTATGGCTTTGTTTTGGCTAAATTTAGGAGGATTGCCAGCTCTATGGACCTAATGCATTAGCTTTGAAATTCTAAAATTTGTAAGAGTTTTTCGTTGGCATGCAAGCCATTTTTCACCTGGTATAAGTATAGTAACCACGACAAAATAAAACAAATTTGAAAGGAAAACAGAGATTTCCTTTCACTCTCCGTATTTAATTATTTAATTACTAATTAATAAAGTCTAAAAATACTCAATCATCTGTTATTTTTTAACTTTAAAATTTTTAAAGTTAAAACATTTGTCCCTCCGTTAATTTCATAAAATAACTAGATAGTATATCTCTTCAAAGTTGTTATATTTTCTATTATACCAACTTTCAAGCCGGGTGAAAAAGCGCTTATGCAGAACTTTAACAGATCTTAGTATTTCCAAAATAATTCACTAAGTCTATGTGGTTAAAATAACGGAATTTTTAACCAAAATCTTTAGTTTTTTTAAAAGTATATTTAAAATGTTCATAAGCCCAAAATAGCAGGTTCGATCCCCGAGTGAGTCAGCAGATTTTCAGGATGGGTAAATCATCATCACGCATGTTATATGATTAGGTGACATGTAAAAGATCTCTTAAGTAACCATATAGCTTGCGTTCTCTCTGTAAAAATTAATATCCCGGCATACTTTACATACACAGAGAGCTCAGGTTCATTGTAATCCTACCTTCAATTTGCATAACGAAAGCCGCCTATATGGTGCCACAAAAATTGGCTCTCAGTTTTGGGGAATCTGCCAAATCTGCCAAAGGCTTGATTCCCCCAAAAAATCATCCCCATTTAAGAAATTTTTTTTAATGTATATCTACTTATACTACTCAATTAAGTCCTACCAATAAATTCGTACTACAAAGATTATTTCGGTTATAAAATTTATAGATGATTTATTTCATGGTCAAAAAGTTTATCAATCAACTAAAATAAATCTGGTTAGGCTATCTAAAATGTTATTTAAGTAGGTAGGATGGTACATGTATTTTCCGGTTTGTGTGCTTGATCAGAGACCCGCTTATAAATCTTCGTCAAGTAAGACAGGCACAGACAGAATTTTTACTGACACAGAGCGAGAGAGATAGAAAGTACACCCAGGGCAAAGGCGGAAACAGAACCCGCACCCAGTGCGCAGACTGTTAGAGTAATGGGCTGCGATCAATCCCGCGTACTAGGCCACCCGAGCCCCAAAATGTCATTTATACCACTACTCTATTAAGACCTACAGATAATTTTCTATTTCGAAGAAAATTTCGGCAATAAAATACGTTTCAGAGTGGAAGCCTAGCGAATGGTATTATGTGTCTAATTTGGCGTAAACGCGGCATTAGGGAAATAGATATAGTTAAGACACGCGATTAAAATAAATTTTCTTTGTGCACAGTTTCCTGTTAAAAATAGGCCTGCATTTTGATTGTCTCCGTGCTTAGCTTTTCATAAAGTTGAACAATTAATTCGAAGTGGCAGCATAAGTTAATTTTCTCACAGTGGGTCTGGCTTGTGGGAAGTATGAACTATTTGATGACGTTTCCGGTTGCCTACTTCTTGCCTCTTTACGGGGTTGTGTTGCTTGAGTTGAATGGAATTACCTTCGTACTAGAGCTACACGATGGCTATAGTGGACGAACGTCGTAATTTACAGCCACATTCCAGTGACGAGCCGACTTCTGACTAGGCACCCAACGCAACTTTTAAGAGCAAAATCGTGCACAGCGTCAAGATGTTGGAGCATAATTAAATTTCGCACTCTATCTGCACGGGTATTATTCGCCGGACTTTTTGGCTGCATATGCCGGTAGTTATTTTCCCAGTTCCCGGGCCCGAATTTACGATTATTATGCATGTTTAAACTAACAAATCTAACTATCGTTCTCAAGCCGAACTTGAAACCCACACTTTACAAACGTGAGAGAGTGTAAAGCTTTTCTTTTCTGAAATTGTATATCGTAAGTAATATATGACTAGTACATTGACAGAGACGTTGACAAATGCAAGCGAAAAAAAATTGAACAACTGCCAGATCCAGAAAGCACAGACAAATGACAGTACGAAAAATAGATTGAGAACATTTCAACTAACTTTTATACCATTTTAAGGAAAGAAACGGTCTGGAAATTTAGTATGAATATACCGTCTTCGAAATTTAAATATATATACTTGATATTTAGTTCTAAACGAACAACTATTATTTTATTTAAAATAACATACACTGAAAGTACCAGAAAAAAATAGAAATTTCGTCATCAATAATATTTACGGTTAGAATATTTCATAACTATCCTTGCATAATGACAAATGACAGAAGTTCTCGCAAAAGACAGACACATGTCCGGAATACGTGATAAATGCATCTATTTTGCAACATAGTACAGTAGAAACACTCGTTGGGCCGTTTAAAGTCATTAATATTTGTCTGAGTCCATTAGAGCACCCATGTATCTTTTTGGATTGCTCAAGAAACAGTTTGCATGCACGCTCAAATTATCCGGGAGCAATGAAAATATTTTCCTCGAAAAAAACGCAAAATGTCAGAAATAGCTTTGGTTGAAGTTGAAGGAATAATTTTTTATTTTATAATTTAAAAAACATGATTATGCATGAAAAAAAACCTCGTAATAAAAGTACCAACTTTTTAGATAAAAATTTTCTTTTAAATAACTTTTATAACAACCGAAATATGTATAAAGTTAATTTTTAATCCCATATTTAAAAAAGTGAGTACTTCAATGTACTCTCGTTAAACATAATTAATTACGCAACACGATGCAAGGGTTTTTACGTTTGTTTACTAGTATATTGAAACAATGTAACTGTATTTCACGGGAGGCATGGTCGTTCTAGTAATCCACTGTTATTTGTTTCAAAATGTATGATTAACTTTATAAAGAAATTTTCTTACAAGAAATGAAATTCCTTTTCAAGTAGTTTCGCTGTTTAGAAAGTAGTAGAACTGAAATAATTTAAAAATGAATATTATTAACAAAAAGGAAAATATATATAGTCATTTTATCTCTTGGTGGTTGAACGCAAAGGAAATACTATTAATTTGGAAAAATTTTCCGGGACCACTTTTATTGGCACCACCCTGTACTTCAAAAGGTACTGTAAAGGTAAAAGTACTTCAAAAAGTAATAAAACAACGGCCTCACCTGTTGCATTTTCTCGAAGTCCAGGCAGGGCCGCTGCGTCGTGTTCATCCTCCGACATCTCTTCCTCGGCGACACCACCGAGCCGTAGCACAGTTCGTGCGGCGGAATCGTCCATTTGGGACGGTGCGCATGCGCGGGCGGAGAAGTCCGGAACTCCACCGGACAGTCCTGAAGCATCAGCACCACGTCCCCGCCGTCACTGTTCTCACCGTCCACGGAACCGCCCCACTTGCGCTTCTGGATCAGCACCACATCTTTACTGTCCTTCTGGTGGCTGTTAAGTTCTTCTTCCTTCAACAACAGCACCACGTCTTTCGCGTTCTCGTCCACGACAGATCTCCTCAGACATATGTCCTCGTCCACGACAGATCTCCTCAGACATCTGTCCTCTTCAGAGCTCTTGATGTACCTATCTCCGTCCTTCTGGAGGCCGTTAAGTTCTTCCTCCAGCAACAGCACCACGTCTTTCGTGTTCCCATCCATGACAGATCTCCTTGAATACCTATCCTTGTCCACCACCGAGCTCTTGATGTACCTCTCCTCCTCCACAGAGTTCCTGAAATACCTGCCCTCTTCCACAGATCTCCCCAGGTATATGTCTTCATCCAAAGAGTCCCTGAAACACCTGTCTTCAGATCTCCTCATGTGCCTATCTTCATCCACCGAGCAACCAAGGTTGTCATCTGTAGAATCTTCTTCAGATTCCTCCTCATCTAAGGACCCTGCCCATTTCCTCTTGTGGTGGTGGCTGTTGATGACCTCAAGTTCTTCTTCCGAAGAGTGGTGCGGGTCGCTGTCTGAGGGTAAGGCAGAGTCTGGTGGTCCCGGAGATAACCTTGGTGTGGTCCTTCTATGCCTGTGGTGTCTGTTGGAGTGCTGGAACGGTGTGGTCGTCGTCACCTGGAGGGGCGGGGGTCTCTTGGAGACCCGGTGGTGATGGGTCTGGTGGCGGCGACCGCTGTCGAGGTGGATGATGGTTTCCATGTCTGCAAGAAGAGACGCGATAATTAGTATGTAAATCAGTTAAATTTAACACATTTTACTTATCTAGTTATTTAAGTAGTTGAGTATATCTAGAACATATCGTCGGTTTAATATTCTATGTCTACAAGAGATATGATAATTAGTATGTAAATTATCTTCAGGAAGAGGGATGATAATCAATATGTATATCATTTAAATTTAAATACAACTTACTGATCTAGATTTTCAATTAGTTGAGTATATCTAGAACATTTCGTCGATCTAATAACAAAACCACATCTATTCAAAAACACAGTTGAAAAAACGAAAGCTGTTATGCCCATCGTTTTCGAAAACCGCCGATTTGGCACATTCGTGGCTTTGTTATTGGACGACGATATCTAATGGACGTTTCCAAAACATTTATTCAAGCTTCAACTAAAAATTCAGAGTTGAGTTGTAAAGAAATAGACAAACAATAATGTCAATCAGATCGTAAAACCTATTTGGAAGTAATAGTTTAATTTAGTTAATTCTATATAAAAATTTTTAGTTCACCCTCACCCAGTCTTGGATTTGAAGTTTCCAAGCAGTTTACTGCATAAGAAATTCTTGATATTTTAAAAATTGGTCCACTTTAAAATTAACATTCACACAACTACCTAAAAAAACATCTTATAGTCCATTACCAATGCAATGAAACGATACTCTAATAACGTTACATTTCAAAAAAAATTCTATAACACTTTTCAGCAAGTGTTTTAAGTTTAGATGTCATTCCACAAAATCTTTAATTCTATAAAAATCAGCACGTAGTAACGTCGGAATCTAAGCCATTGTCGAATATACCTCGGATGTGTAGTAAGTGCAACCCACATTCACATCACGTCATAGCTTAGCGCAACTAGTGGATTTCTCTTCAGATGTTAGTCACGCATTAGTCATCAAGGCCTCTGGATATTAATCTGATAGTTTATTATTATTATTTTATCTTCTATGCAATACTAATAGTTTACGTGTTGTGGCAGTCAATGATGAAATAGTTAGGTTGTGAGTGTGTCATGCTGTATTTCTTTGTTTTAATTAACGCTTTGTTTTATTTAATATACAATGGCCCCCAAAAGGCCCGTTAGTCTCAAGCCCAGGGCCCAAACTTTAAGGGGGCCCTAAATTTCAGGGTTTTTTTTATTATAAAAAATTTTGTAGATCTCCACAATGTCAATAAATTGTAAAGGCGTTCCTTTGGTTTTGAATGTAACTTAAATATTGACCTAATATGATTGACTTGATTAAAATTATAAGGAAGCTGATAAAATAGTAGAAAATTATGACACATCGACCAACTGGCACTATCATAATGGGTGATCATATGCAAAATTATCCGTAAAGGGGCAACCGAAATTTTAATGCCTTCAGTTCATGTTTTTCATGATCAGGCCCTGTGTAAACGGTTAAGTGTTTTATACATTAAGAGTGACAAGCAAAAACAATTAAAGGTTCACAGTTTACTAATTACATAAAGCTTTTAGATTTTACGTTCTTCTTTATTCAGTACGAACTTTTTGAATAATAAGTTGAATCTATATACAATAAAGAAGCTACCAATTGATATAAATCTGATAAAATCAAAATAGATAGACAACTTTGGAAAAATTCCTATATAAAGCTGAAAATTGGTAGAAGCCTTTAGAATCTTATTATAAATGAATTGTCAAATCTCTATTTTTCTTTATTCAATGACAAAGGAACCGACGCAGGAAGAATAAACAAGTAAAGGCATGTGAGATGTCATTGTATCAGTTTTTAATGACTTGAACCATTGTAATAAACTTTTAAAACTATCAACATTAATTTACCCGTGCTGAATTTTTAATTAAGGACTCCATTTTATATTTAATTAGCTGAAAATTTATTATTTCTATAAACGAACACCGCGTAGAATGTGCTAAAGTTGAAGAAATAATACTGTAATTTAAGTTCTTACATTTTTGAAGCTCCTCGATTTCAGCACCTTCATCGTCCGACTCGGTCCCAGAATCACGGTCGTCGTCACTCTGCAAAAGAAATGCACGACATCAACACACACTAGCATTAGTTACTACTAAGCATAACATTACATTTAATGTGCAGGGAAAACGATGGGCTTCTGCTTAAGAGGGACTGTCAGCTAGTAGCTTAGAGCTAATGCATTAGCTTTGAAATCACAACTTTTGCAAAAGAATTGCTATATCATGTTATCCCATTTTCACCAGGTATGAAAATCAACATAACATCAAAATGAAACAAATTTGAAACGAAAATGTTATCTAGTTATTTAATTATTAATCGATAAAGTTTTAAAATAGGGTCGCCATTTGCTGTATATTTTTGGCATTTTAATACTTCGAAAATGTATAATTAAATAACTAGATAACATTTTGGTTTCAAATTTGTTTAATTTCGATGTTATGTTGATTTCCATACCTAGGGGAAAAGGGCTAACATGTCAAAGTAAATACTTCTGCGGAAATTGTGATTCCAAAACTAATGCATTAGCTCTATGGGACTGACAATCCCTTTTAATAGGCTCGGTAACTAACTAGCTAAATTGACTTTTGTTTAAATCCTTCACTTCCAGGTTTAATTATATCTCAATTGAGAGCCCGATAACCCTCGTTTAACTCTAGTGCGACGATATTTCAACTCAACTCAACAACTCTCTAGTAAAAGCGTATATTTAAAGCTAGCAAAGCTGTTTACGTACGCTGCGTAACGTCCTGGTAGTAATTTTTGCACATTGTTTTCTTAAAGCGTTACTTAACACACGATTATAATAAGTGTGATTTTTAACGGGATTATAGAAGCATATAATTTAGAATTAATTTTTGTATTATATTAACAGAGCCCCCTTTTTTAATTAAATAAAAATAATTTACTAATTGTGGTACCGGTATAAAATATATGTGTCACCAATTATGTTGTACAAGTTATTTATCATAAGGGCTATCTCATGGAAAAAGGCGAACATCAATGATAGATTAAAAGTATTTAGAGTATCAAAGTATCAAAAGCAAGCATGGTTTCAAACTACCATCTTCGGCAATACGTTCAACATCAAACACCTTTAACCCTTCAACGCCCGGAAACTCAAACACACAAAAAACCAACAATGAAAAAGCAAGGGCGTGATTAAACATAAAATAATCAGGAAACGCAGGTGCATAATCGCCTAAATACAATGCCAAGGCGAGCAAACAAGGTTTTACAACGCGCCAAATCTGCCTTAGGGACAAAAGAAACAAGTCATTTTGGCTGGGTTTTTGAAAAGGTTTCAATAGCAATGGCTGCCTCGTTATTGTATGGTGATTAGAGTGGCCTTAATCTTGGTGTTGTCAAGGTTGGTGAGTAGGGAACTTGGAAAGTGGTAGTTACAGAATGATTTTACGTTCCTAAAATAAAGATAAATATAGATTTATTTATGGGCTTTCAGAATATATTTCGTGTATTTTTCTTTGGATATTTTTGTTAGTTCCGGTAGACATATATTTTCAGGCTTGTGTGCTTGGTCACAAAGACCCGCTTATAAACCATCGTCAAGAAGGACGGACACGACATACAAACACATATATGACAGATGCTGCCATCTATCACCACCTCCACAATTTAGACATGTCCCTGAAGGGGAGGGAAATAGTCTCCAGGGATCTGTACCCGTGGTAAACTGCGCAATGACCGCCCACAGGACTTTCGGACCTAACAGATTTAACGAGCACGTACTCCGCATATACTCGACAAACACAAACATCCATGCCTTACCGGGATTCGAACCCGAACCCAGAGGCTCCAAAGGCTAGCTCCCTAACCGTTGCGCCGCCGGGTCGGCAGTTCCGGTATACTAAGTGTTTTGGTTTAATTTTTTTAATTTAACTATTTTGATTTAAGTACGAGGTTAACTACAAGAGAAATGATAATTCAAATCTAACCAGCAGTTTCTTACTATCTCTCTCTCTCTCTAATATGAAGGTATTTTTAAACTAATTCTTCGTATTCGCGAGGGCAAGTTTTTCGTATTAGTGGATTCTTCGGACTATTATTCATAAAACATATTAAGTATTTATTAGACACATGGTCTAACAGGTTTACACCCACTCACAATACAAAATATTTGAAAATTCTAGTTGAATTCTAGTCTCTGCGATTTGAGAACATCAACACAGTAAAAAGTTTCAACTAAAACCTACAAAAAACAATAGAACAAAATAAATAACAAGAATTTTATTGCATATTTTACTACTTGAAAATACCGACACTGGTTTCAATTTAAACCTACAAATATCAATAGAATACAGCAAATATCGATATTTTTATAACATATTTTGCTACTTGAGAATATCGACAAAGTAAAAAGTTTCAACATAAACCAACATTTAAAATAATCATGATCTGGTAAAAAAATTATTCAATTTTACTACTTTCAGTAGAAGTATGATTAATAAAAGAATTCACCCCCACGATTTTATATTTTTAAAGAAAACTTTTAATCAATCTAAAAACTTCGGAACATTAAATCGATAGCAATATATCACACCTGTCCCGTTTCAACCCCGAATGAAATTAATAACGAAAACAACCAGCAAAAAAATCTTTAAATAGTATTTATTGAAAATCATCAGTCATTGTCTACGATGAAAGGCTTAATGAAAGTTCTAAAATTAAAAAATAATAGAACCGTTTCCGGCATCTATCTTCTAAAACAGGGGTCTCCAAACCAATAAAAATCAACGACTTTTATTTCAAAGTACATCATGATCAGTGTTAGAAATCGGATGGATAATTTTCAGAGCAAAAAATTTGTGCTGCTAACTGAAAAAACTAGAAGAAAATGCACACTATCTGGGAACATTTTTGAGGAAAATATGTATGGAAAAAATGCTAGTGTCATGTAATTTATATAGTCAAGCAGCATGTGTGACAAATTGTGCGTTTTGAGAAACATTTATGAAACTTTCAGGGTTTGTACACTAGAACATGACGATCATTTTTTGATATGGACGTCCGGCTGGGTTCCGACACGTTTGGCCGCCATCTTGAAAAATGGCAGAAAATCTAGTTTGGATCATAACTGCTTTTAAAATCGCCACAATTGCGCACATATAGAATCACCGGAGTTCCGCAATTTCGCCGGAGTTTCTAGAATTTACACTCGTTGGAGAATCGCATTTTATGTATCGCCGGAGTTTTCCGAGGTATCAGTATGAAATTTTTTGACAAATTTAAGATCGTGTTGAAGATTTGCGATTTTAAGATGATTATTTTCGCAAGAACTATAGAAACCACTTTAAAAATTGATAGTAACATTTTAAAAAGGCGTTATTTTTTTTTAGTAGCGATAACTGCGACTAAATTTATTTTGAAGTTGCAAGTTTGTAGGATTTGGTCGCATTTTGCGACTAGCTACCCTTAATTTCGAACCCTGAAATTTGTATTTTATGTAATAATACTTTTATGTAATAATAATCTTATAAGAAAATGCAGTATTGTTTCCCAATGCTAATTCTGTTTCTGAAGCAGGAGCTAAGTTGCCAATTATGACACTTTTCTTTGTCCTTCACGTTGTTTATTTTTATATATCTTTCATTTATGCAAATGGTTCATTAAATATATTGATACTGTAGTTGTTAACTTACGATAAAAATGGCTACCCATAAAAATGACGTCTTTTTAAGCGATAGTTTTCTCATGGTTATTTAATTGCGTCGTTTTTGGTATATTCAATGTTATACGGTAATAAAAGGCTAGTAACATAATTTAAACTTTTTTTGTCAATATTAGTTGAATCTTATGACGATTAAACGACGTTGTTTATATGTACATAAATATGTTGATTAAACATATTACAGTCACAATCGACAACTTACGTTCGGAATAGCTATACATAAAAATGACGTCTTTTTTAACGATAGTTTTCTCATAGTTATTTAATTACGTCATTTTAAATCTATTCAATGTTATACGGTAATAAAAGGCTAGAAACATAATTTCAATAATATTGCCAAAACTATATAATTGTTATTTAATTACGTCATTTTAAGACTATGCAATGTTATAAGATAAATAAAAAACAAGGCTAGAAACATTTCAACAACATTTTGCACTTTTTCATTGTTATTCAAATGCGTCATTTTAAGTCTATTCAGCGTTATACGGAAAAAAAAAACTTATATACATAATTTCAATAATGTTGTAAATTTCTTATGTTTATTCAATTAGTCATTTTATTTCTATTCAAAGTCATAAAATCAAAGGCTATAAATTTTTGTAAACAATATTGTCAACTTAACGGCACCATTTCTCCGGACCCTTAGTGAAACAGTTTAGATACCTCTGTAATCTTGACTGTCCAAGAAGGATTTCTCCTCCGTTCTTTAAAAAAAATATATATCTTTTAAATTTTCCTCTTTAAAATCGTTTTATAACGTTATTTTTTTAATGTTCTGATATCTTTTGTTTGATAAATCCATAATATAATGAAGGAGAATCTGGCTTTTTAAAAGTTGGAATTTTAGTAAATGATTGTGAAGTACGGATGGAAATGTATTTATTTATCATTCTTTTTTTTCTTGTAGGGGTAGTAAATTAAGTTACGAAGACTTATTTTGTAGCACAAAATGAAGGTTTGAGGGTGTTTTTTTTTATAAATAATATGCATTGTTTATATTTATTGCTACTAATATAGAATATATTCAAAGTTGGGATTTGAAATTTGCTAATTATTATCAAAGTACATTAAACTTAGAGTAAACATTAATAGTCGGAAATAATCATCCATCTTAAGCATATTCGGTGAAAGATTGTGTTGCCGTGCAATGTGTTATAGAAATATGGCGTTTTAGTTGTTCCCAGTTTGTGGTGTGATTCTTTCCAAACGCATAAACGCCCAAGCAATTTCTTTTGACAACAAAATTTATTGCCAAAACGTTTAGCCCGATGCAATTTTTACACGCAAAATCTATCGAAACACACAAATTCATTAGGAATTACATAGAATTTTTTTTTCTTTTTACGCTAAAAAAAACCCTGGGTTTAAATAGCACAAATGTTGTGTTAAAATTGCAATTTTACAATATTGTGTTTCAATACAAGACCAATGTATTTATTTTTCCGATGTAGCACGAACTACATTTATTGAAGTAATTTCATTTCAATACTAAAAAAATCAAGCTTTAAAAAAAGGTAAGTTTAACAATCATCATATTAAAACCCAAGGCTTATTTTGTTTTCAATGACTACGATCATCTACCATCTAAATTTTTTTTATCTACCACTTTTTTTGTTAATAGAGCTTAAAGAATTAATCTAAAAAGCATTGCCACCCCGACAAGTGTCATATAAAAAAAATAAGTACGTTAAAATAGAAAGATCGTACTAATGCATTTCGTTTTGATAGTCCGATACAGTTGTAAACGATATTTTTAAGTAACATTTGCGTTAAAATTTGCATATTTAGAACTGATTTCACGTAGTATAATAACTGACTATCTTGATTTTTCGAAAATGGTATTCTTACTTAAACTTTTGTGCTGCAAAGAGAGTATACTGTGCTGCAGATTTATAAACATTTAAAATTATTTTATAAATAACTTATTGTACCAAGAAGCACAATGTATGCAATTTGATACGATTTAATAAGCACACAGTTTAAAAATTGCAAACAGACAATTTATCCACTGCATTATTTGAATAGCCAAAATTTCAAAAGCAATAACAAAAAATAAAACTTTCAATGTTTATGTTGTGATTTCCTTTTTTCAGGTAATGTATCTCCTTCTAAGTTTGAAACAAAAAAATTTACCCAGTAACTTATTTGTTATATATGCGTATAATAGTTTTTTTTCTTCCACAGTACTAAGTCCACAGTCTTTAAATTAATTACTGAAGAATGAATTTTCCCATAAGATATTTTGCAAAAATTATATCATATAAAAGTTTCTTTTTAAAGAATAGTGGTAGTTTAATTATTATAATTTTATTTTAATTCATGGAAATTGTTTAAAAAATTGTTGACGGATATGACATTTCTTTTACTAATGTTTTTGGGATATTACATTTTTTGGATATTTCTTTTGTTTTTTTAAAGTAACTTTAAAAAAAAAACTTGTATTGATTCAATGCACAATTCGAACGGGATGGGGCGTGGTTTGTTTGTGGGATAAAAGACAATGTATGACGTGTTGTGACGTCACTGTAGGCGTGACCATTCCAATTTGGACAAATTGGCTACTGGGTGTGTTTTTGTGGGGTACAAGACTACGTTTGGCGTAGCTGTGACGTCACACCCTCCCTTTATAGTTCGTATTTTCTTGATACAATTGTGTTGCAATAAAAAGGAGCGAATTAATTGGCATTTTTATCTTTTTAAACATAAATTTCATATCGCTTAGATAAAACTGAATAGTTAATCTAAATTAAATTTCACTTTTTTAAAAATAAATTTCAAATTATTTTATCAACCTTTCAAACAGTACATATTTAGGCTACAAACCTATGTAATGTTAATTTTTATGTATTTAGTATTTATTTTATTATTATATTTTTATTATTTATAAAATCTATTTTTTTTAATCTTATTATTTATTTGTCACTACTTTTAAAACATTATTAACTGCATCCACACCAATTCCGTTCAAAAACAATAAAATTTTAGCTAAACTTTTATCAAACTTACAAATACATACATTTTTTAATTCAGGAAAGGCGCGTATAAGAATCAATGCACGCTTGCCCGGCCAATGGGGAAAGAGGATTATCGGATTATTCGGTCGCATTTGGGAAGAGTTGAAGGGGCAAAAGTATTTTGTTTTACGCCAAAAGATTTTTTTATTGTTAATCCGTCCGTTTTCCACCTTTAGTTCTTAATTCAGTACTTTTTTTGTAAGAATACGTGACGTTTATAAGGTATATAAAGTAGTAATATAATTTAATAATTGCCAATATTAAAACTTCTTTTCCACATTGACGTTGTTACCGTGTAAGGTTAAGGTCATTTTTTCAGTCTGTTATTGTTTTAATCAACGAAAAGAAGAAAAAATATATTTGGGCTATTCATTTAAATGTCTTAAAATGTATTTAACCCTTTCAGTCCCAGCGATGCCATTTGGCATCATCATTTTTCTGTTCATAATTTTAAAAAAATAATAGGACTGACATCTATTGGGATTAATACAAAATATTTTCTAATAGAAAAAAGTTTGAAGAATCGAATGATGTGCTTTTTGATATCATAAATGGCTATAGACGATCAGAAAAAAATTTCAAAAATGATGCCAAATTGCTCTTGGGACTGAAAGGGTTAAAATAATCTTTTTTTAAATATTTTTTTAATTTTTTACCGACCTTTTGACGTTGTCAGTTAAAAAAAAATAAGTTAAAGGTATTCAATTATTGTATACTAAAATAATTCACACCAATAATAATTAATTAGGGTACAGCCGGATAGTGTTACTGACGTAACACTATCCGTCCTGTTCGAAGCGTCGTTTGTTCCGAATAAAAAGACATCGGCTTTCAAAACATGTTCGGAACCCGAAAAGTAGTGTCGGCCGGGCTCTGCTTTCTTCTTCTTAGGAACCAAACTTCCCGGCATCTTCTTCCGAACAGGACGGCAAGGAGACGACAAAGGAGAGCTTCTCTGTCAAGTTGTATAATCAGTCAATAGAAGATCCTGTTTTCTACGCTGTTCGATTTTTTTTTGTTATCTGACTGTTAATTTCTTGTAGTATAAAAAAAAACATTAAAAAAAATATGAAAAATATGAATCATTGGATAGAAAAACAAACGAGGGCTGGGGAGCCCAGTTGGTTAGGCATTCGCCTAGCATGCGCAAGGTCCCAGGTTCGGGTCTGGGCATCGCCAAAATAACTGCCGACCTATAAACGGCCCGTGCAGTCAAAAATGTCCGACGAATAATACCCCGTGTAGAGGAAGTGCACGTTAAATATGCTTCAAAGTCACAACCATGCGTACAATGTCGCCCTTAACGGTTGCGTTGGGTGGCTACTCAGAGGTGTCGGCTCGTCACTTGACTGATGTTCTAAAATACGACGCCCGTCGCCAATAGCGTGTAGCTCTAGTGCGACGATATTTTAAACTAAACTATAAACTATAGAAAAACAATACTTTTGAACAATGGTGACGTATGTATGCTTAATCATCTCAAACAGTTTTTAATGGATTTTCTTGAACCTTCTTTACACATTAAAAGCATCCATAACCAACGGAGTATTGAACCTATGCCAATAAAAATTACCCATTCGACCTGCACATTTCTTTGTAAATCGTTGTAAAGATCTAACAAACAGTTGCGAACAACTTTATAATGTTGCAACTGTCATCAGTGTCTTCATTATTTTCACGCATCTACATAATAATCATTTACATAAAAAAATAATTATGATTCATTCGTATAAAAACTTAATAAAAAAGCGAACGCGTGAATGAACGCTTGAATTGATTTTGTTTTACAAGGGCGAATACAAGTTCATTAGCAAATCACAATTTAACAAGTAATCTTAGTCTTCAGAAACAATTCAACCAAGATACAATAAAGAAAAAATGTTCTTAGTATAAAAAAAGGTCTAGTTAAATGTTTCTATACAGAACACCGCTCCTTTTTCCATGAAGATAAACATAAAAAGACATGCGCAATCTATTACTAATGTTAATTAATTTTTTCATGACAGTCCCTACTTTTCGGACACTCAATAGTACCAGTTTTTATAATAAAAAAAATATTTTGTTTTAAATATATTTTCATTCATTCGACATGATGATAAGAATATTAAAATAATGACTAACAAATAAAACATTATGAGTTCCGAGGCAACTTCTCCTATTGTTACCCCTCGCATTCAAGTTGGGCTTAACTTCTCATTATATTCGACGACAAACAAAAAAAGAAAAATAATAATAGTGAAAAATAAAGAATAATAACACAACACTCGGTTGTATATATAAATAAAAGAATGACACTCGGTTCCATAAAGAAAGAGAAAAGGGTAGAGAATAACAATCAGCGTGTGTGTGTACGAAAGAATAATTCTTTCCTGAATCCAGGCGAACAAAGAACGTTTGTGTTTTTGACTCACAAAAGAAAATGTCCGCGGAGTTAGATTGACAGAATTGTACACTGGACGCATTTTTTAAAAATAAAATGTGATGTAAAAGTGTTACACATTACATTAAGTGTTACACAACACATTAAGTGACAACACATTTCACTTTCAATTACCTTATATGAAATATAAGGTGATGAAAGTTTCGCAATTGGGTTGAAAATATGAAAAGATTTTTTTTTTTTTTTGAGGATGCTGATTCCAAAAAAAAAAATGGTTTTTGAACATTAGTGCGGATGTCTGTCTGAAATCACCTTACAGCTTGAACTAAAAGAGTTCTAAACAAATTTGGTGCACGAATTCTAGTACCTGTCGGTCGTCATAACAAGGTTTTCGAAAAAATCGCTCATGCATAAAAGATAGCTGCCATTGCACTTTTTAGTTTGTAAGTAAGTTTCGTAATTACTTTATAGGCCAAGAGAAATATAACTCCAGGAGAACCAAAAATGAAAACAATACCGATGGAACTGTTGCCCCCCTATGACGTGAAACATTGAATTTGTATCATTTACTATCTGCGACAAACCACGCCTCTACGACGTTTAAATGATGGCTAATTTCTCAATATCTTCCTGGGGATTGAGAAATTTGCCTTTCAACTACTACGCGTTGTCTAAAAAATTATTTGTCTGACATTCATTGCAAGCCTTCGTCCAGTACATTGCTTCTGCATTGAATGAATCTTCTTAGATGATATATTTCATTTATTTTGTTTACCATGTGTAACGCCACACCAATAATAAATAAAATAATAAGCTAGTAGTTCATTTTTGTCAAAAACTGTGTTTTTAATGGTTAACTTGTTTATTACTTACAATATTGTTACAATTCCTATCAGAGATAATTTCTAAAATTTTTAATTTCCTCGTGTTAGACACTTGCAATATCCACACGACAAAAATAAAGATATTGGAAGAAAAAAAAAAGCCTCAGAATAATAATATAAATACATAATAATTATTTATATGAAAAAAGTTTTAATAAAAAGTGGTAGTAAAACTATTTGAAAAATTCTATGTCTTGATAAATTAGAAAAGTCGACAAACGAATCCGATATTAAATTAACGTAAGTTTATCATTTCTAAACATAAAATAGTGTTTTTGAACTTTTTTAATGTTGCTTCACGATAATTTATTATATTTAAATAGTATTAAATAAATGCTATTTTTTATTACTTAGTAATTTCCGACATTTCTGAAAAGTTAGGAAAAGGGTTAAATTTGCATGTTACAGTAAGAGACATTTTCAATATCCATATGAATCACTATTTGATCTATTACTAAAATAGAGATGGTGGGTTTTATAGAACCGGTTTGAGGGGCAACCTGACTTTAATTCACCATCGATTGAATTATGGTCGCACAGAGCTACACCAGGGCTATTGGTGACCGAGCGTCATAATTTAGAACCATCTAAATTAATATTACCACTATTTCATGTTCGCCTGTATGGTCCTTGTTCTGTCTCACTATTGTTATTTTCCTTTAAGTTTTTGTCTGTGTGGGTAATAAAATTATAATTAAAGTACATCGATTATTTTAATAAGATATGATATATAGAAATAGAGGACCAAAACGAGTTTCTGGATGAGCAAGAAATGTTTTTAATTTTCAGTAATCATCATTTGACTAAAATTATGAGCTGTACGTGACTCTGTTAAAGCTCATACATAGGTTGTTAGACATAGACAGTCGAAAAAGTGCAATAATATCGAATGCCTCATAATATTGAATACTCAAATTCAATAGGTTAAAATTTTTAATATTATTAACATTTAAAATAAATGTTACTTTAATATTTGAGTCTGGCAGATACAAAGAAATCGATTGGGTAATAACTTCGATTATATGTTGGAAACATGTTCTAATTTTCCCTATGCTGGACATTTTGAATGTCCCCATGATAAATAAAAAAATGCATCAGTTTCCCGCACATAAATTTGGTCTGATAATCTATAAATCAAAACTTTTTAACAAAAATTTGGTATTAAAAATGTGTTAATTCCATGTAACTGTAGTGAAAGTCACAATTTAGAGGAGCTTACAAGCCTTTTAATTTTGAAAAATATATCAAATTAAATAATAAAACACGTTACATTTTTAGTTTTAATTCATGTAGATCAGCTATATTCCGCTAATTTTCTTTTTCCATTTAATATTAAAAGTTGTATTTATAATCACTTTTTACACACGTAACTTACACTACAGAAAAAATAATTTCGCATGGAATTAGCCATTGGTTTAAATTTTTAATTTTATTAGCATTTAAAATAAATGTAACTTCAAGTTTAAATTAGAGTCTGGTAGATACAAAGAAATCGATTGGATAATCTTTAAGTTAATCTGATCTATTTTTCCTATTCTGGACATTGTGAATATCCCAACGATAACATAATTCCAATCGTAATACACGCAAGTCTAATAATTTGTAAATTAAAACTTTTTTTAATAAAAAAGTGGTATTAATAATTATTAACAAACAGTTCTGATGCTTTGGGTGTTGTTGTTGTCAGTGCAAAAAATAGAAAAGAAATGAGAGAGAATGCATTTGTTAAATATGAAAAGTAGAATAGCTATAAATAGAAGCTATGCATTACAATACCCTAAATCGATTTAAGGTTACATTTACAGTTATTAAAAACATAAACTACACATTTACTTATTAACGTCGTGTTGCATTCTTGTCAACCCGAAACATCGCTTTGCTTTTCGGCGTCACGATGTTTGTGGGGTGGAAGTAGGCTTGAATGAAATGAATCTGGGTTTGATTGAATAATTATGCAAAACAGGTGACCGGGGGGTTCATTAGGGGATATGGGGTTGTCAAGTGGGGGAGATAACGATCGCCAAATGCCGCCAATTATAAAATTGAGCGTCATTTTCTAGAATCAGTAGAGAGCTAATACTATAGAGAAGGAAGGAATTTTACAGACGCAGAAATCCTATTCCACGTAGGCCTAAAATTATTACGATTTCCCGTTGTTAGTCACGAGATTTTAAAGCATTTGGCTATGAAATTTTCGCCAAATGTCTTAAACTAAGATATTTTCTTACCTTTTTTTATATTCTACTACTTCAAAGTACATCAGGATTTTTTCATTTTATATTATAATAAAACAAAACCAATTTTAATGCATTTTGAATTTTAAATTAGTAATATTGTTTCGCAAGCAGGTGATAAGTTGCCAAGTATGGCACTCTTCCGTTGTCAGTCACATGTTGTTATTTTTTACTTGCTCTACTATGCTTGAATGGGGTTACCGCTTTTATTCTCATCTAATTTCTATATGTCACACTCGCTCAAATATACTACATTTTTATTTAAAAGGAATTGACAAACGTTTCTCATCTATTGACGACACATTACCATTGTGATTTTTGGTTTAGGGGTTTCTCTGACAAATTTAAGACATAAGTTTATCGATTGACCTTTTAGTCAAATCTAAAGGTTTCACACACTTTTAAAAAAATCAGACAAAAAACGATTACTAGTTTAAAAAAATCTGTGGGGTGTAAAACCCCATAAAACTAAACTCCTCGGCGCAACAGCCCATTAGTGGGCCAAGGCTTGCCTTGCCCATTTCGGCTTTTGCGACCTAGGGCTCTGGGGTGCTAGGCATGTGTCCTGGTAAGGTGGCCAGCCTCACGCGGAACCCCCAGTGTTTAGTTCCCAAGCATGCTTGGTCCCTATTTTATCGACCCACTTAAGGGATGAAAGGTATATCAACATCGCCCAATCCGGGATTCGATCCCCGGACCTGTAGAGTGGCAATGCGAAGCATTAGTTGCCGAGCACGCAAAGTTTCAAACCTACGTCAATATTACGTAAGCACTTATCATCTAATTGCTTGACTAATAAAGTTTCCCTCACTCTATTTGGCGCCTTAGTTAACTGGAGGGGGGGGGGGCACCAATTTGGAGAAAACTGAACTGTGGTTCTAAATTGCGACGTACGTCACCAATAGCCCTCGTGTAGCTCTAGTGCGACGATAATTAAAAATAAACTAAACAAAACCATTACCCATTCTTGCACCTAGTATTCTCTATAAATTAATAATTCTACCTGTGAATTTCAAAGTGAAATCTAAATGAATAGTTATTATACCTAACTATATAAAAATAAAAAATTATTTCATAATTTTTTGAATTTAGCAGATTGTAATATATGTTTTCTCCTACATGCATTTTAGTATTTCTACCGTATTGCGTTCAGCCGAGCACGGAAATATTTGCCATACATATTTCTACCCGGACATACTTGCCGCAGAACATCTATTTTCAATTTGATAGATGAAGGAAAATCGGTCTATGCCCGGAAGAAAATAGAAAAACATCAAATCCGCTGCAACTTATGTTTTCAAATTGATGGATGTTGTTCGAAAAAAGAAATCGATGTTTCTTTTCTGTGGAGTAAAAATAAAATACTTTCCCTATGGGATATATGAAATAATATTTTATGTATATAGTTGAAACTGTTCGGAAAAATCAGAAATTCGGATAGTAGGTTTTTCCCCGAAAATTAGATGGATACTTTAATTAATTACTGTTGTATATAATGCTAATGTATTAATGCTAAAATCGAGATCGACTTAAAGAAATCAGAACTAAAGAACTTAAAGAAAATAGAAAATATAGATTTAAAGAAGATAAAACTTTGTATTAAACTAAAAGGGAATACTTTTAAATGTTAAGCATATGGATAAATGGATTTCCTGTCGAACCCATTCGGAAAATCAGAAATTCGAATAATAGTATTTTTCTCCGAAAAAGATATATATATTAATTAGTTATTGTATGTATGTTCATGTTGAAAATGAGAAAAATATCTCATTTGATCGTGCGGATGAATGGATATCAGAGGATACATTTGTTTTGAACATTAAAATATTTTCTTAGCTTACTGAAACGAATGTTGTGTACACACTTTTCTTTCAGTAGAACTAAAACGTTTCTCTCTTTGTAAATTACGTCAAATTTCTATCTCGCAAATCGCTATCCTTTTTGGCAAGTTTTGCTTAAAGATGAGACACATATTTAGGTTTAGTGATTGAGGGCTCTAAAAACCGCTCTGCACTATCTTAATGAGTACACGTATGAAAATGAATTTGCACGTATTACGCATGGATTTAATGTCACTCTACTCGCAACCTTTTTGGATCCAACAATACCTTCAGACACTTTGTTCAGCCTGAGAGAAACAAAAAGTTGTCCAGTGGCTGTTTGTCTACAGTGAAATTTTCACTGCTGAAAAAACTCAGCAATATAACCCTTTAAGACCCCGTCAGATGGCGCTGATTTAAGTTTATGGGACCAAATTTGAGTTTTATCGAAAAAGTTGTCTTAAACAGCATCAATGCTCAGCAATCAGCTCATTAAAAAACACGCAATTTTTTATACAAATAACGAATGGTACGAGTCTGCTGCTTCCGTATTGATAATTTTAAAAAGCTTGAACATTCTCTTTTATACCCGCACGATCGTGATAGTTCGGTCGGAATGGGTTAAATTTTTGAAATAATTGTTTATTTAAATTAATTATTTATCAAACAATAAAATATTCAGTTACTGGCATCAACAAAAAAGAAAAGTTTTTTAGAAAGAGCGATAATTTCAAAATCCCCCAAAGTACCAAAAACCTAAATATTGCTCAAACCGCCCTCGGCACTTTTAATGAGATTTCAAGACTAAAAGCCGCATTTTATTCTTTAAAAATTAATAATTGAAAATAAAGAATGACGATTTGTGAAATTGTAGAACAAGATATGGTTATTAATACAAGATTTTTATGTTTCACTTTATACGAAAAATATTGTCCAACTACGCATTCGTGGCACCCTGGGTCGGCTCGAAAACATGGAAAAACGGACAGAAAAGGAAAGATATTAATTTTTAATGGGAATATTTCAGATGATGTAACGCTCTTGTTGTCATTTTTCTGCGTACTGCGATTTCATTAGTTGCTTCGGTTTCGCTCTCAAAATGACCTTGATAGATGAAAAGAAACTTTTCTTTCGATGCAAGCTTTCTTTAACAAATATTTTGAACAACCAACAGCACAGCAAGAAGTTAGCATTTAAAAAAGTCAATAAGTAAAATTTATCTTTGAAAACTCATTTTCAAATACGAAAACAAAAGTAATTTAAAAAAAAAAATGAAAACAAACTGTTGGAGCTGTTGGCCATCCACACGACGTGAAACAACCCATTAGATAAATTATTATAAATAATATTTTTTATTTTAATGATTCTAATAGGATTTTTTTTTAAATTATTCATCTTCCTCCCACAGTACCATAAATGCATGATCGGATTATACAAACATTTATTAACATGGCGCCAAATAATTAGCCAAACGTCAGTTTGAGTGTATCACGAAAGCAATTAAAGCTTTACTTGACAAATCGGGCTTTGAATTTATTTTGATAACACAGCTTCGGCATCTTTTTATAACCAACGTAGTTTTAAATAATTGTTGCCACTTTCAAAACTGAATCAATCTTCTTTTGACAATTCACCCCCACTTGTATGAAGTGCCTAAGGTTATTTATAATAATAATTATTATTATTTGTAGACCCGCTTATCGCCGTTAAGAAGACATACTTGAGATTTACGGAGGCAGTTTGTCGCAACTGAAGTGGGTATAGAAGAAGAAAAAAAATATTTTATGCCTTTTGCGATTAAAAATTGCTTGGTATCTTTGTTATGAAAGAAGAGCAGTTGTAGGTGGTATTAGGCAGTGTGGCTGGGAATTAAGTCTTTCATTTCCAAACCTGTCTAATTTCCCAACCATAGAACCACGAGTAATAATGGTTTGCTAATTCACGTCAAACCTAGCGAGCTACCTAGTGCTATTGGCGACGGGCATCATATTTTAAAACCACAATCAAATGACAAGCCGACACCTGTTCAGTCAAATATGTGCCTTAGCAGCCAATATTGTTTGTAGACATTTTGGTCAACAATTACGCCGTTTTGGAACTATTTGGATCATTTGTGATGGAAATAATAATTTGTGATAGAACGTAATTTAGAACCCCAGCCGAACCAAATGAAAGCAAAAAACTTGCTTGGTATCTTTGTTATGAAATAAGAGCAGTTGTAGTTTTAGATTAACAAGTAGTCATTTTAGTTGTTCACTTGTGTTAAGAAGAAAAATAAAGTAGTTTATGGTAATTGGCGAAATTTTTATCGCCAAATGCCTTAAAATTACGTGAATGTCATTGCAAGAAAAAGTGTTTAGCTTTGGTCCGCTTTGAATAAGGTTACTGCTCCTCTACTTCTATTCCTGCCCATGATGGTTATGGCTCTATAATATTAAATTTTCGATTTACAATAGGCTTCATGTTTTCACTTCACCAAGAACCTACTTTCTTAATTCTATCTTCGTGAATTAAACCGTCTTTTTCTGAAGGTCGTTTGGCAATGCCATTGAAAGTTACTCTGACGTCACATGCCGGTTTACGCGGGAAATAAAGTTTGGCGGCATCTGGCATCAGTTGTAAACCGAAACCCACGGCTGTTGCCAATTCTCGTATTAAAATAACGTCTCGGTGAGTGAGTTTTTTCGTTTGTGGAATTCCTTGGGCCGCGTTCCATTTCCTGGAAGGGTGTTTGTGGAACATGATGTTGGAATTTTAAAAAAAAATGAATCGCGAATTTTGAAGTTCAGATTCTTGAAAAGGATTAAAAAAAAAAGAAATAAAGAAATGTGTTGAATGAGGCCTTGTAAAGTTAATGCTGCTTGTGTAATATAAGAAATCAATAGGTGAATCTGAATATTTTTCTTTTTTTTTATATATATATTTTTTTTATAAGTTCGCGACAGGGCATTTCTAAGCATTTCAAATTATTTATCTGGCGTTAGTGTACGCATGAGATTCGTTGGATGACAGTTCAGGTGTCGACGACGTCACTCAACTTGTTTAAAATTGTTAGTGGTTTAAATTATTAGTGGTGTAGCTGTGTTGAAATAGGAATTATAAATCGACTGATTGAAATCATTTAGTATTATTTAAGTACACTTTTACAGCAGTTGGGGCTGTGGTGAGCCTAGTGGTCAGCGTCTCGGTCTCGAGATCGGAAGGTCCCGCGATCGAGTCCCGGTACCACTGAAGACCCACCGAGTATATGCGGAGTACGTGCTCGTTAAATCTATTGGGTCCGAAAGTCCTGTGGTCGGTCATTGCGCAGTTTAATACGGGTACAGGTCCCTGGAGACTATTTCCCTCCCCTTTAGGGACATGTCTAAATTGTGGAGGTGGCGATAGATGGCAGCATCTGTCTTGTATGTGTGTGTATGTCGTGTCCGTCCTTCTTGACGAAGGCTTATAAGCGGGTCTCTGTGACCAAGCACACAAGCCTGAAAATATATGTCAACCAACCCAACCTATAGCAGTATGGTTAACTCAGGCAGTGTGGCTGGGAATTAAGTCTTTCATTTCCAAACCTGTCTAATTTCCCAACCATAGAACCACGAGTAATAATGGTTTGCTAATTCACGTCAAACCTAGCGAGCTACCTAGTGCTATTGGCGACGGGCATCATATTTTAAAACCACAATCAAATGACAAGCCGATACCTGTTCAGTCAAATATGTGCCTTAGCAGACCAATATTGTTTGTAGACATATTGTCAGACAATTACGCCGTTTTGGAACTATTTGGATCATTTGTGATGGAAATAATAATTTGTGATAGAACGTAATTTAGAACCCCAGCCGAGCCAAATGAAAGCAAAAAACAAACTCGGCAACTTGGCAATCGAAAGAGAACACATTTGACTTCTATTTGTTCCGGGTTGTTTAGAATCTTACATAAGAGAGTGGAAACCTCTTTATTTATACGCATCCGGCCCCAGGCTGTCTCTTAACAATCGTGGATGTTTACGCAACCCGACGGGAATTGGCACAGTTGGCGCATAGCTGCGGATTTAGCCTGCCAGGGAAACAAGGTATATTTGCATGGTGGAATTTTACAAGGACACGAGAGTTTTTACTATTGTTATTGTTTTATTAATTGAAATTATTAATTTTTTTTAAGTTTTATCTTGATTCACGTCACATTAGCTAAGGCCGAAGTCACTGGCTACCAATGCAACTATAGCAATATCGACAAGACTTTGAAACACGTTATATTCACTACTCTCAAAATTGAGGTTTTTATTGGGAGGATTTTATTTACTTCATCAAAATCCGTTTATTGGATGGTTTTGATAAGGACTATCAAATGGTATTACCTGTGGCAGTCCTTGGCAATTTACATAAGTCGGTTTAGTTTGAATTATCGTCGCACTAGAGCTACACGAGGGCTATTGGCGACGGGCGTCGTATTTTAGAACTACAGTCAAGTGACGAGCCGACACCTGAATATGCACCCAACGCAACCGTTAAGAGCGACATCGTACGCAGCGTTAGGACTTTGAAGGATATTTAACGTGCACTTCCTCCACACGGGGTATTATTCGTCGGACATTTTTGGCTGCACGGGCCTTTTATAGGTCGGCAGTTATTTTGGCGATGCCCGGACCCCAACATGGGACCTTCCGTATGCTAGGCGAATGCCTAACCGACTGGGCTCCCCAGCCCCTTACATAAGTCGGCTATTTATTTAAAAATACACACACTACAGATAAAAGAATTACAGCTTTAAAACTTAATGCAGTACACTTCAAAGTACATCTGTAAACATGATGTATGGCCTTTATTATCTGTGCAGATAATCTGTACCTGACAGCTCTTATAAAAGTAATTATCTTTTTAATAGTTGTCAAACTGCTAGTCAAGGATGTTCAAGATTAAAAAAAACCACAATTCCCTTTATAGCATTAGTTAGTATGTTTATTTAAATGAAAAAACACTTACAATCAAATTGCCGACGGTTGTTAGAGTAGTTCCGTTGCCAGAGGGCACTTAAGATTACTCGACTATAGTGACCTCAGTATAATTATTTCCGGTTCTCCACAAATAGTCTTATCACTTGAATTTTCTAATTACGAATTCGAATTGATAACGTTAGGCTCAAAAAGTTCATGATAAATTATTTGTGTTTACCCAGGGCCGTTACAAAATATATTTTTTAAAAATTGAAAAACTTAAAAGTTTTTAAACAGTAGAAATTCTCATGAATGCGTTCATGACGTCAAATATCTTGAACTTGCTTGAAAAGTTGAGCAAGTCCAAACATATACACCTATTTTCATGGGGCTTTTGTCGTTTTTGGGCAAATTGAAGGCTTTCCATGAAAAAATTTACCAAATGTTCAAATTCATGACTTTCCATGCTTTTTCCTGACTTTCCCTATGCGCGGAAAACCTGTATAGCATATAAAGATTAAATGTCAATTCTAAAAGCCCGGTTTTACTACTTTTACGCAGGGGAGTAACCTTCAAAAACCCAACCACCATACTCACATTGAAACTCGTTCGCGCATTGTATGCAAATAATAGCCAATGTTCGTCACCATAACAGCGATATTCAGTATCTTTGACATCATAATAACAGCAATTTGATAGTGAAGCCTACGAGGAAATTAAAATGAAGCTTGCCTGCTAGACAGCAGGTCGCCATAAGCGATCTTTTTTGTTCAATAAATAAAAACTGGTCTTGAATTAAATATCGGGGAATCCATCGGCGTTCGATCAAGATTCGAGCTGTCAGGTAACAAGAACAGCAACGCCCAGATTGAAGGAGTTTGAGGTGTTTTTAGGGAACTTCTATCCTGCGTTTCTGTTCTTTTTTAAATAATTCTCCTCTGGTTTTCTTACTTTTTTTTTTTTGGGGGGGGGGGGGGGTAAACTTTTGGTAAGAGATTTGTGGGGAGAGAATATTGATGAGGCTAAGTATCTTTTACTCGTAAAACTGAATGTCTTTGGGTTCTCTAAAATTAATGGCGACAATCTGCATGGCGGAAATAACTATCTAGTAAGACATAGCTTAGTAAAAAATTCTGGACGAAAATCGAAATTCACCGCAAAAATTTAAGATTCTATTATCAGTGTTAAAACAATGTATTGAATGACCCAATAACGACGATTTAAAAGAAAACTTGCCATGCGAAAACTTCCTGCTTAAGTTTAATTAAGCAAGCAAAATATACGACAAATGAAGACCATCGTCCAAAACAATTTATGTAGGAAAAATTAAGTTACACAAAAGCGAATTTTAGCGAAAGTTAATCTTTTATTTCTGAATGTACGTATTATAGGCATTTACAACGTTGTCGTTAATGGATTAAGACCCAAATTTCTAATTTTTTCCTGACAAATGGTAATATTTTAAACCTTGAGTTTGGATGCAATGCGTCTGAACACACACAGTACGCGTTATGAACCATTAACTTACTTTATGAATTGTTTAGAACTTTGCTCAAAACTTTATGAATTGTTAACAGCGGAAACAAATTCCAAACCATTGCGCCTATAGATTGCTCCCGATGGACGGTTAACTTATAAGCAAGGCCTGATTAACCATAAGGCATGTTAGGCCAGGGCCTAGGGCCCCTAAATTTTAGTATTATGCTAAATGTAGTATACCCCCAAAAAGGCACTAAATTTTAAAATTTTCTGAGACCCCACTTTATTTTTAGTTTGACTTTGACTCAGACATTGACCTGACGTGATTGGTTTGATATCTGTTATAAAGAAGCCGATAAAATAGTATCAAAAATATGACAAATCGGCCAACATGCATTTCATCATTACGGGCAATCTATACAACATTTTAAATAGAGGCGCCTCCAAAATTTGTTGTGCCTAGTCTGGGTTTTTCTAGATCAGGCCCTGCTTATAAGCTCAAATAACTTGTGACCAACAACTCAAAGTTCTTTAGCTCCCCATCTCTATTAACCTGCACAAACGACCTTCCCTTGTTGAATTACTTGCGTAGAGTAACTTCCCCCCCACCCAGCTCGAACAGGTGACAAGCCTTTGTTCGTCAGATTACAGGTTACTCTAGAAGTTACTTTGTTTTTACGTGATCGTTTTTTTTTTTTGCGTATTACAAAGATTGATGTGGGACTTTGTAGGAAAGATTGTGGTTTCACCTTGGGTTATTTAATCGATTTTTATTGAATGGGTGTGAAGGTGAACGGAATCTTAAACATATTGCGAGCGGGTTGGGAAAATTAAACTTTTCATGAATAGTTTTAAATCACTGAAGTGCTTATTAGTACACGGATTCACTTTAAATCGACTTGTAGTACTGCGTACAAAAGTCACGACGTTTAAAAGTTCAGGCGAGATGGTAAACTCTTCATTTTACCACTAGAGGCAATATGCTGTCAATTTAATGCCAAGTATGCTGGCAGAAAGGGGCCCCAAAGAGACTATGACAAGTTGGGACTCCCTCACTTTCCACGAAATTTCTTCTGTATGGAAAAGTAACTACAAACAAATATGGCTTACTCCCCTGCCCTCCACTGGTATTCTAGAAAGCTCCCCCCCCCCCCCCCCCCGGCTGTTGTCTCGAGCTCAAGCAATTTCAAGGCCTAATAGTGGCCATCTTAAAGGAATGACTTTTAGCTCCGACTGCAAAAAATTTCCAACCTGCAACAAGTGTCATCTGAAGACAGCCTCTCCGGAGCATATCCTAGACTGCCTGGGTCTAGGTTAGAAGACCTAAAATCATCTCTTCTTGTTATACTGACTTAACTATACATGGAACAGATCTAGTTGTTGCTAGGTCATGAAGGTTTAGTAACAACAACATTTAATGCCAAGTTGAGTTGAGTTGTCGTCCAATCTAGCCACTATCTGACGATTCCATTTGTACTTATTCCACGGCCTGCCGTCTAAAAGTGGACTCTACAATAGCACATTTGGTGTAATTTTTTAAATCAAATATTATTAGTATCAAATACCGTTCATTTTTCCTCGTGTTATTGACAGTTGACCAAGTACCTTAATAAATGTCTTTTTCAATGCAAAGTATCATTTTTAACTCGGCGTATCTAATTTTTAATACCAGTCAATTAGATGTTTTTACATTTCACAGTAATATATGCTGAATAAACGTTTACCGGTGTATGTGCATGAATATATTATTATTAATGTCTGTTTGACTATTCTAAGTACACAGCTGTCTGTTTTTGTGTTCCAAGTACACTGCGACTTTCGGGCTCATTCATGGTTCATACACTTGTGAGGGAAAAAAAAATTCAAGCACTTTTCAAGGACTTTTCCAGAAAAATTCAAGGACTAGATGTTGGTGCCAGATTTTAACAAAAAATTTTATATGGTTAAAAATGTTGAAAACCAATTAAGTTTTCAGGAAATAAATATCACCATCTAGACAACTCTTATGCTTTCAGTCAGTAAAATTTTCAACCAGTCATGATAGTCGGGATTTTTCAACCGAAGATCGTTGAAAGTACATTTTCCACTCATTTTGTGAAGTATTCAGTCATCACCATAATACTAGAAAAGTTTCAAAACAGAATTTATAAAATGTGGCTCCGCTAGGCACGCACTATGAAGAAAATGCTTTTTCGCGTTTCAATCTCTACTTATTCATTTTCCAGAAATTATTTATGCTAATTTGCCGCAAAAAGAACAATAAAAATGCTCAAACACAATCAAAACAAAAACTTATAGGCTAGAAATACGGTTACATTTATCGAAAGATACCGGTCGCTTGCTAGCTGGGAAAAGATTTTAGTGACGCCATAGCAGTAACGTAACCGGGTGAGCGATCACGTGTTTCGGCAATCTCGAGAAATTTTTTGATATTATCCGATTTTGCAATAAATAGTACGGATTTTTTTTCAAGCACTCTAGATTCATTTTTAAGCACTTTTAGGACTTTAAAATGGACTTTTTTTATTCAAGCCCTTTAGATTTATTTTCAAGCACTTTTAAGGACTTGAAAATTAACTTTTTTTATTCAAGCACTTTTCAAGGTTTTTAAGGAGTGTATGAACCATGTCATTAAACCCTGTGGAGTCTTTAGTCCCGAACAAGGGCACGATGACACCACTCGTTTGTTTTTCGTACCCGCTCAAATGAAGAATTCTTTATTTGACCAGCGCAGAGGTATAAATTGCAAGACGTTTACTTAGATTAGATTAGTTGTGAATTATCGTCGAGCTAGAGCTACTCGAGGGTTATTGGCGACGTGCATCATAATTTAGAACCACAGTCAAGTGAGGACGCGACGTTTACTTACTGAAGGAATGCGTTCACTCCTCATATAGAAACCGCTTCCATTGTGCCTTTCCAACTAAATAAAATAGTCCAACTAATAAAGCCAGATGCTTTCTATGAAGTCACACTATCCATCAGGTTTGAGTTATCGGCTGCTCTGAAAGAGAGAAACGAAACCCGTTCGGAACTTGAAATGTATAGTAGGCCGTTCGCAAATAGGTTTCGTACTTTTCTTCGTAGAAGACCACGATCCGAACCAGACGGATAGCGTAATACCACGAAGAGCTTCTGTGGCCTCAAAGTTGAGTAAGTCATGGTCTTGTCCTCTTTTACGAGCTTATCAAACTGATGGTCTGCCCAGTGTAGACATAAGTAACAACAACTGTTTTTCATGCCCAGGCCCCGAACATCGCCTAGGCCTACAAGGCCCGGTTCTTCGGCGTACCAATTTTAGGAAACTTCAAAATTAGCAATAAACCTATCAAGTTTGTTTCACGCCTCACAAATTGTGCTGCTTTTAGGATGAACTCAATTCAAATTAATCAGATATTTAAGTTTTCTACAAGAACCTTATATTTTTAAAAAATATTATATGTGATGATGATCTACATTCGAAGGTCTTAACTTAGCAGTATGTTTATTCAGTAACAATATCGTTCGGAAAAGGTCCTGAAATGTCTACGGGACTAGGGCCCCAACTTGTCATGGTCAGGCCCTGTTCATGCCTAACAAATAGAAGTGATACTTCATTTAGAAGTTTACCAACCTGAAAACTACTTAGGACTATTTTTGAATATCATTTGAGTACTGACAGACTAAATTATTCAAAATAACATCAAACATGCAGTGGAAATCTTTATTCACGTCAACCGAGTCCAACCGAGGCAAAGAAAAAAAACATCAACAAAATGGTCTTATGTAAAGTATAAACATCGACATTGTTTCTGCTAAGGTAAAGAAAAAACATCAAACTTTCAGCGGAGATTTATTCTCAAAGTTTTGCTTCTACGCCCAAACAAACATGGTTGTTCAATTTTCCAGAAGTCTTACTTCAACTTAAATTTATGAGGAATGCGAAAAGTTTTTCATCGGTGGCGCCACAGAAGCAAATTGCAACTGCATAGAACGCAAAAAGGCTTAAGTAAGAAAAACTAAGGCTCAAAAACTAACTGCAACAAGCATATAAAAGCAACATTATCTACGTTTTTATTTTCACAAGGAAAGGAAGGAAATGCTTTTTTTTCCTTCTTTTTATTTAAAGTGAAGGATAAATAAAAAATGGCGAAATAAAAGCTAGGCGCTCTTTAAATTTTTAAAACTCACGTTGCGAATAAGTGGAAAATTCAAGATGGCGGAAGTTTTAGAATATAAGAATAACCCGGCAGACGATGATGCGATCTAGAATAAAAATAAAAAAGTTTTAAAGCGCGTAGTGGCAACTGAACAGCTGCAACGAGTGGGGGTTGTTTAAAGAAATAAAGACTTATTATTCTGCACTCGTTTTTAGATATAATGATGTATTTTGAATTCAAAATATTCCAAACAGGTTTTGAGCAAACTTTACAATTATATTCGATAATGTTATTCCTTTCAAGAATTCTTCCGTAAGCGACAATGTAAAAGTTTAAGGAATTCGTTCGAATTCGAAAAATATTATTTCTTTATGCTGAATTCGTGTGTATGGGAATGGTGTATGTTTAATTTGGGATGTTGCGTTAAAATGCCAGTCGTCAAAATCGTTATTTGTCACACGATTTTAAAGTCGGGGCTCCCCGTGGAGCAGTGATTAAGGCATACGTCTCGGAAGTTAAACTTATTTTGATGTTCTTCCATCTATCCTGTAAACGAATATCTGCTAAAGTATAGAAGTTAAACAAATCTAAATACACTTAACAAAATATGTCGTTAAACCTTTGGGGTCTAAAACCGAGTCTCTCGTTGGGTGCACGAGTCATTGACCGCGTTTGAAAATTACCAGGCGAATGTGGATATGCTAACGCTACATTTGGAGGCTAGAAGTAGACAGCCAAGACATCTTTTGAAGTTGACCTGGCAGCTGAATGATTATAACTAGTCAGACAGTTTAAGGTTCTGGATTCAAATCCCGCCATATAGGCATGGATATTTTTGTGGTCTGTTTTGTTTGTGTGTAAATCTGTATATTTTGTTCTAAGAACACTAAACGCGAACAGTGCCTAAACGCCATTTGATTCAAGGAATCGCTCATGTGTTGAATCCCGTCATTGAATTAGGGTTCAAAATAACGAGGCGCGTATTGATTGCGTTAGAATCAATATAAGTAAGGGGGAAAACATCTATATAAACCCAACCAACATGTCCCTCGTCACTCAATCAGGGTTCCAAATTGCGGCGTAATTGGAGGCTCATTGGAGGCTAGAGATAGACAGGCGTACAAATATACAACGAACTTGTCTTGAAAGATAAATCGCATCTGTTCTTCCCAAATAACCTCAATTCCCACGCAGGGGAGCAGTGCGAAGAGGTCAAGGGAGAAAGAAAGAAGTAATGAAATATGTTTGAAAGAAAGGTTCTCTTTAGAAGTCAATTTCACGCTCCTCGCTCCTTCGGCGGGGGATTCTCCCAGGGTATTTTTAGCCGCGGAGGTAATTTAACGTATGCATGCCCGGGTACTTAAAAGTTAAGAATGTGCAGTGTTGTGTCTTCGTTTTGCATGTAGGAAAGTGTATTGTTTTGGTATATATATTTTCCGGTTTGTGTGCTTGATCAGAGACCCGCTTATAAACATTCGTCAACTAAGACAGACACAGACAGAATTTTTACTGACACGGAGAGAGAAAGTACACCCAGGGCGAAGGCGAGAATCGGACCCGCACCCGATACAGTGCGCAGACTGTGAGCGTAATGGGCTGCGATCAAACCCAGTAAGCCACCCGGGTGATTTAATTCTAATAAAAAATGGCTTCCTATGCTTTTTAAATGAGCATTAAATTTTGCAGTTTTTTAAATAATTGAAGTACTACTTCGAATTCGAATTCTTTTCTGAAATTTTCAATGTATTCTAATTTCGATGCGCTGAATTTTTTGACGTATCACACTTGTCCGTAGCATTTGTAGTTTGGGCTATGAAAGTGAGTGACGGACAGACGGACTGAACGATTATAATACCTTCCACTTTTTACGTCATAAACGTAGTGTGGAAGCTAAAACACGTCTATTTTCGTCACTTCTTTGTCATCCCACCAAAACAATATCATTTTCCCGATTGTCCGTCCAGTTAACGAGTGTTAACAATACAAAATGTTAGTATGACTCCATGTCATACATTAATCAGTTTCAGTATTAATTGGTCCATGGATGAGTATTGTTAGTCAATCCATGGGTTAGTATTGTTAGTAAGTCCATGATGAAGTACTGTTAGTTAGTCCGTGAGTTAATATTGTCAGTATGAATGCAGTACATAGATGTGAATACTTTACCCTGTTGGAGAGTCCGTGGTCCGCATAGCAGATTTGTGCGAATTCCCTGCGCTCTACACTCGGTTTATCACATAAGAATCTAAAACAGATTAACAGGAATTTAACCATACGTAGACTGGTATTACCTATACGTAGACTGGTATTAGCACAAAAACTAACATGCATCTCTTTAGTAACAATCTTAATCTTTTCTTATGAATATATTGCATCAACATATAGTGGCAATATATTCTAAGAAACTCCCAATTCTGTAGTAAATCCAATCCTTTAGTAACCCCCCAGCAATAACAAAAAAAAACTAATAATAATAATAAACACTTCATATAAGAATGAAGGGAAAATGCAGTCTTTTTGTACCAAATTCAGGCATTTTCCTTACATAAAAAATTAGCGTTTTCGCTGCTTTCTTATAAAATACAAAATTGGTTCGAATATTAAAAAATATTTTGACACAAAATATTCAAACCAATTTCAAAAAGCGTGATTATAGAGACCTATAAGTCATACATTTATCCCTTCCCCCCATATAAAAGCCGTTTGTAATATTCAATACACCCGGAAAAATGTAGCGTAGAAAATATTGTTTTTCAAACTGGATTAGATTAACACCGCGTTGAATTAAATTATTATTACTAAATTGCGTTATTTAAAGCGCTGGTATTTATTCTAGGTAAATACGAAATTATTAGCTCTGTGGACGTAAACCGAAGCGTCTCATTGCTAAGTGTCATTAGCAGCTTTAAATAGCTTCGACACAGCGAACCAGAATAAATCAGTTTGAGACAGAAATCGATCGTTCTCCCGAAAAAAGAGTTTGTCAACTGCTTGGTCGGACATGGTAATGCTTGGACAAGTAACGTCGCACAAGAGAGATTGTAGGGCTACTATTAAAAAGGTTGAAAAAGTGCTGTATTAGTCAACCGTCCTAATCAACAGCATAAAAAGGCTACAGAATACAAACATCCTTATTTGTTTTCGATACCAAATAATAACATTCCGGTTTTAATTAGTACTATAAATAGAGTGACCAAATGTAATGCATATCGCAATATAATTAGTTTGTTATTCAAATATTTAGCAATATTGTGCAAATAATCTTGTTTAATTTTTTCATGGTTTTTCCAAACAACACAACGAAAATAAAAAATGATTTATAAAAATTTTAATCACCGAAACAAAACGGCTAGTTGTAAATAGTTTATATGACATTGACGTAAACTTGATTTTAAAAATAATAAATATAATTAATTACTTTGAGTATCTTCTTATAGAAGCTAATAAATCAAAAATTTTTTGTACTGTAAAAAACTATGAACACTAAATTTTGATTTAGAATGTTTAACTATTGTGTTAATAATACTTAGTTTGACTCTATCAAAAGTTACTAATTGATGTTCCACATTGTGAAATATCAACTTTGGAAAAATCATTTAAAACTATTATGTTTTATTTGAAAGAAATATGACACAAATCAGTAAATTTTTAAAAAGTTAATTACAAATTTAATTTAAAATCAAAATGATTTATTCAAAACTATAAAATTAAATTATAAAAAGTATCAACAATGAATCTTACGAACTTCTTGTTTTATTAGACACACAGCGCCATCTATTGGCGAAAGAAGTAGTCGCAGAAGACGCAATAATCTATTTTGAAAGGATATTGAACTTACAGGATGTTTTGCAGAGTTAAAAGCGTATGCGTATTTTTATATCATTTTCCGGGGTGGATCACTCTTATAATTTTTAGTGCATGTGTATCTACAACCCTAAATATTTCTTTAAGGGAAGAATTATGAAATTTCGGTGAACACAGGTAAAAATGAAAAATTACATTGTTGGTGAAATATGGCGAAGAAAACTTTATTTGGAACTAGAAATTATTTTAAGATAATAATTTAAAACAACGTTGAATGAAAAGCAAAAAAAACACACTTTTTTTTAACTTATCAAGAACCAAAAATATGCCACCGGTTAAAACGGCGGTAAGTAAAAAAATTTGCCAAGCGAAAATGAGCTTTCTGCTTAAGTTAATCGAAGTAAACATAATTTTTGACACATGAAGACCATTGTCCTAAACAATTAAAATAGGACGAATTGAGTTACACGAAAAACGAATTTTAAAAACTTTAGTTTAGTTAACTACGCCAAATCGTTATGTACTTCTTATAAGCCCGATTTAAAAGACCGTTGTTTAACTTTTTGTTGTTCGTTAAAGGAAAAATAAATGGTAGTGGGGATTTTATTAATGCAATATTCCGTTTCAAAACATTAAAGACTAAAATGGTAAATCCTATTCATTCAACAAAATTTCGTTGTTGGTCAGTGTAATTTAGTTATTATGAATAGAAAAGAGGAAAAACGAAAATAAATTCAACATAAATTGCATATAATATTCCAACTATTTTTTTTCAATCGTTTATACTATTATGCATTGCACATATAGCTTTGTAATAGGCAACGGCAAATAATTAAAATTAAATCTAAATTCATTGCATAAAGGGTTAAGTAAACTAAGTAGCTAACTTAAGTAAACTATTAGTTGATTGAAAACAGGTAAAATAATAAGTATGGTTTTCGCTTTCGAAGTATGTGAAAGTCCGACGAACATTACTATACTCATTGAGTGTAATACAACCGAATACTAACAATTTATAAGTTAAAGGGCTGGGGAGCTCAGTCAGCTAAGCGTTCGCCTTGCAAGCGAAAGGTCCCAGGTTCGGGTCCGAGCATCGTCAAAATAACTGCCGACCTATAAACAGCCCTTGCAGCCAAAAATGTCCGACCAATAATACTCCGTGTAGAGGGAGTGCACGTTAAATCTGCTTCAAAGTCCCAAAGCTGCGTACGATGTCGCCCTTAACAGTTGCGTTGGGTGCCTACTCAGGTGTCGGCTCGTCAATTCACTGTGGCTCTAAATTGCGACGCCCGTTGCCAATAGCCCTCGTGTAGCTCTAGTACGACGATATTCAAAACTAAACTTTATAAACTATTAATTAGTTTAAAAAAAATCCAATTCACCCACCCACAAATGCAGATCATTAATAAAACATAAATTGAGTACAATTTTCTAACAAATCTACTCCAGAAACTATGTTTTATTCTAAACTTATATTGCGTGTATGTGACGTGCATTTTGTAAATATACCAGCCCCTTTTCATCTATGAATATATTTCCGCTGAACGAACATGTTTTGTAAATTTCCTGTATATTCAAATAAGGAATAAATATATTTTTATTCACAACAAATACAGAATAGGTTGGAAAAGCAGTTTGTTTTCGGATTACATTGGGAATTTATAGAATTTCAACAAACCTCCAATAGCAGAAAAATTCCTGAAATTTTTAGAATAAATATCGAAAAGCGGAAACAGGTTATTGGATGAAATTTTTATATATTTGGACGATAAAATAGTTCTTCAAAATAATATATTGTATTGTAATGTTTGAAAATAGAACTTTTGGACATTTTTATAACAGGTATTGCTGGTTTCTTTTCTATTTTATAAGTTGTTATTAATTGGGTTCGATGAAAGCCTATTGGGTACGTTTAAGGGATGTATTTTTTTAACTATTCATCTAATTTCAACTAAGATTTTAGGTTTGCATGTATTATTATTAATCTCTACATATTTTACCGTATTACATTTCCTTAATACTCATAAAAAATGTGTTTTTTTGTTATTTACATTTTTTTGGTTACTTTATATTACCAGTATTTTTGTATATTAAAATACTTTATTGATTTTTTTTAATTCTTTAGCCGTGGTATCGCGTAACGCTTCCAAAATTTTAAACGAATTCGAGTTCGTTCCAGTTAGTACAATTGCAGCTTACAAAAAAAAAATAGGCAATGCTGTTTCGAAGAAAAAAAATTACTAAAAACCAAAATCTGTTTCAGAAAACTTTTTTTTGATTATTTTGTTGAATAAATATATAATTACAAAATAATAATTGTATTTAGGTCACATAAATGTAATCTCGTATTTAGATCACATATAACCGCAATGAGAGATAAATGAAAGAGACAGAAGGTAGTAGTAATCCTAATTTGCAACATTTTCTTAGCATATTCTAACTATTTAACTTAGCCGAAACTATTTAATTTTCAAATATTTTTTTAAAACTTGAATTGGGTATCTTTTCAACATCCAGAATCGAATAAAACATGAACATCGAGTACTGCAACATTCGAAAATAGAGAACATTGTTCGACGCGTTAAAAAAAAACACATATCTGCAGCGCAATCGAAATTGTCCGAAGATAATCGTGCTCAATTCGTTTAACTTCAATCATCATAAAAAAAACCAAACATTGACGCTCTTCATATATGTCAACGACATGAATAAAAAATAAAACAACATTTTGAATTTAAGCGGCGATTTTGCATGTTAGATACGGAATACAAAGAATTTTTGTCAATAATTATGAACGTGAACCTTGCCAACGCGAACTTGAAAGGAACGCTTAAACTTAATGGGAGAGTTAGTCGAACTTCATGATTACCGTCTGGTGAATTTTGACTTATAATAAATTAATAATTTTGTAATACAAATATATTATTAAATTTATATAGTTAATTTTTTTATCAAAATACAATGGTTTTATAATAACGATGTATAATAATAATACTATAGAAAAAGTTATTTTAAGTTCTTATTTTTCTTTAGTGTCCAATACCGATTTCATTAAAAATTAATTGCCATACACTTTTATGTGAAAAAGAAAAACTATGCGAGTTTTTTTTTTTCATGTTAGCGGAATTTCATGAAAATAGATTCAGATAAATTTTTAACATCGTTTTAAAGTTTAACAAGTTGGAGAAATGGTATAAGGGCGATAATGCTTTACTTGGCGTTATTTCCATACAATTAACTACAAAACTTGTAAACAATATAAATAATTCTTAAGATAAACTCGTAGGATGATATTTTTTGGTCATACTACGACTGGCGAATGAATGAAAAAAGAAAATATTTTACGCAGCGATTTTGCAGGTTCTATACTGAATAAGAACTGTTGTCTATTATTATGAACGTGAATGGGTATCAGTGTTGGTTGGTTGGTTGGTAGACATATATATTCAGGTTTGTGTGCTTGGTCAGAGACCCGCTTATAAACATTCGTCAAGTAAGACAGACACAACAGACAACACACACACATAAGGGATCCATCTAATTTTTAGAGACAGAGGCCAACTAGAGGACCCCAGAATTGGCTTGTCACCCCCAGAGGTATTGATTTGGTATGGGAACTTAGAGGACTTTCGGACCCAACAGATTTAACGAGCACGTACTCCGCATATACTCGGTAGGTCTTCAGTGGTACCGGGACTCGATCGCAGGACCTTCCGATCCCGAGACCGAGACGCTGACCACTAGGCTCACTCGGCCATGTATCAGTGTTGGTTGGTAGACATATATTCGGTTTGTGTGCTGGTCACCCCGAATTGTGTCACCCCTAAGTGGTCCATTTTGGGAGCCTTGCTTCACCCAGCCCTGTATCAGTGTAGTCGAGCCTTGTTAGATTAGGTTGTAGGTTTCCGGCTGTCTATTTTCACCCTCCAAGGATCTTTAACACAGCTAATTAATCCTCGTAATGTAGACCCCTGGTCTACGAGGTAGAAATCTGAGCGAGCAAATAGCGCTTGTTCGGGACTTTCGACTCCACAGATTTAACGAGCACGTATTTCGTAGAGTACTCCTGACAAATACAGGCGAACACACAACACAAATATAAATACTCATGCCGGGATTCAAAACTTTCTGACTGCCTGGCCAGCTCACTGACCATACAGAAACATCTCGAGCATATCTCAGAAATATGATTCGTACCATTTTCAGGATGAAAAAGAAAACTCAATATTATTTCACGAAACTTCAGACATGAATGTAAGCAACGAAAACGTTCTATTGCATGGTTTTAAGTTCCGATTTCAATGTCTTTCATAATCCGCATGAAACTAGTAGTGGAAGTTCAAGGTGAAGTAACTTCCAGAGGTTCGGAATTAACGAGTATAATAGACTAAAATTATACGAATGATCTGGAACTGAACCCTATTCGAATTTAAAAAAATCGGATTAAGATGGCATTTAATAAAAGAGCTGCAATTTTAAATAGTTACTCATTATCCCTTTAGACCGAGCTATCACGATCTTGCGGGTATAAAAGAGAATGTTCAAGTTTATCAAAAATGTCGATACCGGAGCAGGTGACTTGTACCAGTCGTTTATTTGTTTAAAAAATGACGTGGTTTTTATGGAGTTGCTGGCATTGGTGCTGTAGGCAACTTGTTCAACAAAACCCTTAAAATGTAGTCGCAAAAACTTAAATCAGCGCCATCTGACGGCCGGTCTTAAAGGGTTATCCCGATAAAGTTTGCGCTGTGGTGGAGTGATTCGCGTAATGCGAGATTCAGATAAAATCGAAGTCCTTATAAGTGGAGTTCATGCCATCGGAATTCTACTACTTTTATAGAACTTTCTAATCTCCCTCGCTCAAAATATATTGACGTTGTTATATTCATTATTTCTATCGTCCAATTTCAATCCGAATAAATTTCATTTCGCATAAAGTAAAAAAAAAATCATATTTAAAATTGCATTTACAATATTTTGGAAAATTAAATAAATACCATCGATCAATACATAAAAGGACCGTTCATCGAGTCAAAAAAATGGCAGAACTTCTGTTTTCCTTTACGCACTGAATTTATATTCAATTTTAATTATTTTCTTTCGCCCATATTTTAATGTTGTCTGTACCAATAAAAAGGTTAAAAAAAATAGTTAATACATAAAATGTCCTTTACGATGATTTATTTTCTGTTTTCCTCTTTTCTACATGTAATTACTAAATTGCACTCACTAACAATGAAATTTTGTTGAATGAAATGAATAGGGATTTACTTTTTTTATGGGTTCTTAATGTGTTGAAACCGAATACTGCATTAAATAAAGCCCCACTCTCTTCCATTGTTTCTCAAAAGAACAATAAAAATTAAAACAACGGCCTTATAAATGGGACTGATAAGCACCGTCGCGGCATAAATTCGTTTTCAGGAAAACTAAAGTAAAAGTTTTCTGAACGTTTCTTTCACCTTTGTAGAAAATAAAACCGAACATACTGATATTTTTTTTTACCCCATTTTCTCCAAATTGAGCAGTGGAACAATTGCCTTAAGGGGGAATGGGCGCGCTTGACCGGGGGTCTCCAAAACAAAGTGCACCAGTTTTTGCATAATCCACATAAAACTTAAACTGCAAAGTGAAAAATCAACAAAAACAAATTGAAAAGTCCGAATAAAATATCATCAATGGATTTAAAAACAATTTTCTTACATCGTTTGCAATATAATGTTTAATTTTTAGATGCTATATGTTTTGCGTATCACTCAACTGGCTAGTAGATAGGCAATGGAAAGAACTTGTAAAAGCTAAATTGTGTACTATCTCTGAATCTCCAAACTGGTTCAAGGTTTCGAATAATTAAAAAAGTTGAAAAATGTCAATGCACGGTCGAAGGAAACTATTATTAAACTAGAGTTTAGAAAAATAAAGAAATAATATCGATAGGATTCCTGCAAAACTTTGTGACATGGTTAGAACTACAAGCAAAAGAGTTATATTTTTAAATCTCAAACTAAATTCGAATATAGCGCCTTAAAAAAAGCAAACATATTGCAGAGTTCATGAAAAAAAATTGCTAAGGAGTCGAGAAATATAAATAATCGACGTATTCAGAACATTTTCGTAACGGAGCTCCAGCGACATTGTTTTCATTCCTGGTGCTTATGAAATTATATTTACTGTATATTTCCATTGCGTTTTCTAATTTTATTTTCTCACTTCGTTCGTTTCGTCCTCTTTGTTCTCTTAGTGTTCGTTTTACGTTGTGTAACTTATTGTACTACAATCTATAGAATAGTTTTAGCTCTAAAGAAATACTAAACACAGCATAACCCGGTTATAGCGTGATTCAAAGGACCACGATGTTTATGACGTTCTATACGAGCAACATTATAAACAAGGTCGAATATTAAGTGTAGTAAATCAGATAAGATACGTTTTATATACTTAATTGTCAATTAGATTGTATTATTACATCTATTGAATATATTTTAATATGTGTCATTAGTAGTAGTTTAATTTCTCTTTCTCCGGTCAATATTTTTTTAGGCGAGAAATACTATAAAATATTCGCTAATTGTAAACTATCCTAAATACTAAATATATTCGCGGTTTAAATACTAAATATGTCAATTAAATTGTTCTCATATTTAAAAAAAAAAGAGGAACTGGTCAGTGAACAATCAGCGGAAACAAATTGCGAAATCTAAATATTATTAGGATTAGGAAATCAATATTATTAGGATAGGAAAGAAGAAATAATTATAAACCATAATGTAAACTTTTGCAACCGAAAACAATGCATCTCAAAATATTTTGAATTGTATGGTAAAACTGAAACAGGCTAGTGGAAAGTCAAGGTCAGAAATTCAAGATCGATGAAATTTCGCAAAACTTTCTTTCAGCGCTTAAAATATATACACGACAGGTTTTTTTTTTACTTTTCTTAATCTAAAAACCCAATTTATTGTTTTACATTTGCATAATTCAGAACTTAAAACGGTTCTTAACAAAAACTTTTTTTTAAAACGGTATGAGAAGTTGAAAAATAAAATTTAATAGTAGTATTTAGCTAAACTTTCTAACACAGTTAAAAATCATGAAAAAACTTTAAAGTTATTACAGTACTGTATTATGTAAGTTGAATAGTCAATTTCCCCAGTACATCATTTCACCGAATATTCATATACATATGCTGACCCGTGAACGTTTCGCCCCTTTCTAGAGACGTTTTCGACGGACAGGAAAGACGCTTCGCGTCGATACAATAGTTTATTCCGATATCCGATCTGCGGATAGTCGATTTAAAACCTGCCGAATCCGAATTGTATTTGTAAAATTTAGGGAGAGAGGGAATTTCCATTAAATAAAGCTTTTCGTCCGAAAGTATTGTTTTTTAATAAAATAACTTCTGTTAGAATATTCCGCATATGAGAGCTGAAACAGATCAGAGAGTGAACGACCAAAAGAAACAACTTGCAGTATTCGAAATTCAGAGAAAATATTCATTGACCAAGTAAAACTTTGAATTTGAAAACAGATCTATAAGTCTAAAACCAGTTTCGATGTTAGCATAATCCGTAGGAAAAATGAAAAGGCTAAGCGGAAAATTGACGGAAAGTTCGGAAATAAAGAAATTCCATACGTGAATTTCATCAAAATTTATTGCATCGTTTGAAATACATGATACAGCTGAAATGTTACTTTTCTAGACCTAGAACTAAATTCAATCTTTTGCATAATCCGTATTAGGAGTGAAACAGTAGTGGCCATGGACAGTCAACGAAAACTATTTACTTTATTAGAACGTCTGAGAAGGCAGAAAACTTAGAATTATAATCATTGAATTCAGCTAAATTTTCAGAGATCGTTTGAGATTAAAAATATCTTAACAGAGTCAAATTAGAATAATCCCAGTGTAGTTGAAAAACTTAACAAGGCATTAGATTTAAAACTTACGAAAATTGATCGTATTTTTAAAATATAGGGAGAAAAAAATTCCCTCAAAATGATTTTATGTTAGAATGTTGTCGAAAAAATTGTGACGAAATAAAATTTTACACTTGAAACCATTCCTTGTTTATAACTTTAGCAAAATTCGATTTTAGCAACAAAGTTGAAATAGGTCAGCGGAGATAATCGACGGAAATCCCGTAAAATGATGAAATTTTATCAATGAATTCCAGCAAAACTTACTGACAACTTATGAAATATATAAACGCTGAAGAGTTACTTTCCTAGACATAGAAATCAATTCAATATTTTGCATAATACGCATTCCGCAAAGTAAAATAGGTTCGTTGACAGTCATTGAAAACAGTTGGAAAAATCTTCAAACAGTGTAATATAAGGAAATATCGCCGATTTAATAAAAAAATACCTACCGACGTCGATCGCAATAGAAAAGCTCTAGCTCTAAAACTTAATTTCTTTATTTCAAATATTTTGAAAATTCTCACAGAAGACGCAATAGTGCAACACCGTAGCTAATTTGAGACTTAGCAAGTCATACACAAAACTACTAAATAAAACTTGTCTGCCAAAAAAATTATTACACCTTAAAATCACAAAATATTTTGATGTTAGAATAATCCGCACACAAAAGTTGAAACGAGTCAGCGGAAAACTCATTAAATAAAGAAATGTTCTAAAAATCAAATTTTCTATCTTGCAAACTCCGAATTTTATTCGCAAACTTAGGACAAGATATGTCATCGTCCAAGCTATTAAATATACTTTTTACTCCGCAAAATATATATCTAAATTTCAATACAAATTCGATTTTCGAATAATTTGTATATGGAAGCTGAAACGGGACAGTGACCGGTCAACGGAAGACACCATTAAAGACCGTTCAATGGGTCTAAAATAAATAAATATCACCGATGGAACTCACCAAATTCTTCTGGCATCGTTTGCAATAGAAAAGTACTCACAATCAAATGTTCAAATTCTCAAACTCAAGTAGATGATCGCATCACCTACTTGAAAATTACGATAGATTAGTGGACAGTCTAAATAAAACTTGCAAACTCCGAATTGCATTGCCAATACTTGCTACTAAATAAACTTTTCCTGCCAAAATCTTTATTATATCTTTGAATTCCAATATATATTCGATGTTCTAATAATTCGCATAGGAAAACTGAAACAGGTCTGTGGAAACCAATATGAAAGACATTTCAATGAGTCGAAAGGAAAGAAATATCACCGATGGAACACAGAAAAAAGTTCTGACATCGTTTGCAATAGAAATGTACTCACAATTAAATGTTACAATTTTCTAGTACTCAAACTAAAGCAGATGTTTCGCATAATCTACATGAAAATTGCAACAGGTTAGTGGACCGTCCAAGCAAAACTTGCAAACTCTAAATTTTACTCGCAATACATATCTATTACCAAGCTACTAATACCTCATAAACTTTTTCCACTGAAAACGACATTACGTCTCCGAATCTTAATACAAATTCGATGTTCCAGTATGAAAGTCGAAACAGGTTTGTGGACAATCAACGGAAATCTCTATGAAAGACCGTTCCGAGTCGAAAATAAAGAATTGTTCCCAAATTTGCTTACCAAAATCTTCCTCTATCGTTTTGTTTGCAATAGAAAATTACTCACCCAATCAAATTTTCTAGTACTCAAACTCAAGTGTATTGCATAATCGACTAGAAAATTTGTGACCAGTATAAATAGTGGACAGTCCAAGCTAAACTTGCAAACTCCGAATCCTATTCGCAATACTTAGGAAAATAAATGTCAACATCCAAACTTCTAAATCAACTTTTTTACGTCGAAAACTTTATAATATATCTAAATCTCAATACAATTTTGATGTTCGAAATAGGAGAGCCGAAACAGGTTTGTGGACAGTCAACGGAAACCACTATGTAAGACCGTTTTAAAATAGAGAATTATCACCGATGGAACTCACCAAAATCTTCCGACATCGTTCCGTTTGGATTAGAAAAGTACTTACAATCAAATTTTCTGGTACTCAAACTCAAGTTGATGTTTCGCAATATCTACTTGAAACTGCGGCAGGATAGTTGACAGTCGAAGCAAAACCTGCGAACTCCGTAATATTACGGAGAATGCCATCGTCCAAACTATTGAATAAACTTTTTCCGCCGAAAACGTTCCTATATCTCTAAATCTCAATACAAATCCGATGTTGGAATAATTCGCATATGACAGCTGAAACAGGTAAGAGAACAGTTCTACAGGAAAATCGCGACAGGTTAGAGGACAAGTCCAAGTAAAACTTGCTAACTCCGAATTTTATTCGTAATACTTTGGAAAAGAATGCCATCGCGTACAAGCTACTAAAAAAACTTTTCCGCCGAAAACGTTATTATACCTCTGAATCCCAATATAAATTCGATGTTCGAATAATTCACATAGGCTAGCTAAAACTAGTTTGTGGAAGCCACTAGGAGAGACCGTTCAATGAGTCGAATAGAAAGAAATATCACCGATGTGTACGCATCTGACACGGGCGGAAAGTCCACGCTGGGAACTTCCGACATCGTTTGCAATAGAAAAGTACTCACAATTAAATGTTAAATTTCCTATTACTCTAACTAATGTTGATGTTTTGCAATAGCTACGTGAAAATGTTACAAGTTAGTGGACAATCTAAGCAAAACCTGCGAACTCCGTAATACTTAGGACAAGAATGCCATCGTTTTTCTATCTCTAAATCTCAATACGAATTCGCTGTTCGAATAATTCGCTAATGAAAGATGAAACAGGTATGAGTTTAGTTTTATATGAAAATTTGCGACAGGTTAGTGGACAGTCTAAGTAAATCTTGCAAACTCCGAACTTCGTTCGCAAACTAAGGAAAACAAATGTCATCGTCCAAGCTACTAAATAAACTTTTTACGCGGAAAACATTATTCATTTATTATATTTCTAAATTTCCATGCATGTTCTAATAATTCGCTCATGAAAGCTGTAACAGTTCAGCGGACAGTCAACGGAAACCACTATGAAAGACCGTACAATTGGTCTAAAAGAAATATCACCGATGGAACTTACCAAAATCTTCGGACATCGTTTGCAATGGAAAAGTACTCACAATTCAAATAGGATGTTTCGCATAATCTACATGAAAATTGCGACAGGACAGTCCAAGTAAAACTTGCAAACTCCGAATCCTATTCGCAAACTTAGGAAAACAAATGTCATCGCTCAACTAAATAAACTTTTACGCCGAAAACGTTATTATATCTCTGAATTTTAATCCAAATTCGATTTTCGAATAATTCGTATAGGACAACTGAAACAGGTTTGTGGAAGCCACTATTCGATGAGTCGAAAAGAAGGAAATATCACCGATGGAAATCACCAAAATTTTCCAACATCGTTCGCCATAGAAAAGTACTCACAACGAATTTACTTATACTCAACCTCAAGTTGATGTTTTGCATAACCTACGTAAAAGTGACAGGTCTATGAAAGGACAGTCAGGGCAGTTTAAGCTAACTTCGAATATTATTCGCAGTACTTTGGAAAAGAAATGTCACAGTCAAAGGTACAACTAAATAAACTTTTTATGTCGAAAAAGTTCATTTTATCTATAAATCGCAATAGAAAGTCGATGTTCCAATAATTCGCACTTGAAAGCTGAAACAAGTCAGATGGACAGTCCAAACTACTAAAAATCCTTACCTTGACATGGTACGTTTCGCTTTCATTGAGAGACTGCGTTCGAAGTTTGTGCGTTAGGTAACTTAGCATCGCAGTTCACTACCAAAAAACCACAGGTTTCTTCATCAACGGTGTCTGACACCGCCTCACAGCTAGTCCCAACATCAACTAGTTAATGCCCACCCGGCCTGCTTGGCGTCCAAAATCACACTGAGCGGCCGTATTCCGGAGCGACATTTATGTCTGTCGGTCGCGCCACACTTGGTCCGGGGGTGTCAGGGACAGACGGACACTTTGGAAAGATGCTTCTGGTCGCGTCAGAGTCGCGAGTTCTTCTGACGGATCGGGGAGAAACTACAGAGGCTGGTTTTCCGAGCGGGCGCGAGTGGCAGTGGGAAACGGCGCCAAGGTTGGCGGGATGTAGCCAACGGTTGAATAATTTGGAATCGGTTTGTTTTTTCTCCGTTATATATTGAGAAAAATTTTGTTGCTTGATTAATTATTGTAATGTGTTTTTTTGTGTGCAAAGAATAACTCTTTTCTATCAATTCATATACAAAATCGATTAAACCAATAACTTTCATAATCAAACTTAATCAAATCAATCACTTTTATAAATACCTATTAGTAATAAGCTTTTAAATGTGGTCTTCATTTATTTAGGTTATACAAAATAAAAGATATGAAAATTACAGATGAGCTTGTTTAAAATTTTTAAAAATATAATTAGTAGTAGATACTAGTAATTAAAATAAAAAATCTGTGTAAACACGATTTTTTTAATAAAAATTATTGATAACTTAATCAGATTAACATTCGACTAACAAATACTTTCATCTTTATTGTTAAATATGTATAACTGTTGAACATAAATTTGCTAAATTACCAAAGATTATATTTTTTTTTACAGGGAGACCTTTTAACGAAAAAGAATACCAAAAAAATACAAATCAAAATGCATTGATCAGTTATTGTGACGAATCCAATCCTTCTACACGTTATGACATGTACAAAAACAAATTTGTAAACCATTCCCATTATAATCGTCGCCAATTAAGTGAATATCGCCCTATCTAGCGGCAACCTGGCGGGAAAGACTTACTCGACCTGGAGATGACGTCACAGCCGGAAGCCTCTCGTGGGCGATTCTACTACGAGCGTAGTGAAGGAAAGGACTTTTCCATTCGGTTTTGTTTTTATTTTCAATGTCACCTGCTGTGATTTATCCGCTAGGGGGCAGTAGCGGACGGGGCGGATTTTAACATGGTAGGAAAGTTTGTCAAAGGAGGTTGTTTCGCGAGATATAAAGAGTTGTAAATATTTTATACAACGAAGAACATAAGAGTTTTTTTTGTTTATTGAATCTAAGGATGTGGAACACCACATGAGTTTCAATTACCACTCAATAAATCAATACATTTGAAGGTAATTATTTATATACCCTACAAGGCAATATCAATAACTTAAAAACTAAAAAGTTCTATGGCAACTACCCTTTACAGATACGCGATATTCCCGTAAATCTTTTTTGACGTTCAACTGGTTCTAGGAACTCAAATTCGTGAACAAATATAAAGTCTGTACCACTTTTTGATTTTAAGTAATACCTTCAAAAAACATATAAAATTTCCTCGTGCGGGATATCTTCAAAAGCCTTATAATGACGTCCTAAAAGTACTAGGAACTCATGTGCCAAATTTGATGCCTGTACCTCTTTTCGCTTGTTGGTAAAACCTTTAAAGCCCAAAAAGTTCTAAGGCAGATACCCTTTGCGCATGCGGGATTTTCTCAAAAACCATATAATGACGTCCGACAGGTTCTAACAACTCGTGTGTCAAACTTTTTAGCTCTAAGCCTGAATCTGTATACCGATCAATGTTCAAAAATCGCTTTTATGGAATCAGCACCCTCTAAAACGTATAGAAAACACAAAATCTCCATTTCGGATTTCCGACCCAATCGCAATACTTTCACCTTATATATCATATTCCGTTAAACATAAAAGTAAACGAAAGATTTTTTTTTTATATCGGTTAAAAAATAATTGGAAACAACAAATAATTGGTTTGATCATTTATTCTTGGACATTTTAAATAATGGCACTAAAAATTAGTTCTGATTTCAGAACTGGAATATTGGTAGACAATATATACGCTACAACTTTTTCAATACCTTAATATTATTAGTTTTTTAACCAGAACAGAAATGATAGTTTTTATAAATCACGATGAAAAAGTATGCCATAAAGTAATTCAAGAGCTTGGTGGAAGAAAGTGCTAAGTGACATTTTTGAAAAAAATAGTTTTTTTTTTTGTCAATGAACATGTTACTAACTTCTTTATATAATGATAACAAGTTTTCCTTTTATCATAAACTTTAAGTTTTGGTTATTTTTTAACGTTTGCAAGTACCGTTTTCAAAAGATCTGGGTGCAAACAAAAAAGTTTGAAGTTCAATTTCACCTTTTTGCCACTTAGCGCGTTCTACCACTAAGCTCGTCAATTGTGTCAGTATCATTTAAATATACAGATTTTACCAGTAAAACCTGTTTTTATATATATCATCCGATTTTTATTCCGATATCACATCGATTTGATGTCAAATAAATATTTTATTATAAGTATTAAATAAAACAAACTGATACCCAAAATTTGAAATTTTTTTGATTTTCTATTGACTTACGCATTGATTTAATGTTCACTAATGAAATTTGCAGTTATGTCATCAGTTATTTTTGTGTCCATTGGATTAACACAGACCACCAAAATTTGAAATAATAGTTTTTAAAACTATGTAATATTCTTATATTAATGTATGCAGCACATTGATAGTGTACCTTTCCTTTGTATTTGCAGATTCTTCAGAAGATAACCTCGTTATATAAACAACTAATTATAGATGTTTTACTCAGTTTTAAATAAATTTTATATTACAAATATTATATAAAAAATACTGATAATAAAAATTTAAAAAAAAATAATGATTTTATATTGCACATTGCACATAAATTTAATGTTTACTAATGTGTTTTACATGTTACGTCACCAGCGCACAATTTTGATTATTAAACTAAACCATTTATAAAAACTAAGTTACCTTTATAAACGGTTAACTTCATAGTCATTATTTACGGTTAATCAATCTGGCTTAAAATATTTTAAGTCACGAAAACTTATTTTAAATAGATTTCACTGATTCGTCAAACTCATGTATTCTGTTGTACTCCGGACGTACCTTTAGCAATATTTGATAGCAATTTCAAATTTTTCTAAAGTACACACTCGGAAAATGAAAAAGAAATTGTTGAAAAAATTTAGTTAAAATTTATGTAATAGGTTTCTGGTTGGGCTGACCCGGAATAAATATTTGAAAACTATCTCTTCAACCTCGTATCAACGTTGAAAGCAATTTTCAAAACACTTTATGATTTAACCTGCACCATTCTCATAAACAGTGTGCCGGAGTTATATGAGATCACTCACTGAGAAACCAACAAAACCCATGTTGCTATGTTATGCTTTCTAAAATTGAAATCTCAAAAACACCGACAGGATAGTGTTTTAATAAACTTGTATTTTACGATATTTTTAATAATTGTAGCGAAAAAATAAGAATTCCGTTATTTAAATAAAAATTTGAACTACTTTTATAAAGTTAAAAAATTGAAAATAAAAAATTTTGTGTGTCTGTAATTTATTTTTTTTTTGATTTATGCAAAATATGTCTAAAATAAGAAAGATATTATGAAAAACATGTTTGCAATAAATTTTTACAAACTACGAAAAACATTACTTAACCACATTTTTACTTTTCAGCGGCAAGGATAAAATTTAAAAAGCACAATGACGTAATAGTTGGCAATTTGCCTGGCGAAATCGTGAGGGGAAGGGTTGCCAAATTGCTTGTCAACATAGCCAAATTCTAAAGTGGATGGCGCAAAATAGAGCATTGTGAGGCCTGGGATTAATTTCTATTATAGAAATTTATTTTTTGAGGTTTTAAAATTACAAAAATAATTATTATGAAGGAAAAGTTCAAGATTCTTGACTAGACCAGACAGACTTAAGACTTGATTATTCACACTGCATATATGTTAATTTTTTTTAATACAACGATTCACTTTTAAAGTAAAGCCTAATTACCAGGATTTTATTTTTAATTCGTTGAATTACGTTTCTGTAATTTTAATTTATTTCAAGATTATTTCAGCACTTTTTAACGAAGCAGAATTAAAAAATTTTGATGGATTAAAATAGCCGTCAACTTTTTGACAATCCATTCATACAAATAAGGGGTTTTAATTCGGCTGCAGAAAATTAAAAGTTGGCATTTTTCGAGAACTAAATTAAGAATGGAGTGTAATAAATTAAATGTGACAGTTATATTTAAATAAAATGTGTTTTTATTTTATTTTTGGTGTTCTTTTTGTAGGATGGATGGATGACAAAAGGAAAAAAAACCTGCAAAAGTAACCTCCTTGACATAACTTCTCATTATAAAGGATCAAACATGTTCCGAACATAAAAAATGTAAATTAATAAATTACAAAAAAAAAACTTTATTAATAAGTTTAACATGATAGTGTTTTTAGACAAAAATAATATTTTAAACTACATTTTATTTAATCGAAATTTTATATTAGATTCAGAATTAGTGGTAGAGTGTTATCGATTCCCTCTAACATGCCACAGATCCAGCAAGAATTGATCAGATTTGGCAAGTTTTTTCAACCATTCATATTATAATAAGAATAAAACTAGAACCAAGCTAGCTTGTGAAACAAACGAAGGGGGTTCACGTCAGTAAGACCTACTGACCCGAATACTACCGGCTGCAATGCACCACATATTGGGCCCCAAATATTATCTTCAGCTGAAATGGACACTGCAGGCCTTGTCCCTTCATAGGATGTCATGTACTGAGTTTAGAATTTTTTTTAAGTGGGCCATATGTGTTGAACTAAGGGTCAATAACTGAATCATTTTTTTTAAACTTTAAATTAAACATTTATCCTTTAATTCAAATTGTGATGATTTTGTAACTTTTAAATTAAACATTTAAATCATACATTTGAGAACCTAGTCGCAAAACTCGAATTCTGAAAAGTATAACTAAGAAATAAGATCCAGTTCGTTCATTAAAGGCTTTTGAAGATCGTAAGTTTAATTAGAAAAATTCTAAAGCCATCCAAATGACGCAAAGAGTATCAGTTCTTGCCAAATCTTGTAATGTAACCCTTCTCGAGGGGTAAAAAGGTGACTTTCAAAGCTTAGCAGACTGGATGGAGTCACTGGCGGATAAACAAGAAACAGGTTGAACACGAGAAATAAAGTTGGGAAATGAGTTTTCGACGACAGATATATGAAATAAAATGTTTATTATTATTTTGCATTTCCATAATATTTTCGTAAAGTAGCATAACACTTTCCGACCGAGCTCGTGCGGGTATAAAAGAGAATGTTCAAGCTTTTCAAAAATATCGATACCGAAGCAGCTGACGTGTACCATTCGTTATTTGCAAAAAAATGACTTTGTTCTTAAGGAGTTGCTGGCATTGATGCTGTTTAACCCTTTCAGTCCCAAAAAATTACTACACTACAGAAAATTCTGATATTCACAAAATAAGCTCATTTTAGGTCTAAGATAAGAGTTCCATAAGAAAAAAAAATAATTTTAATTTTATAATTGATTTTTGAAATGATGCCAAATGGCATCATTGGGACTTAAGTAGTGTAAAAGAAAACATGGTTATATTCAATTTTAAGAATGAAACTTATTAAATAGCAATTAATTTTTTAGTGCTTTAAGAAAAAATTGCAAATATTCGAAAAAAATAATTTAACACAAAAGTATTCACCTTGTGCAATTAAATATTGTAATTCGAAAATAAGTAAAGTATAATTAATTATTGAATATTAAGGAATACAAACATCAATATTTCACATAAATGGAATGAAAGCTAAATATTCCACATTTTGCTGCAGAAAAAAAATTCAATTGGGAATTTATAAACATGTGTAAATGATGTATATAGGCACCTACATTATTTTTGATGATAAGATTTAAAACAATTGTTATTCTATTCAAGCATAGTGCCACATTACATTTTTCACACATTACTCGGGAATAATTCTTGACGCAGAGTTTACATCGTCTTTTTTATCAATATGTATGGGCCAATGGCCAAGATTGTCAAACCTCACATCTGACACAGGTTGAGGCTGGAGTGGCATGTCGACTGGCAAGAGTACAGATTCGTTTGTGCTGCAAAGTTCTCAATCATACTATCATCACAAAATAGCTTGAAATATCCCAAAGGTGATAGTTCGTCAACCGGCGGATTTTGAAAAGTTTCTTGAAATTCGGTGCAAAAACTTAGATCTTGCTTTTTCCAAGAACAAACGTGTTTTTCTTCTTAGAGTCTGCCTCTTCACTTGAGGTGTCTGTACTTTCACTTCATCGCCTTCCCCTTCATCAGCTTCAAATTCAACATCAATTTTGTGTGATAACCCGTTCACAATTGGGATAATTTGAGCATCGCCGGTATTTGTATTTCTCACATTTGCAACAGTTGTATCAAAATCTTCATCAGAGTTTTCAAGTTCTACATCAGAAATATCGCCGTTCATGAGCATATACACTGCCTTATCCAGTGACGAAATTTCTGTTTTTCTCTTCGGCATCGTTTACACTATACATAAATTTAACTTAGATAATTCTTAAATCATAAAAATCAATTTCCAGAAAGCATGCACGAAGAGGGAAAGGAGAAAGATTAGCCCGAGGTATGAAAAAAAACCAGATCATGCACGAAGATATCAACGTAAGCAGCAAAGTCGCCAATAAGAGTTGTGCCCAGCAAGTCCCAACGATGCCATTTGGCATCATGACTTTTCAATAATGGAAAACAACAAATTAAAATAATTATTTTAACATAAAAGAACGTCTATTTATATATTTTAACCTATCTGAACATATCCTCAAAATTTTTTTAGTAATTTTTTCAACCAAAATAGTTAAAATGGTGATTTAATTATGTCAACTTTTCCAAAATGAAGTGAAACGCAAAGTTGCTATTTTCTAATTAAAAAAAATAATAGTGCCGGCATCTATTGGGATTTTAAAAAAATATTTTCTAATAGAAAAAGGATTGAAGAATCGAATGATGTGCTTTTGAATATCATAAATAGCTATAGACGATTGGAAAAAAAAATTCAAAAGTGATGATGCCAAATGGCATCACTGGGACTGAAAGGGTTAAGGCATTTTTTCGATAAAATTCTAAAATTTAGTCTCATAAACTTAAATCAGCGCCATCTGATAGCCGGTCTTAAAGGGATATAGAAAAGCAACCAGAATTTAAAGTAAGGGGGTAGGTTCATATTGCCATAACAGAAAAGGTTACATCAAAGGGTATATCACAAAGTGCTAAAAAAAATTTAATTCTCACCTTTTTAAATATATTTTGTAGGGTCACATTGCAATAAAAGTAATAATTGCAAAAATAAAAATGAATTTTTTAAATTCAAAAATATGGGTTGTTGATTCTTGGGAAAAAATACGTGAAATTGTATGATGTCATATTCTTAAGGAACTTCAATATAATCAACCTTAATGTAATGCTTTATTAAATAATATTGTAAATAATTGTTAGGTTTTAAAAGATATTAAGCAAGAACATGCAGGTAATATATAAAATTAGGAAAAAGTAACAATAAAGTGAAACAAAAAATTTAGGCACTTGGATATGATTTCCAGATCGTTACAACAATTATCCAAAATTAATAGTTTTTCACTAAAAACTATCATTTGCACTTACGAAACGCTACAACAAAACAATATTAAAGCTATTGCTTCTAAAAAGATAAGCTTAAAAAATAAAGCTTCCTTTATTTTATAAAGATTTTTCTTTTTAAAAACTTTAACGTTAAAACAAGTTAGTTAACTTTATAACATATGCAATTATACACTTTTTTTAATTTCTTATGAAAGAACATAGTGAAGGGACCAAAAACTCGACAACAGTCTTGCACTGCCATCTATTGGCGAATATCATTACTGCAAACGGACCCCACACTTGATATAGTCCGTTGGCGCTGCACAGTGTTTATCGGATTTTAAGAGAAATTTAACCTATTAATATTATATAATGTTTAATTAAGTATTTTAATAATAGGACTGAATAAAAAGGTCGTTTTAAAAGCAAAAAATAATAATAAAACTACCTAGACTGCATAATTTCTTTTGTATAAGTTATAATAATTTTTATTTTAAATAAGCTTATTTATATCACATCAGTAAAAAAGCTCTTTTTTGGTTTCGTTCCTATTAAACACTAGATATCCTAGCGTTTAAAGTACAGGGTGATTATAATTAAAGTTACGATTTCAAAAATCGATAATTTTAAAACTACTCGTCAGAATGTTTTGAGGCAATGGAATTTTGTTTGGCGAAGGAAAAAAATTGTTTTAAAATCTGTCGATAGATGGTGCTGTAAGAGTGCATTATCTGGAGATGCAAATTACTAATATATGTGACATGCGCACTGACCATCTAGCCGACTTGAAGGCAAGCATCACACACCACATCCATTGCATTTTTACAGATACCCTCCGATCTTTGGTGGAGCAGAGCATGCCGTTTTGCTCCTCCAATTAGTAGCGGAACATGGCGGAGATCATATCGAACAACTTATGTCTTGATCATCAGTAAGATGTTTGTTCCATGAAGCACTTTTTTTTGCATTATCGCTGTAAGAACGTATTCTTGTTTTTTCGGAAATAAATGTTTAGAAAACCCTGAACTCTATTGTTTTCAGTTGTCTAACACAACATTCCTATGTTTAACGAATCCATTTTTAGTTATTCCCCTGACATTACCCTTACAGCGCCATCTATCGGCAGATTTTTTTCGGCTATTTTTTTTTCCATCGCCAAACACAATTCCATTGCCTCACGATTGTTCTGCTAAAATATCAGGTCATTCAGACGAGTAGTTTTAAAATTATCGATTTTTGAAAACGTAACTTTAATTATAATCACCCTGTATAACAAAATCAGAATAAAACGTTTCATTTTATTTTCTTCGTTCTTAAATAGTGATGGTTTCAACTTGTATGTAGATCAAACAATATCTTATACGTAGTGACGAGATTATTTTTTTTTATGACGGGCTTCTTCAGGTGAATCATTAAATATTTTTGGGGCTTATTATGATGTGGTGAAAAAGCATGTTAAATTCAAACGTAAAAGTTCACAAAGGAAATTGTATCCTATGTGGTTTTCCAAGGATACTAAAAAGTCCCTTAGGTCAAAGCAAAAGGCTTACAAATATGCTAAGCAAACTGGTAGAGAGGTTGATCAGGAAGCTTACAGAGTTGCCAGGTGAGAGTTTAAGAATCTTAGTAGAAAACACAAATCTGCATTAGAGGAGAATCTAGCTAGGGGTATTAAGGATAACCCTAAGGATTTTTTTGCTTATGCTAGAGGTAATGTAAAACAGGGTAAGGACAGTTAATCCATGACGACATGAAAATGGCTAATCTTTTGAATAACTTTTTTATTAGTGTTTTTAGTAAAGATTTTAAAAATGTGCATGTTTCAGGGGAAGTAACTGAAAAACTGGATTGTATTGAGTGTGATTTTTCTAAGGAGGAGATTATTCGTCTATTAAAAACTATGAAACCTAACAAAGCACCTGGCCCTGATGATATGTATCCTAAAATTTTAGTTGAATGTGCAGAAGAGTTGGGGGATGCAATTCTGACTATTTTTAGGTCATCATTTATTTCTGGACAGGTGCCAGCAGACTGGAAATTGGCGAATGTTACTCCATTGTACAAGAAAGGGCCTAAATCTGATCCGGGTAATTACAGACCAGTTAGTCTTACATCTGTTTTAGGTAAAGTTTTTGAGACATTGTTGAAAATGCGTATAATGACTTTTTTGGAAACTAATAATTTGCTTTCAGATAATCAATATGGCTTTAGAAAAGGTAGGTCTTGTACAACTAATGTTTTAAAATTTTATGATACTGTTACAGAAGAGATTGATAAAGACAATATGGTTGATGTTATTTACATCGATTTCCAAAAGGCTTTTGATAAAGTTCCTCATGAAGCTTTGTTATTTAAGTTGAAAAGATTTGGGTTAGGGACTGCTGAGGTCCGTTGGATTAAAAATTGGTTGACCAATAGAAAACAACGGGTTCACATTAATGGTAAGTACTCTGATTGGAATGAGGTTGTAAGTGGAGTGCCTCAGGGCTCTGTACTAGGACCAATTTTATTTATTATGTTTATTGATGATATCAGCTGGGGGTTGAATAGCAAGTTAATTATTTTTGCAGATGACTTAACAGTGACGAGTACAGTAAATTCTGTTAAGCATATTGAGCAGTTACAAAATGATCTTACGAAAATTACTGAATGGGCTTCACGCTGGGGCATGTCGTTCAGTGTTAACAAATGTCAAACCTTGCATTTGGGTAAGAACAATGTTAATCATTCTTATGTTTTACAGGGAGAAAGCATCCAAGATAGTGAGTTCGTTAGAGATTTAGGAGTTTTGGTGAGCAATGATTTCAAAATGAGTAAGCAGTGTGTTGAGGCAAGTAAGAAAGCCAATCGAATGTTGGGATATATTAGAAAAAGTATCACTTCTAAATCTAAGGAGATTATTTTGCCATTGTATAGGGGATTGGTAAGGCCACATCTGGAATATGCTGTTCAGTTTTGGTCTCCCTTCCTCAGAAAAGATATAGAGTTGCTTGAAAAAGTTCAGCATAGGGCTACAAAAATGATTAAGGGTCTATCTGGTATTGATTATGATAACAGATTAAGATCTTTAAACATGTATTCCCTGGAAAACAGGAGAGCTAGGGGTGATTTAATACAGTTATTCAAGTTCATAAAACAGGGAGACATGGAGGGCTTACATTTTACTTTAAATAGCCGGACCAGAGGTCATGATCAGAAATTGAATAAATCGAGCTTTAGAAGGGAGGTAAGAAAACATTATTTTTACAATAGAGTTGTCAATGAGTGGAATGCTTTACCAGATTATGTTGTGCATTCGAAGAGAGTATAAGATTTTAAGAAGAAACTTGACGGACATTGGAAACTGGTAAAGTATTAGATTTATTTTGGACCAACCTTGCTGGGCCTCTGGCCTGTTGTTGGTCGACAATTTTTGTATTTGTATTTGTAAAAGATGAATACATACAACTGAATTTTTGTATTATATTAATATATAAAAAAACCATAGCGATCATTATTTAATTTGCAATAACATTATTTTTTTTATTGCTTTTAGTTAGAAAAAAAACTGTAATAGTGTATATTTAAAGAAAACTTTTGCCAGTTTATTCCTTTTAATAAGATATATAATATATTCCTTAGAATTAAAAAACGTTTGTAACGAAAACGTTTGTCACGTAGGATTGCTTGAAAATTAACGCTATTAAATGTGGATTCAAAATATAATAATTTTTTTTTACTTTGGACACGATCTGGAACATTTGCCCTACTCTGCGCTTTGGAAAATTGTAATAATCGAAGATACAGTCTAACTTCAATTATTAAAATCCACAAAGACCCATTCGGAAAATCGATAACTTGGGTAATCGAATATTTGTTTACAAAAATAGACATATAGTAATTCTAATCGATGGGGCTGAATGATAGCATTTTAGTTTGAACAATTATAGTTCTACAAAGCTTCCTTATGAGCTGTAAAACTGCTTTAGTCAAGGGAAACAAGTAGGTTTGTAACAGAATCTGTCGCTTAACCCGCTTCCACACAACAGTTGTATTTAATAGGTAAAAAGGCGCCAAGCACAACACATTAATTCTATATTAAACATTTACATGCTAAATTTGGCTAGTTTCTTTTATTTTGAAAATTCAATAATTATTACTTATCGTTTGCAAAAATTAATTTATATTTCAAAGAATAAATATGTAATATTCCTCGCTTTTAAATACAATGAGAATATTTCATATCAACATATACAAAGAATCTCGTAGTGAAATATAATTGACGTCATTTCAAACTGATCGATGTCGCAAAAACACACTTGTCGCGTATCACACTTGTCCGTAGCATTTGTAGTTTGGGTTATGAAAGTGGGTGACGGGCAGACGGACAGATAGACGGACTGAACGATTATAATACCTTCCACTTTTTACGTTAAAAACGTAGTGTGGAAGCTAAAATGCAGGTGTTGAGAGAAACTCTCCAGAAAATAAAATTGAACGCAAACATTTTCATTCCTTCTATTGCATCAATGCTTTTTTTTAGTTATCACTTTAAGAAGCTGTACATGAACTTGAGCAGATTTTTTCGTATACTTTATGATCTTGCTCCAATTTGGAAATAACCAACAAACTAGGAACGAAAAGAAAAAACAATTATTCCTCTTTTTTATTGATATTATTTTTGTCTTTGTTATATATTACTGTTATTGTTGTTGTTCTCATGATTTTTATTGTTACAAATTCTGTGGTTGTTATCCTTAGAATTGTTGTGTCCGACATTATTTTTAAAGTTTTTATTATCATAGCCGTTATTTCATTATTATTCTATTACTGGTTTTTCTATTATTACTCTTATTATTATATTACTGTTTTTTCTATTATTATTGCTATTTTATTACGTTATTAGAATTTCTGTTGTTGTTTGTTTTGGATGCTTGTTTTGCTACAACCTGAGCGTTATTAGCATGTAAACTCTATCACTCTTTTATTTCTTAGCCATTATATTTTTAGGAAAATTCATTTAGAGAATTCGCATATGTGTTTAATAAAGTAGTTAAGACCTCGAAGCCAGGGGGGAGGGATGGGGGTATTAAAAATTTAAATTTAGTAGAATATATTCGCGCTTCGCAATTCTTGTTATTTTCTCTGTCATTTGACAAAGTATTTTTAATGCATTCATTCTATTGTTGAGTTGAATAGATATAATTGTAACCAGTTTAGGAGTTGTTTTAGTTTGGTTAAGGGTGAGTTAACTGCAAACTACGTCACTTGACTGTGGTTCTATATTACGACGCCCGTCGCTAATAACTCTCGTGTTGCTCTAGTGTGACTATAATTCAAACTGACTTAACGTCGAACTAGAGCTACGAGCGGGCTTTTGGCCTCGGGCATGGTGATTTAGAACATTGGTAAAGTGGTGAGTCGACAAAGGAGCTGACATCCAACGTAACCTTTCAGCGGCATCGTAGGCGTCAGGACTTGCACAACGGTAGATTGAACGTGCACGCTACGCTATTTATTGGCGAAATTTTATTTTACACAACCCGATTTGATTACAAGACAAGGAAGGCGAGGACAGAATTTCGAAATTTCATAAGTTATTTTTTTGTAATATTTTGTGAGTAAATGAAATTTGTGTTGTCTGTATCATTTTTTTTTTAAGAAAACTTAATACCAACTATTTTTATTGAAATACTTATTTATTAAAAAAATTCGTTAAATGCTAAGAACTTTCATAGTAATTTTTTCCATTATTGAGACAGTTTTTTTAAATGAAACTGTGGACCTTAAACTTCAGCAACGTTTGTTGTACCCCATCTGCACATATTATTGCTCTGAAGTGCAGAAACCATTTTCTATGTAAAGGAGCCCATTCGGTTCTATATTTCACCTAGAAAGAAGTTGTCAACAATTTGTTTTATTAACCTCCCTAGGACATTAGCTTGGTTGCTTTTCAGATTGTCTCACTATAAAATCTTAAAGAAACTTTACCCTATCTTCATGGAGTGAAATTATACCGAAATTAGTGAGTACTGTTACACAAATGAGGAGTATACTGCATAAAATAGCTAGCAGCATCGATGGAGGCGGCACTCTAATTAAGTTAAATTGCACCGTGTAAAGTTTCTCCATAAAATTGATATAATGTAACTCGGTGAAACCGGAAGCGAACTAGGCTTTTAACGATTTTACTAAGAAACGTTACACACACAGGATGGTTTTACAGAATTTACACTGATTTATAAAAGTTTCTGTGTGTTAATAATTCAACGGAAATTTCGACAAAGGTTTTTGAAAATTGAGTTATAGCTTTTGTAATAATTTTATTTCAATTTATGTTAAAAAGCGTAGGTTTGTTTAGAAGTCATGGTGAATGATAGGTATACAAAAATTTACAGCACTACAGTCCCTGGACAAATATTACTCACTGTATTTTTTTTAGTAATGATGAAAACATACCAAAGAATGCCATATCATTGAAAAAGATGTCGAAATATGTATTAAGTATAGCAGATAGTATTTTCTATTCAATAGCTTAAGTTTAGGAACACAAATATCCTTCTAAAGGTATTTTGTTCATCATTGATTGATATATATATATAATATATATATATATATATATATATATATATATATATATATATATATATATATATATATATATATATATATATATATATATATATATATTATATATATATATATATATATATATATATATATATATATATATAAATAGTAGTGCTAGTTTTAACTTAGAGAAAAAAATCGCAAGCTGATGATTCCAAATCATCAGGGTTAATATATTTTTTTCAGGTATTTTTAATAACTTCTCCAATCCAATTCCAAGTAAATATAGTTTCAAACGAATCCTATCACCATAGTTAAAGAAATGCCATAGTTATAAGTAATTTGCGGTCAATTTATAAGTCATCATTGTGTGAATACCTATTAAGCGGTGCCTATAAATGATCATTTGCCATTTACTCCGTACACTACTACACTTAGCTAGGGTACAAACAAAAAGTCAAGTATAATGTAACTAAAGCACAATTGGGTGTATGCTGTTGTGGTGAGCAAAAATTTTCATAAGGTATTTTTATGGCCATTACAAAGGGATTTTGTCACTTTGTTTGTATTTTCTTGCAGGTGCTCGAATCAGGAAATACTAGGAATAGTAAATATTTATACAATTGTATTTAAATACAAATCAGTAATAAACAAACACTATTCAGTTTTAACAAAAAATTGCTCCAACTTCTCACTCACCCCTATTACACCTTAAAAAACATGAAATTGTTTTTTTTAAAAGAAGAAACAAAGAAGTAATATACTATAAAAATTTTATTAAAATAAATAACAAGGATCTGTTAATCTATATTGGATTGGTGGTATTTAAAAGTAATTGTTGGAACTCTGGAACTGGAGAAGAAGATAGCCTCGATAACTTCTGGATAACTCACCTAAAAAAACATGATTATATAGAAAAACACTTAAAATACATTTTATTTGTTGATTAGATTTTACAAAAATTAATTTCTTTTTTGATTTAAAAAAGGTTAAGTTTTCATAAAAAGAAAGTACATTTATGTTAGCAATTAAATTTGGTATTATTATGTGGTAGATTAATAGTGCAACTGGGTATGTTGAACAAACAAAGATTATTTTACAAGATTTAAGAAGTGTTTGAGTTACATTGAAACAGTATTAAAATAGTTTGTTGAATTATCATTTAATTTGATTTACATTTTAAAAATGTATTTTTGGCGACGAGTTTAAAACTTTGCAAAACCATGGCTTTTCCTAGGAATATATAAATGACACAAATAATAAGCTATACAATTGTTAGTGATTATTCGAAAGGACATACGTTTTCTTTAAAAAAATAACAGTCAAAACAAACACGAGTGCTTTAGACACAGATGTCTATATAAAATTTTCTAGAAAGGGTAATACTATAACTTTGTTCATCTTTATAAGGGCTTAAATAACTTATTGTTAGATAATAACTCAAATTTTAGCCTCAACACAGCACATGTAGTTGCAGGCCCAGCTCCAATCACTCCAATACCACACTGACTAAACGGGTTGATTTACAAATATAAATATGCTTAAATAGTAATTGTTTGGTGATATAAGAGATATGTCCACAGGAACTAACAATATTGCAGCAACACTATTTATTTAACAAAATTCAAAACTTCATTAAATTAACAAGAACATCTTAAAATATTAACGTGCACTCGTATAACAGAACAGCCGACATCTTCCCGCTGACTTAAGTTTTCCCTAAAAAGTCCCCACATAACACCAGGGTTAATTGCCCCCACTTCCAGGAATCTACTATTAAAATAAAAAAAGAACTTATAGGTTAAAATGCAGTGCAGGGAGGGGTGTTTAGAATAAACACACTGGACGCTATAATTTGAGTTTGACACACCCACAACTAATTCAATAAACTTATTCCTTATTCATATATATTCAACAATTTTAGGTCTGTGACAATGAATTGTAATACAAGAAGATCTTCTTTAACTTACAGCAAATTTAATATCCAAGTAACTTATTTTACAATGAGGAATCGTTGAATACATTATGTTCAGGAGAGATCTGATCAGAATACTAATGGGGGTGCAAATTAAATTTTAAGTGAAAATAATGAGTATTTACCTGTGGTTTTACAGCTTGAATTTATAAAATTGCCGTGTTTTTCATCGACTGCAGTTTAATCTACACTACCCAGCCTATTTACTCCACTAATTCAGTGCACTTCTGGAATCTGGATAACTCGCCTGAAATATTAAAAGAACATATGTAAGCAAACAATAGTAAGACAGATTCCATTTGATGATTACATAACTTTTTTAAAGTTAAACATGACTTAATTTACATTAGTAAACACATATGAAAGGAAAGGTATGGATGTTTCCTTATAAATTTAGTGTTTTTTTTCAAATATCATGTTCCTCAAACAGGTAAAAATAAACAAGTAGCAAATATTGAGTACTCTCAGTTGTTAAAGTGTCCGTTAAGCGAGGCTTCAAAATCTTTTTGGGTTAACAAAACTTATAGCTCGAATGTTGTAAACTTTAAATACATCGAAAAAAGCTACAAGATTGTCGAGTAATAATAGAAATTTTATGGTTTTGTTGACGAGTTGGAAGTTTGGTGGAATCATGGCCCTTTCCAGAATTGTATAAAATAAAAATAGCATAAATAATAAACACAAAAGGGCAAGTAGGCCCAGGCAAAAATAAGTTATTTAAAACATACAACATACAGCATTTTATAGTAAATTTCTAGAGGTTAGTACTTGGCGTTGTTTTCAATTGAAAATAAGTACTGACAAATTGCAACTTTTAGGTTTCCAAAAAAAATATCACTGCAATTCTCCCAGGAAACTAGCTCATGTTTAGCTGGAAAATTCATGTCACTAAAAGGGTCGCCAAGCGAATCCGCACCCGCTTACAGGAATCAATCACAATAAGAAAAATACGGTTAAAAGCAGTTTGGACAAAATAGGTACATGCCAGGCCAATTATAAAGGTAGTCACTCATACAATTTCGGATGTGTGTATGCATTACTATTTTAAAACGTACAGTTTTAGTAATTTAAATGTCTGATTTACTTGGATTGTTATTATTTTTACAAGAAACATAAAGTAAATATTACGTTCTAGCAATATAAATATGCTTTTACGACCAACACTGAGCACTAAAAAGGTCTTAATTAGATTTTCTTAAGAAATATACTAAGAGAAAAATATAAATGAGTATTTACCTGTGATATTTCACTGCGTTTATTATAATTAGATATATTATTCTGTCGTCTAATGTTCAATCCATCAATATGATTCCATTTTAATATACGTTCTTATTTTTTAATTTTATCCAATTATTATTACATTTGGCTTCATTTAAGACTAAATAAATGTAATTAGAAATCATAAAAAAGTGCCGAAAACAGATTAAAAAGTTAGAAAACATCCGAATACACGGCGACATTTTTAAAAACAAATGAAGAATAGTCGGACGACACAACAGGGAAGCTACTTGGTAAACGGCATGCCGTCGCCGACAACGATATCAGTTAACTAGAGACGACAGAATCGTTATCAAATCGGCCAGTGAGCAAGCGCGTAGCCTTGTACGTGTAATTTGCTTGCCCCGATATCGTGTCGTGACGTTCTGTCGTCCAATGTGAACGCGGCCTAAGGGGAGAACATGATATTGCTGTATTATTCTGTTTCAGTAATTAATACCCATAAAATTGCGTTAGAATTTGATCTGTCTGAAAATTTCGTCTTCATACATTAATTTGTACATTATTTTTCATGATCTCAATTCTACTCTCTTTCAAAATACGCAAATATGGGGGTAAGAATACACGACTCTCTTTAGTCGCTTGAGAAAACTGATTTTTTTTTAATGTTAAGCTAATTCACAACATCACGGTAATGGGGAAGTAACGCTATCTTTTTACATAAGCTGTTGATTGAAGATATTGCATCCACTCTAAACCGTAATAGAACTTATTTTCAGTTGAATTTAAAACAAATTTCATATGGTTCATCATCTGCGTCAGTGGATGCAGGTTTTGTACACCAGAGACATGACTCCCATTATTAACCTTCTTCCCATCATAACACTACATTTGTTGTTTATACGCAGTGCATTACCGCGGTTTTTAAACGAAATTTAACGCCAACGAACTCCGTGTATTAATGTACTTGTTTTATAAATTTAAGAAAGTTTAAAAAAAATAGTGGTATTATTATCAAATTAAGATTGAAACCAGTTAAAACTAAAAATACCACTGATTCGTTAGTGGAAGTTAAAATAGTTCCAGTATTAAAATAAATTATTAATTTTCAGTACATATCCATTTGTAGTATGCCTGTCATCCGAGCCTGTGTCCTTCACGAGAGGCAGAGCTCTGACCATTTTGGAACGGGAAAAGTCGTCGCAAAGTTAACAGGTCCGCAAGTAAGTTGAAAGTGACGTCATGGCGATCCGTAGTTTGTGATTTCTCCTACATTTCTAGACATTTATAAGGGAGGATGAAACCGGAAGTTGGTTTCGCAAACATTTCAAACAGTTGTTATGCCAAGCTTGTGTGAACGTAATGAGTTAGATGAGATGAAGTCAATGGTATATTACACAAGTTTCCACTTTGGGAACGGCGATTATTTATTTTGCTACTACGCCATGTGTTTAAATTGATATTTATTTTGCAAAGGAGAATGAAATTTTCATTTAGGTTTTATTTATTTTTTTATTTGTCAAAGTTTCGAATTGTTTGGAAGTACCGGAAAGGGGAAAAATAACTTTAACACAGCAACTTTAAGAGTGTAAATTTATTTCATCGTCAAGTGACGAGTTTATGACTTTAATAACACTCAGTATATAAATCTGTCAACAAAAGTTTAGACACAAAGCTTTTTTAAGTACAAGATAGTTTGGTTGAAAAAGTTGTGATAATGACTTTCTCACAATTTTCAATTATTGAAAAAAACGAATAACCGAAGAAGTAACAATAAATGAAATCAAAGTTTTAATTTGGAGAATAGTGCGGCTAGAAAAGATTTGATGTTAGTTTTGATGTTGTAGAAATAGAAGCCGGAAAACGTTACAACCTATCAACCGACCTTAAAGAAGTCTTTTTAAATAAAATGAGAAAAGATCAGAAAAATATTACTGATATTGAAGTCATTTTAATTCATTCTATTATACTATTGCGCTTAAGGCTATTACAATTTATTTACATATACCCTTTTATTTTCAGAAGTACCACTAATTGTTGTGTAGATTTTATTTATATAATTTAAAATTCACTAAACCGGAGAGGTTCTTAATTTTTTCCTTCAGTTTTCAAAAACACGCAGTTTTGCACTGCGTAATAAAAACCAAATTAGTAATTTAACCGCTTTCAGCTATGATGTTGGGGAAACTGAGTACTCCGGAACTCGTCTTTTGATCAGTGCTCTGTATTACGAGGTGAACAATAAATTTAAAGGCAATAATTATTATCCACGGCTCAAAACAATTAGAGGAGCACTTTGCGTACTTTTGTTAACCCTTTCAATTCCAACTTCTTATTTTTTATTCTAAAATTTGTGAAATAGATTCATTATGCATCCAGAATGAAATGGTAAAAAACAGGGGGAAAAATCTTAATTTTTTTTAACTAAAATATAAGGGGAAAAAATTGAAATCATAACTTTTGAATAAATGATAACAATAATTTTTTCAAAACTTTATTTGTTAAAAAATAGTTTAAATCAATTTTTAAACATCTAAGAATGCAAGCGTAAAGAATTCAGGGTCAATTTATTTCATAATAGTTTTTGGCAGTTAATTTTATTTTACCATGTTTTTCCTATTTACATTTATTTAAAACAAATGTTATTTAATTATTCAAAAGACATGATTCTTCCATCTAATGATAAATAAGTGTGAGCTGAACTTAGTGAAGGAAAAAATCGCAATCTGCATGATGTTTCCAAATGGAATTATTGGGGGTGAAAGGGTTTAAACCATGCGTTCCCCTAATTGTTTTGAGCAGTGTACAATAAAACTAACCCTAGACTACTACCTACAAAAGAGTTTACTACTAAATACTCATCAAAAAGAGCAGAAACAAGCAACTATTTTTACAAACTTATATTAACCTAACTACTTTATTATTTATTGCAGGTTAGGTCCGAGACAAGTCTAGATTTCCAAAGTGGGAAAGTCGTTGGCACCCATGTCATATGATTATATAGCATTTAAAAGATCCCTAAGTACTTTATTGGCATGCGAACTTTCGTCAAAATTAAATTTCGGAATAATTTAACGTTCACAAAGAGCCTGGATTAGTTTTAATCTAAATGATAAAAAAAGGTAGGAGGAGCCGTTAAAAAAAAATTTCCTCTTAAATGCGATTTTTTCATGTGATTTTTTTTTACAGATTTGTTTTTTAATTTATGAGTTGTTCAATAGTTAAGTTTCATATTTTTGCAAATTATTAGGATGCATCGAAAACGTTACAGAAACCATATTATTTTTTTAAATAACTAAATACCAATATTTGAGATTAAAATAATTGTATATTTAATATTCAAAAGCAATTTTCTGTTGCTTATCTGAAAAATGATTTAACTTTTTAAGCAGTATATGTTGAAACGTGCTGTGTGTTTAAATGAGACTTTTTGACTTAATTTTAATCATTGATTATATAATATTCCTTTCCTATATGTATGTCACACTAGATAAGATACATACTGTTCTCTCTGTAAATCTCGCATACTGTAAATCTCGCAGTAGTAATCAGATGTAAGCTATCTACAATTTTTAGAAATATATTTTTAGCAGGGATTGGAGTAACGCGTTACTTGTAACGCCGTTACTCGTAACAGTTACTTTTTTTGGGTAACGCCGTTACATTTTTCAGAAAGTAACTGTAACTTAGTTACTTTTAGCGGTAACGAAGTAACGGAAAATGTCGTTACTTTACGAAGGCTGTCTGATGCCAATTTTGAAATTCCACTCCTAAGAATAAAACATTTCGCATTTCCGAAATAAGAGCTTTTCTTGGGAGGGTAAAAGTAAAGAATATAATAGAATTGTCCACTTTGGCTGCTAAAGGCGTGACGGCGGCTTTCAGACAGAATTGTAACAGTACGAATGTTTTTCCTTGTCTGTTTACCTTTCTAAGTATCACATTATAAGCCCCGCACAATTACAGGCATCTACGGAAAAGAAGGGTTTTCCAAATAAATTTACGCTAACTGCCAAGCAGGTTGGATCCCTCAGTCCAAACCCCTTTGTGTCCCCCTACCTGAATGGGTTATACAACAATGACCAATAGTCCTTCGTGGGGAGAGCGATACAGAGATTTCACATTAATTCTTGAGATACCCCTATTTCTGACAGTACCTACCCGAGTGTTTACAGATGGACTCGTATCAGGGTAAAGGATTAAAATTAAATATAAAAAAAAATGTTTATTAGTTTATTAATTATAATTTCAGTGTTTTGTTTGAGCTTATATTTAGTTTATCGTGGTTCTCTTTGAAAAATAGTAAGATGGCTAAATTTCAATTTTTCTTATAACTTGAAATTTCAAAAAGTAACTGTGATTCGTTACTTTTTTTTAAAGTAACTGTAACGCGTTACTTTTCATATGAAGTAACTGTAACTGTAACAGAGTTACTTTTATAATTAAGTAACTGTAACTGAGTTACTTTTTAAAAGTAACTTTCCAATCCCTGATTTTTAGAATTACTGGTTTCCAAAAAAAGTTACTAAACCCGGAATTGTATGACATATTATTAACAATTTTCGCTTTCCTATTTAATTTAGAAGAAATAAGGTTTTGTAAAGTATACCGCTTCAGAACGATTTTTATTTCAATATAAGAAGTGAAATATTTTTTAGCAAAGATAATAGGCCGTAAAGCCAATTCTTTTTATCACAAAACATTCCCTTTTACCGACAAAATAATTGTTTCTATATTTGTTTATACATAAGTTCCGGTGAATGTACGATAATCATACATTCTTATACATTTCCGAATGATTGAGATTTAAAATTAGTAGCCAGAGCTACCTAGATGGTGCACAAAAATATCTCTAGTGAATACGTCGAATTTAAACTGGGCAAAAGTTTAAAAACAATAATAACTGTTAAAACCATGTTTTATAAAAGATATTCAGGTCCTTTAATTGTGTTTTATTTTTCTAATTAAAAACTATTCCAGCTTCTTACATTGAGTCATAAGGATTGCAATTTTTGTAACTTAACAATGTTTTTAGATGTATTGAAAAGGATATTTGTGTATAATTTTTTTTTTTTAATTTGATACCAACTATTAACATTGAAATAAAAAACATTAAATAAATTTTCGAAATAATTATTGAACTGGATACTGTAAGATTGGAATTTTTAAAGCAGCATGTAAACTCATACTGCGAAATTTTCAAAATGAGACTGTACTACTAAATTGATTTACTACTGTACAACTACCTGATTTACAAAATTTCTGTGGTATTCGTTTTTAACCTCTGGATTTTGCACCATTGGATATTATTGGTTCAGTTTTTCAAATTAAGGTGTCAAGCTAACTCTTGTAAAGTCAAGCTAAATAAAACATTTTACATCATGAAGATCATAGTTAAGTTAAATTAGTTTCTCACTAGAGATACCCCTAGGACAGGGGTTACCAACCTTTTTGCACCTGCGTACCACTTGACTTTTTGAGAAATTTTGGCGTACCACCAGACCTAAATATTTGAATAAACGTTTAATATTTACGTTTCTAAAAGTGTTCAAAGGCTTTTTGAATTAAATTCCTGAGAAAACTTCGTATTAAATGGTTAGATATTTGTTTATTTATAACACACATGCTTATAATAAAGGCGAAATAAAAATATTAAAATGGTATTAATTTACATTTTGTTTATTACCCAAGTCTAAAAACATACAAATAAAATAATAGTACAAACTCAGCAAAAAAATTAATCATCAAACAAAATATATTTTTATAGTCTTTAGTGCGAAACTTGTTGATGTTTGCCTGTCATTAAAATATCAACATTAGGAGTAATGAAACTCATCTTCACTCTTAGGTCCTCCTCAACACTTATTCTGCTTCTATGTTTATTTTCTATGCACAAGAGTTCAGAAAATCTACTCTCACACAAGTAACTCTTAACAAATGGCATCAAAAATAGCAGAGATTGTCGGAAGCTCAAAAGGTACTAGGTTTTACATTCGCTCCAGAAGTTAATTAAATATTTCTCTTTAAAATAATGTTAATGATTAAAATAATGGGTAATGTGTTTGCGTGCTCACTACTCATGGGTACAGAAGCTATTAATAGCATTATGTTGCACACATCACTCACGCGTACCACTTGAAATTTTCCCGTGTACCACCAGTGGTACGCGTACCACCGGTTGGGAACCCCTGCCTGAGGATATTGGCAACGCCAATATTTAATGTTTCTGTGAATATCCTACAATCAAGGGGGCCCGGATGGCCTTGTGGTTTGGATCGCAGACCATTACTCTAGCAGCTTGCGCACTGCAACGGGTGCGGACTCGATTCCCGCCTTCGCCCTGGGTGTACCTTCTCCCTCTGTATCAGTAAAAATCTGTCTCTATCTGTCTTACTTGACAAAGGTTTATAAGCGGGTCTCTGATTAAGCACACAAGCCGGAATATATATGTACCAACCAACCAACCGGCAATCAACGGGGCCCGACAATTTCAAACTATAACATTTTTTCGAATTTATATCCGGATAACGTACCGGACGTTGGCATTATACGGATAACACAACTGTCCGACATGCTATCCGGCATGTGAAGAGTGAATTTTTGTAAATAATTTTTTTTTATTGCTGTAATTATTAAACTGACAAATGTTATTTCAAAAAAATCTTAGGGTTGACATGATTTTGATATAAAATAGTTACTTTTTAAATTAAAAACTTTTATTTTTCTGCTTCAAAATCAATTTTGTGGTTAGATTATTTAATGTGATTTTAATTTTAATTTAATTGCTTTAACTGTATGTAAAAGAAATAAAAAGTGTAATTTTTAAATATTCTTTACATTGGAATTTAATAAATTGAAGAAAAACTATTTATAAAACACATTTCCTTAGTCAACAAGTTATTTTAATGCATTTTATTGTATTGATATGGCACAATGCACATTATAGTATAAATAAATCATATTAGATTTGTTTTATGATGTGTAAATTACGGTGTAAAAATAGTAATAGTTCTGCGATCTTTGGTAGAAAACGGTTTCTTTTCCGTAAATGAGTCTAACTTCTGAAAACACTTCTTCATTGCATATTCTGATAGCTGGTGAAGAAAGGTATTTATTCACTACTTTTGCTAAGATTGGGAAACTAGTTGAAGGGGCTAGCAGTTATTCTACGTCATCCAAAGAAAAACTGATATGATTGCAAAAGTGTTTGCGCAATGGAAAATTTTATGTAGCGGCTCAGTGGCTGAGAGGTATTACGTGTCCCCCTCATAAGCCCAAATTTGCGGTTTCAATCCCCGACTGAGTCGTCAGATTTTCTGGATGGGAAAATCGGGGTCACGCATGTTATATGATTAAATGGCATGTAAAAGATCCCTTGATTATCCATTTGGCTTGGGCTTTCTCGGCATACTTTAACATCCACAGAGAGCTCCGATTCGTTGAATCTGAGCGTCAAAATTGGTAGCGAGAGTCGCCTAGATGGTGCCACAAAGAAATGGCTCTCAGTTCCGAGGAAAATACCGAGTCTCAAAGGCTTAACCACCAATACGGCAAAGGCGGTGGGGGAAGAATTGGCTTGTCACCCCCAGAGTTATTGCATTGGTATGGGAATTTAGAGGACTTTATGACCACGACGGACTTTAACGTGCAATCACCAAGAGTAGGGGAGGCCGGGGTACAATGGACCACTTTTGTGAATTTCCAGTGGTAACTCTCAAACTAATATTTTTTTTAATTTGAAAATATGCATGCATATTACCTGAACATAAGGCTTTATGTAACATTTAGAAAAAAACAATTATTTATAGTTACTTTTTTAATATAAATTTTTTAACAGCAAGTGACAAAGTGGACCATTTTACCCCAACATCCCAGGCGTTTTAAATTAAAACTTAATAGACTAAAAATTTGTTACAGTAAACCATTAAATGGTCATCGGGGTCCATGTATGCGACCACAAAGAATTTTTGTTTTAAAATTATAAATTAAACACTTTAATAATGCAAAACATAAAATATATTACACTTGTTATTACTCAGACATAAAAAACATTACATTAACGGATATTGAAGTTAGAAAATGATACACCTAAAGATTTTTGTGCCATTGAAAGTCTGCTGATTTCCTGTGACTCTGTAGGGTTTGGGAGAGTCATCACAACATCCTTCACGCTTACAAGGGATTCATCAACAATGTCAGGAAAAATGAACACATTTTGATTAGGTTTTTGCTGCATGAATCTCGCACGTTTATTTGCTGTCTTGCGCATGCTAGTTTTTGACAAGGGGCGTAATTCAAAAAGTGATAATGTTTTCAACAGATGATTTTTACTTAATTGTGATGCGTTTGTTTCTTGGGGATCAGCTGTGCTTGTGCTTTTTTGTTGGTTATATATTTAATTTTAAACGCTAAATAAAAAAAGTTCAAATAAAATTGCTTCTTTACTCTGTTTTGAAGCCTGATTAGGATTAAGCTTTGAATTTTAAGCCTAATGCATTGTCAACACTTCAAATATATTAAAAACTGATTTACTCACTCATTAAAAATAAAATGATTTATTAACTTTTGATTCCACACATACTGTCAATTTAGAAAAGAATATGATAAACGGAACTAGGGGACAATGGACCATGGTCCATTGTACCCCAGGTTCTGGTGGACCATTTTACCCCATGTGGAAGTCAGACAAAAAAATGTCTAAAACACTAACTAACCCTAATTTAAATTGTTTTACTTAGATTAACTATAATAAGATATGATATTGCCTTTTTAATGTGGCAAATAAAATCTTCCAAATCACAGTTCTTGAACGAAAAAAAGAAATACTTTGGCGTAAATATTTACTTCTGCCTGTCACAAATGAACTTTCTAGAATAAAATGGCTAAATTGTCAGCTAAACACACAGTTGCAAGCTTATTTAATCAATGCTGTGCTGTCATCTATGTACCTCAATATGAAACATTAGAAAAACTAAATAAAATAAATAATAGGGGTGGTCCATTGTACCCGTCTTCCCCTATACATCGGGAGTCTCCGGCCGGCTGGACTCGAACTCTCAACAAAAGGGATCAGTATTTCACTCAAGCTATCCCGACCACAGTATCCTGTTCGTATCGGTACAAATTTTGTTGTTTCTTCATAGTACATCACTGCACTGTGGTCTTTAGGTTTTTGAATCATCTCAATACTACAAGATCGTGTGTATAAATTTTATTAAGCAAAATGTTTTTTTTAAAAAGTGGTAATTTGCGGAAGGCCAATACTGGCCTCCGGAAAGAGAAAAACCACAAAACGTTGAAAGCGTGCAATTATTTTCATTATTGATAAGTAACGGGTTTGAATTTTTAATACAAACTGTAATTGTATAATTTTATTAAGTTTTATGAATTGATCATGGAGTGTTGCATTACTTGAATTTTCTGATTGTTTGATTTTATAACCCTTTTGCCTCCACAAATAGTTAAATTATTTGCACTTTCAGAAAAACTCGTTTATGTACGATTGTTATTTAATTTTTTTCCAAAATATTTTTCTCTCTATTTTTCAAATTACTTAATTATAAACGACTGACTTTGAGTCTTTTGTCAAATGTGATTTTCAACTATTATGCTAAATCACGGCATCATTGTTAGATAAGTAACACTATTTGTATCACGCAAGCTGGTGATTTAGGAAATTGCATCCACTCTCTAGTTAGTCTCACCAAAACTGTTTCTTTGAATATAATATCTATGAAAAATGATAATAGTTTCAACTCGGCAGGAATAATTATGTCCGTAGTCAAGTAACGGAATTGTAAGATAGTATGTTTTCTCCATTATTCAAATTATGGGTATAATGAAATTTGCATTTTTATCGGAGACCTATTCTTCAAGTGTGATATGGTATCAGTACCAAATGATCCGTAAAACTTATAAAAAAATTGATGATTTAAACAATGCAAATACGAATAGTCATGCTGAATTTTTTGATATGGCGAACATTTCTTATGCAAATAAGTTATTGACCGTATTTTATGTTTATTAAATACTATATAAAGGTGAAATTGAATTTAAAGATTAGATGGACGCAAAACATTTTGATCCACCGAAAACCTATTGTGCTTCACTGAATCTATGAAAGCTACTGAACTTTTGAAACAACGTTTGAAACATCATTTTGGTATCTACTTGAATGCAATTTAACTATCATTCACCTAAAACACACTTTGCCACGCCATCTGTCGGTTAAATTGAACATAATAAAGTGTAATAACATAATAACGTAATAAACTTATTTAACATTATAAGTGTTCCATATAAATTCAGACATGACTGATTCGTTTTCAGCAAGAATTGTGTTAATATCTCTATCCATTTCTTTTTTATTAAGTTTTGAAAACAGGGAGTCCTTTTCTGACACCTGTATCAACCAAATGCATTCGCTAACACCTTTAAAATTCGTTTTTTAAAGACTGACAATTACGTATCTGACTAATTTTTTTTTACTGGCTTAAAATATTCTTATGCCAAAAAATATTAGACCCGTATTTTTTCTTTATTTCAAATACCTAATAAAAGGGAGAAAAATGAATTTTAAATTAAGGACGAAAATTTACACCCGAAAACGCTTTGTTGCTGTCACGTGGTATCTATGACGTCACTAGTAACTATAAACAAACTTTGAAACATCATTTTGGAATCTACTTTAAGCAAATTTGAACTATCCACTTCCGTAAAACCTCCTTCCATTATCTATATAATTCTTATTTTAATGGTATATTAGATTAAATCCAGTTTAATTGCAAGCAAAAAAACATCACACCGGTTTGCTTATGTATACTAGGACGTAAGCCAAATCGACGTGTTTGTGATCACGTGACGTACTGATGAAAAATAAGCCATTTTAAAATAATGTTTACTAATTTTTTAAAGATTTATTTTGCAAAAAATAATACGTTTGTTATTTTTGGGTTCAAACTATAATTAATTTAATATTGGAAGGTATTTTAGCGATACAGTCAAGTACCGTATTGGGTAAGGTAGCCACTGACCAGAGCAGAGAGAGAAGTTCAGGAACTCATAGAGTTTATTCATCACATGAACAAAAGTAATATTTTAAGGGATCATAGTCTGCACGATCTGTCTGACCTTGAGGCATTATACACGCGAATATGTGTTTGCCCTCGTTTAATTGCCCCATCATTCCTCACTGTGTGGTTATTAGTAATATGGTAATTTTGTAATATGGTAATTTAATCGTTTCTAGCTGTCTATTTCTAGCCTCCAAGGAGCTCGAATAATGCCTAGTAAATTAGAACCGTGGTCAAGTGACGATATCGGCACCCAACTGGACTTCGAGCGACAACGTACGCTAACGCCGTCGGGACTTTGTACTCCACAGATTTAACAAGCACTTATGTTCCAGTGTACTCGGTGAACCCCTTTATCTAGTCGATTTTAGTATTTATTTTTTGCCGGTATGGTCTATGGGATGTGGCTGTTTTTGAACAAGGCACCTTCTGTATGGGAGACCGGTGATACCGACAGATTTAATGGGCATGCATATCCCAATAGTAGCCGTAGAGATAGTAAAACCGTGGGTCTTGCAGTCTTTCCAGGGGAGACAATTAATGAATAACTAAGAGGGGATTTTGTCCCCAAGTGGCAGCCATATTGAGGTCCATTGAGAGGTTGTGTAGAATAAAACAGTAATGAAATTGCGCTCTTTTAAGAAGGTATTTGGCGGAGTCTATGTCTTATAGTTATGGTAAGGATTTGATTAGTTTAGAGTTTGAACGAGCATTGCTGTATTATTTGTCCAAGCTTTTGAAATGATTCGATAGGATCATTAATTTATTTTCATAAAAATGGAAAGCCTATGCTTTGTCAGAAAAATTCTATTTTGTACACAAATTTTCACAATCTCTCTTTCTCATTCTCTTTCCAATGACTCAAATATAAGACTGATAATGCATGACTGTTTTTGGGTCGCTTGTCAAAGGTGATTTTTAACTGTTATGCCAATTCACAGCGCCATAGTAAGGGGAAGTAACAGTGTGTTTTCACACAAACTGGTGACTTAGGAAATTGCCTCAGCTGTAGTTAGTCTCTAAAACTGCTTTTGTGAAAAATATCTATGGAAAAATTTATTTTTTAAAAATATTTATCGAATTATGTAAATAGTTTCTTGCCATTATTGTAGCCAATATAAGCGCGGAGACATGACTTGTTATAAATAAGCTAAAACAAGTATAATATAACAGAACAGATTTTTTCGTAACTTCTGTGGAATTCAATGACCGATGGCGTTATAAGTTCCGTTGGGTGCCAACTCAGATGTCGCTCTCATCACTTTAAAGTGGTTCAAAATTACGAAGCTTTATTTGGGTATGATAAAAAGTACAAAGGCTTAACATAAATAGCCCAGAAACTTGGAACTCTACACTTTGGATATAACAGATTTAAAAGAATTCATCCTCAAATAAATATTTTTTTATTAGAGAGTTTATTAATAAGATGTATTTACCTAAACAATAAATATGCCACAATTTTATAAACAGTTGAAAGGAATTAGAGATTTTTAATTTACGAATTTTAGAATGTTATAACAGAAAAACTCTTTTTCTAAATCTTTTAAAACTGTTACCACTTAATTAAACTAAATTTTCAAAAAGAAGGTGACAATACAATATTCTGATTCGACTCGAAATTTTCTCCAAGTCAAAAACATTAAAATATAAGTTTATTAAGTGCACCAATCATATTGTGTCCTTCTCCTCCGCTAAACCGTAATTAAATTAAAAAGCGAATTTTTGGCGGTAAACGCTTAAATCATTGTGGAATTAATAACAACGATGTGGAAATTTAATCGAAGAATATTTTCATGTTGAAATAATCAACGACGTGAATAAGATCGTCAGGGTAAGTAATCGTAACATAAAGTTGGGTAAGTCTAATATTAATCATAACATTTGCAAGAAGGTTTCTATGTTAGGAGGACTTAATTCCTCCAAGTTTTAAACACTTTTTCATAAAAACATCATTTTGAAAGTTATTATCAGTAATATTTTAGCTTTAATATCTACACAAAAGAGCATACTAACTTGTTAGAATATATTTTAACACAAATTACTGTACAAAACATGGCAAGGCGTTGGTATTCACGTGACCAAGTTAGCTCGAGTCCTATTTATCGAAATTTAACTTCGCCAAAACATAAATAATAGTTTTTATTAATTCATGCAAAATGTATGATACAAATTAATAATGTTGCCATAAAAATACACTGTTATCAGATTATTTTGCAGATTCTTCCGTAAGAAGACCCTGTTATATATAATGACCTATTTGAAATTATACAATTGAATATGATACAATTACAATTTTTGTTATATTGTTAGTTATAAAATAAAAATACTGGTAAACAAAATTTGAAAATTCACAATTTTTTACTGACTTACAGTCTAACCTAATTATTATTGTCGCTGTCTTTGTTAGTTCTGTTAATGTCAATGTTATCCTTATTTTTACTGTTGCTAATGATATTTTTATCCTTGTCATTAAAGTTTTCGCCATTATTTTTGTCGTTTTTATTATCAGTACTATTACTTTTTTAATGTTTTACTATTGTTGTTATTACTGTAATTAGAATGTTTTTGTTGTTAAAATGACTCACTGTTTTCGGAATAATCAGGGTTTTAAATGAGCACGTAATCTCTAACACTGTGTTATTTTTTAGTCATTGCATCAAACATTCGGGATAAATTCATTTAGAGAATTACGAAATGTGTTTTATAAACACAGTAATACCAGACCTCGATGCTACGTGGGAATGCATTTTTTTAAATTTAACTCTCTGAAAACTTTGCTTCACATATTTTTGTCAACTTGTTTCGTTAATATTCTGCCATTCAAACAGTTTTTTGGAGGTGCGCAGCGTTAGATATGAAAAATTGAAACTGTGTTTTAATTGTTTTAAGTAAAACATTTTTGAGAATGAGAAGTCTAGTGAAGGAATGAACTATGCGAAAATGTAAATTTTTCCCTCAGCTTCGAGTATCTCATTCGGTTAAGGCGTTCGCCTTGCATGCGGAAGGTCCCAGGTTCGAGGCCGGGCATCGAAACAAAATTACTGCCGCCCTATAAACGGCCGGTGAAGCCAAAAAAAATGTCCGTTATCACGTTAAATATTCTCCGAAGTCCGATGCTGCGTGCGATGTCGCCTTTATGGGTTGCGTTGGGTGCCTACTCAGGTGTCGGTTCGTCACCTGACATGCCGTGACATGTCGTTCTACATTACGACGCCCGCCGCAAATAGCCCTCGGGGAGTGAAATGATAATTCAAATAAACTTAATCTTCTAGTATGCGGACAAATTAACTGGGTTAATGGGGGTAGATGACTTTTCTATACATTCGTTAAATATGTCCCAAGTTTAGATGAGGTATTGGTTGAAGATATCTGGTAACCCTATTTTCGATGTCCCGTGACAGGAAGCATCTTTAAGGGCCTGTCTTAAGTTATGCAGTAGTGCTTGGGACAATTCTTTGTTAAAAATCTAAATCATTCTTTCTTCTTAATGTTTAACCTCCGAACTTTAACGCAAATGTGCATGCCTTGTAATTAATCTAACCGTGGTCAATAAAAAAGTATGCCATTAAAATAACACTCTATATCTAACTTTCAATGACCATTGCAAGCTTTCGACGCCGTAGTCAACATTTTCAATGGGAACGTAAGATCCCGTGACCTATTTTCTTGAAAAGCCTTTGTCTATAATATTTGTTATTTCCCACAGTTCAATACTGCGGTTTAAAAATAGACTATCGATCAAGTCTTCACGTAATGACGAAATAGCAAGTTTAAAGTTTATAAAAAAATTAATAATTAAAACATAGTGGTGTTTTGCAAAAAAATAAAATGGTATATGAGTGTTTTATAGTTGTATGAACCATTGTGTTCTTGTTTTAAAACATAGTAAAGTGACAAGCTTGTGTTGTGTAACCTCAATTATAAACGCCTTTGAATAAATTACTTTGCTTTATCTTAAACGAACACGCCAGTGTCACGTTATAAAGAATGAACCACTTTTTTTGAACATATCATTTTAAGAATGGTTGGAAAGCCATGATAAATGTTATCGTGCAAGATTTGGCAATTATTTAAGTCCAGATAAATTTACTGGAATTTCACTGCATTTTTTCGCAATTTTACGTTGATTTTTTTGCGAGAAAAAAGTTACGTGATATTTGACGATACTCCCCCCCTGCATGGTATTTGGTGATATTCGGAGCAAGCCTCTCCCTCTACCCTAAACAAGTTACGTAATTTATGGACAACCCCCAAGCCATAGAATTGTCTAACTATATTCTCTTGCTTGTAGGGATCGCATTTAGACTCCTAGAGAAACTTTAAAGCAAATGTGTATGTTCGTTTTTATTAGCAAGGTCTACTGAGACACTAAGCAAGCACCCTACGTAACTTCTAACGACCATCGTACGCTTTCGACGGCGAAGGTTTAAATAAACGTAAATAATATGTCTTTTAAAAAAAATAGTGGTAAAATACGTGAAAATATGGTGCATGAATGTGTTATTGGTATTTTAAAATTTTGTAGTGGACATGTATGTGACGATTGTAAATGGAGAGCAACCGACCTTAAAAAAATTGTCTTTTAACCCTCCGAACGGCCTGGAAATGCGCAAAAATGTAGGGTTGTTTTTCCTGAAATTATTAAAATCAAATTTATTTTAAATAAAATGTATTTGTTTAAAAAATCAAAATTAGTTTTATTTTTGAAGAGATGATCTAAAATATATTCCTAAATGAAAAAAGTTTATTATAAATAAAATTTTATTATTTTTAAAATTTTGAAATTTAAGTTTATTGTAAGAAAGACTGATGCAAAAAATACGGAAAAAGCCGGTTCTGCCGCTCGGAGGGTGAAATAATATCAGAAAAGCGCTAATTAAACAGAAGTTTAGGGTTTAAAAAATAGTTTTAACCTCAACCTTAAAAATAGTTCCATGAATAATAGTAATAAGCTCTACAAGTATATAGCAAATTGTACTTCGATAAACTTGTTTCAATTTATTGAACGGGTTTATTTAATTTCATGTTTAATTGTACTTTTAAACTATTATAAATTTCAATTAAAAGGAAATACAAGATACATTTTTCTCAAGTTGCGGCAGCGTGATTTCGTAAACTTATTCATTTTTGAGGCGTTTCGACACAGGAAATATAAACATTTAAGGAGTAAAATATTTTTATAAACTAGAAATGTGTCAAAATATTTGCATTAACATAAAAAATCTGCAAAGCTTTTGTGCAAAAGTGAAATTTAATTTTTTTTATCAAAGCATCTTGTTTTGCCAAATATCAAAATTTTTGCGGTTATTTTTGAAAATTAGGTTTACTTTCGATTTTTTAAAAAGCTATGATGTTTGGTAAAAAAAACAATAGCCGTTTGAAATAAATAAGCATGGCAGGAGAAATAAAATAGACGGGTTCATGTTTTTTTGGCCCACTTTAGCTGCGGAGTATAAAATTATATTGGAAATGAGAAGTGTAAAAATAAAACTGTACTTCAGTATAACATAGACGTTACCAATTCGGTATGGATTGGCACTAAATTGAATTGAGCAGTAGGAAGCAATTGATATATAAATATATATATATATATATATATAATATATATATATATATATAATATATATATATATATATATATATATATATATATATATATATATATATATATATATATATATATATATATATATATATAATATATTATATATATATATATATATATATATATAATATATATATATATATATATATATATATATATATAATATATATATATATATATATATATATATATATATATATATATATATATATATATATATATATATATATATATATATTATATATATATATATATATATATATATATATTTTATATATATATATATATATATATATAAACAGGGTGGTTATAATTAACAATTGTGAGGCAATGGAATTTTGTTTGGCGACGGAAAAAAAATAGTTCAAAAATCTGCCGATATGTTGGCGCTGTAAGGGTAATATCAGAGGAAAGACTAAAAATGGATTCGTTAAACATAAGAATGTTGTTAGCCAACTGAAAACAATAGAGTTCGGGGGTTTTCTAAACATTTATTTGCAAAAAAACAAGAATACGTGTTTACGGCAACAGTGATAATGCCAATAAAAAGTGCTTCATGGAACAAACATCTTACTGATGATTAAGGCATAAGTTGTTCGATATGACCTCCGCCTTGTTCAGCTACTAATTGGAAGCGCAAAACGGCATGCTCCACAACAGATCGGAGGGTATCTGTACTAATGCAATGGATGTGGTGTGTGATGCTTGCCTTCAAGTCGGCTAGATTCTGAATCCGCCCGCTGTAAACAACATTCTTCAGGTACCCCCAAAGCCAGAAATCACACGGGTTTAAGTCGGGGGAGCGTGGCGGCCACGTTGTTGGAAAATGGCGGCTTATGATCCTATCAACTCCGAATTGAGCATTCAGCAGCTGCTTCACTGGAGTAGCAATGTGCAGAGGAGCGCCATCTTGCATGAATATTGTGCGATCCACACACTGACGCTGCTGAAGTGCCGGAAGGACATGGTTGCGCAAAAGTGCTTCATACCGCTTTCCAGTAACGGTGCGGGTAACAGGACCCGCAGGTGTGATCTCCTCGAAGAAAAACGGACCGACGATAAACGTTGCCGTTATTCCGCACCACACAGTGACTTTTTTAGAGTGAAGAGGTAATGGCTGTAGCTGGAACGGATTCTCGGTCGCCCATATCCTGCAATTTTGCGTATTAACAGAACCGTGTAAATGGAAGTGGGCTTCATCAGACCACAGAATGTTCCATGGCCATTCGTTGTCCACTTCCATCCGGGCAAGAAATTGTAGTGCAAAAGATTCACGTGATTCCAGGTCAGCAGGTAGCAATTGCTGCACATGAGTGATCTTGTACGGGTAACAGCCCAAGATGTTCCGTAGGACTTTACGCACCGTGCTGATCGGGATATCCAGCATTCGGCTCATTCCACGTGAACTGCTGATTCCAGTGTCACTGTTCGTCTGTTCTTGTAATGCTGTAGCCACATCTTCCACTTCTGCAGCCGAAACTGGTTTTCTTCCTCTACCCCGTTTCATGTCAAAAGAACCGGTCTCTTCGAATTTAGCAATCATTTTTCTCAGTCCATTTGTGGTTATTGGACCCGATTTTAGGGATTTTAATGTCCGAAACCTCCTAATAGCTGTAAGTGCACACTCATCGTTCTTATAAAAAAGCTTCAAAAGCAGAGCGCGATCCTTCATAGTCGGAGTCATGATGAAGCATTCAAGCAAAGAGCTGGTGCTCTACCTTTTTATGGTAGCTATGTCTGCGGTGCGCATCTCACATATTAGTAATTTGCATAACCCCAGATAATGCAAACCCTTACAGCGCCACCTATCGGCAGATTTCGGAACTATTTTTTTCCTTCGCCAAACAAAATTCCATTGCCTCACGATTGTTCTGCTAAAATATGATGTCATTCTGACGAGTAGTTTTAAAATTATCGATTTTTGAAATCGTAACTTTAATTATAACCACCCTTAGTTATATATTATATATATCTATATATATATATATATATATAATATATTATATATATACTATATATATATATATAATTTATATTTATTATTATATATATATATATATATATATATAATTATATATATATATATATATATATATATTATATATATATATATATATATATATAATATATATATATATATATATATATATATATATATATATTATATATATATATATATATATATATATTAATATCTAAGATATATTAGTAATATAATATATATTCAAATATATTGAAATATTAATTCAGCTTGGTAAATACTCTGGTTTTTCGCCTAAACTCACTTGATTTGGGTTGTTATGTGAAGTCCTATTTGTCGCGTTTTAGTAAGCGAATGCTTTAGATACTCAAATGTATTTGAGTTAATTAGTTAAACAGATTTTGTCTTGCTTTTAAATTGGTAGTAATAGAGTCCCTCCATATCAACTTGTACTAATACATTCACATCTCAGGACAAATAGTAGTTTTGGCGACATGTCGAGTTCTTGTTTTCACTGCCTGGGGCAACCTAGTATTAATTCAATATGCTATAGTCCACTGACAATTTACAGTACTTTCACGAGATTATTAACTTTGGTGAAAGTAAAATGTCGTCTAGAGGTTGTTAACAATATCTGTATGTTTAGATATAGACAATTTATAGTAACTTTGGATGATAAGATCAATTTAAAAACCGACTAAGTCAGCTTTAGTGGTGTGGTGACCACTAGATGGCGCATTATTTTGTTTTGTCACCAAAAGATGATTCACAAAGAATTTTTTTTTACAAGTTACAAGTCAGCTTAATCACAGTAAGTATTAAATGTGCTGTCCGCCATTCAGAAGTGCTGCTGTGAGACTAGTCACCACACCGTTCACAGCATTTAGTAGCATTTCTTGCGTTATGGCAGACACATTTTGGCGGATGGCATGATGGTCGGTTGGTACCGCCACCGTATGCCGTTGTCGCAGGCGACACATTTTGCATTTATGCAGACACTTGGGGCAGCATCTTGCTGCGTATGCCGGTTGGTCGCGGTACACTTTTGACTTTAAGAATCCCCACAGCCGAAAGTCACAGGGTGTCACATCGGGAAATCTTTAATGCCATGATTAATTAAAGCATCGACTGATGGTGCGGTCCTTCCCACATGTTGAATGTAGCAGGCGTTGTTACAGGCAGTGCAATATGAGGTGGTGCCAATGATGGCCTCCAAGATCTCCCAATATGACATACCCTGTGACTTTCGGCTGTGGGGATTCTTAAAGTCAAAAGTGTACCGCGACCAACCGGCATCACCAGCAGCATTGAAAGATGCTGCCCGCCAAAATGTGTCTGCCATAACGTAAGAAATGCTACTGAAGGCTGTAAACGGTGTGGTGACTAGTCTCACATCAGCACTTCTGAATGGTGGACAGCACATTGAATAATTACTGTGATTAAGCTGACTTGTTACTTGCAAACATTTTTTCATTAATAAATCTTCTTTTGATGAAATAAAAATTTAAAGTGAAATAACATTTTTTTTCATAGCCACAAGCGTAGCTTCTTTTCCATCCGTTTGGTGCAAACCGCGTCTTTTTTTTCTTTATTCGTTTTCGAATTATTCAATTTTTAACTTCTTCCAGATTTTTCTATCGCCCTGTACGTTTCAGTTGCTTGTCAAATGCTAGTTTTGACAAGAGAAAAGTGACAGAGTATTTTCTCGCAAACTGGTGATTGGGAATTGCTTCAACTATAAAGTTAGTCACTGGCACTGCCTCCTTTAAAAGAAAGATATTGACGACGACGACGTTTTAAGTTTATTGAAGAACCAGCGCCGCAGGCGCTTTAGTCTCCTACTCATACAGTTTTCACAGTGAATTGTGGAGTTGCCTGAGTGGCAAAGTCTGGTGATGTAGTTCACTTGAGTTCTAAAACGTTAGTACTATGACACAGGGGTAAACACAATGAGCATGAGAGATCGTAAAATCATTAAAATGGGGAAATAATGTTGATGCATGAGAATGAAACTTGAGAATTCAAAAAAATAAAAATAATAATAATAAAAAAATAATTGAAAACAGCCCAGAGAAGATTAAGTCACAAGAACCTGGTTTCAAGTCTTTCGCCAAAAGCACGCGCTCGCATATGCACTCATATCCCATCCCCAAGCAAGGGAAAGGTCAATTAATGTGAATTTAAGGGATCAAATTGCACAGTGTGGTTGCTACGTGAGCACATGTCTAAAAACAGATGATGTGAAGGGGATACATTGCTTCCCAAATAAAAACAAGAAAGATAAAAATCCAAATATAATGGGGACGGACAGGACTAATAAAAAAAAAGAACAAAATTTAAATAAAAACATAAGCAGGGATGTGAAAAAATCAAAAAATATTAAATTTTTAAATGGGACAATAAAGTCGCAGAAGATGGACTAATCAGGTTTAAACGGACTAAGGCACAGAGGTGGTCACGAATTCTGGGAGAATAAGCGAAATAAAGTTGTGCAGCTGAAAATCAAAATGCAGGAGCAGGTCAGCAGTAACAGATTGTTTTGGTCACCAAGTCTTGAAGCTCATGACAAGGTAAAAATAATTCCGAGAATCGATGCCGTTTTCTGCGGTTTTGTGGTTAGCGTTGTATATGGGGTTCAACGCGAGTTGTGGTTGCCAGAGAATTGCCATTATGGCCAAGTAGGCGCTGTTAGGATTTTAAATCAAGCTTGCAGGAGATGTTTTAAAATGCTACGGGGCCTATTTTTGTGATCAATGTTTAAGTAATTGTAAAATTTGATTGAATTAATTTCTGGGTTGGGATGAAATTCAAGGGAATTGTAGAATTTGTTTGCGTTTTTTGCCATAAATTCACTAAGAGGCCGGATTTTAAAATCTTTTTTGATGTCTGCATTTTTGATGTACCAAGGAGAATTTGTAATTTGTCTGAGTAGTTTGTTTTGAAGGATGTTTAATTTCTTCATTTTTGAGTTGGTGGCACCTCCCCAGATTTGGGAGGCATAGGTGTAGATGGCCTGATAATCATTTTATAAAGTCGAACTTTGTTTCTGACCGAGAGAGGTGATCTTTTACCAATGAGGTTAATAAATAAGAATTTATTTTTTCGGAATTTTTGATGCAAGTTGGCGAATTGTTGAGTCCAGGTGAGGTGGGTGTCAAAAGTAATTCCAAGGTATTTGGTGGTATTTGACCATGTGATAGTTTTGTTATTTAAGGTGAGCTTTGGAAGAGGGTTTTTTTTCTTTTTTTGCGAAACATAATAGCAGCACTTTTTTCGACATTAATTTTTATTTTCCAGTTGGTTAGCCAGTTTTGAAGAAGGTTTAAGTGTTTTTGGAGTCGTTTGCCGATTGTCTTGACATTTTGAGCTCGGGAGAGGATTGCAGTATCATCTGCGAAGAGGCAAATCTGAGTGTCAGGTAGCTGGGGAATGTCATTGATGTAGCAGCTGTATAAAATTGGTCCGATTAGACTGCCCTGCGGGCAAGAGGCTCTGACGGGTCTGAGTGTAGAGATGCAGTCATTTATTTTAACAACAAAATTTCGGTTAGTAAGATAGGAGTAGATGAGTTTCACGAGTGTATCTGGTGCTCCCATTTTAATTAATTTGAATATGATAGCGTTATGCCAGACTTTATCGAAGGCTTTGGCCACGTCCAAAAAGATCGCACCGGTTTTGTGTGCAAATCTAAATCCTGTTAAGATGAATTCGGTTGCACGGAGGAGTTGGTGGTTAGTCGAATGCATTTCTCTAAATCCAAACTGTTGGGGGATGAGAATGTTATTATTTTCGAGAAAATCATTGAGTCTATTTTTAATAATGAATTCCGTGATTTTACCTAAAATCGGGAGAAGAGAGATAGGCCGGTAACTAACAGGGTCAGTGGGGTCTTTGTTAGGTTTTTTAATTGGCACGACAACAGCAGTTTTAAGATTGTTAGGGAAGTGATGTAGTTCAAGGATTTTAGTAATAATCAGAAGAATGAATTCAAGAACGTTGGGTGTGATATTTCTTATCATTTTGTTGGAAATTCCGTCCCGTCCGGGTGCCTTTTTAATTTTTATTATCTTTATATAGTTGGCGAGTTCTTGGATGGATGGAGGGGGAAGGGAGTAAATTATTGAGAAAAGTTTCAATGCTATGAATAATATATATTTTAAAAAGTAGTGGTATATAAGAAGTGAAAAAGTAATGTATGAATGCGCTATTTTAAACTCTAGTGGTTGTAACCATAACTAGAAACGTACCGTATATGTATAATACTTTGCTTTAGCTTAAAATGCAAACGTTGTTGTTACTAAACGTTCATTAATTAGATTGTATTTAAATTTTATTTTTAAAAAATATTTCTTTAAAAAGTGGTAATTGTAAAAATTAGAAACATAGAAATTAGTATAGGAACTAAAAATACACCATTTTCTGGAGACAATTATTAATGGAAGAGCATTTGGAATTTAGTTTACAAATGTTTCCTTCTAAAAATAAAAATGTTATGCAAAAGCACAAATCCTTTGACAAGATGGCTGAGATTTAAAACCGGGACTTCTGACGTTAAGAGTCTGCTGTAACTGTTCCATTAGGGGGCCCCTGTCTCCACGAGAAAAGGATGCAGTGCCAAAAAAATACAACTTTAAGGCAACAATGTTAAACATGTAAATTAAAATTATGTTCACATGACGAATTTATAACTTTAATAGCACACGGTATATAGTCTGTCGCAAAAATAGACAAAAGAAACATTTTAAATCACCAAATCATACTTAAAATGTCTTGTTGAAATAAGTAGTAATGATGGAGTTAATGCAGTTATCAATAGTTGAAAAAAAGAACTATTACGATTTATTTACTGATATCCTTTGATTTTACTAATTACCACTATTTTGACGTATAGCTTTTATTCATAAAGTTTAAAATTCGTTTGTGCTGTGGGGATTATGACCTTGATATATATACTTTAAAGAACGCAGCTTTGCACTGTGTGATAACAACAAAAATAGTTTGTACCGCTCTCAGCTGTAATGTTCGAGAAACGGAGTCTCCAGAACTGTTCATACCTGTCGGGCGTCTTAGCAAGTTTTTCAACCCACACATATTCATTTATAGGCTGACTGCGATTCGATATATTGCATTTGCCCCTATTTTATTGCTTCATTGACCCATTATTTCCACTGGTGACAGAATTGTTTAATTTCGTTCTATCGCCTTTGGAAATTTTAACGCAAACGTGAACGCTTTGTAAAATATCTAACCTTGGTCAATAACAAGTATCACACTCAGCTGGCACCGTAATTTTAATTTACCATCATTTCGACTAAGCTTTCGACGGAGCAGTCAAAATTTTTAAATTCAATTACCACTTTCCTTAATGCTATCCTAAGATTAGCCGGCCTGTTTCATGTCGTTGGCGTATTATTTGTAGTTTCCACGCAGTGCAATACTGCGGTTTAAAAATTAGTTTTTGAACAACTAAGCAAAAGTCATGAAATTTAGTAGTTGAAAAATCATAAATATCTTTTAAAATAGTGGTAAAATACGGGGGAAAAATGGTGCATGAATGTGTTATTCTTATTTTAAATCTTTGTAGTGGACGCGTTCGTAACCATAATTATAAATGCCAAGTATATAATGCTCTATTTTAGCTTAGCATTAGAACGTGGCTATATTGTTACTTGTCAAAGTTTTTAACTGTTTGATAGCGCAGTGAGATCAAAAGTGAGGCGAATATTAGAAAAAGCACTTTTCGTAATTCAATTCTTAATTTCAAAATTTTATTAAATGTTATGTATTAATTCCTTATCAAGCTATGTTTATACGTTTCGTTCGATGCAAATTAACTAGGTAATGGAATAATTTCGTTATGTAGCTACAATGTAATCCGAAAATACGCGGATGCATTGCCGATTTAATCAGAAATAAACACGATACAAGATTAAAGCATTTGCTATTTTGTCCAGAGTAAATGTAGTCGCCAATATTGTTTTTTCCCTCATTCTATTACTTTATATCCCCATTACTCCACACTTCCCACATAGTTGTGTGGCCATTCCATTTTGTTTACTATGTTCGGCATGCCTATTTCGAGCATTTGAGAGGATTTTTAAAAGAGCTGTATGAGTCTTGTTGAGGAAATGTGCCAGTGTATAAACTAAAATACTCACAATCCTCAAATGTAAAATTCTGTAGTATATAAATATTATAGCTTACTACTATTGTAAAGTGTTGCTTTTTAATCACTTTAAACCACTAATTAGAGAAATATTTCGCTAATAACTGTCACAACTAAATCTGCATACATAGCAACAGAAATTAACTATTCGTTAAACGAAGTTTTACATATACCACACTTTTACTTATTTTTAATTGAAAAATATGTCTACGTCTTACTGCTCATTTGTCGTTTACATAATACAATGTTAACATTTTTTCAGAAGTTTATTACGTAATAAATATTGTTTATCTGTATCAAAATTTTTTCAATAATTTGAACTAATTATTTAAAGTGAAGCAACAAAATATATTAACTTTTCCAAGTCATTAGTACCAAGTTCATTGACGACACTTCTTTTTTTTTCAGTAATTGTTTTAATTCTTACTTTTCTGTAATTCAGTCATATTTAAAATATTATTTATCTGTAACTTAATGTTAAAAAAAACTAGTACCAATTATTTAAAAAGAAAGAACAAAATTTAATTGAAATAATTGCTAATTTGTTTGAATATTTTAACAATTTATTCTACAAAACATGACAAGGCGTTGGTATTCAGGTGACCAAGTTAAGTTAGCTCCAGCCCTATTTGTCGAAATTTAACTTCGCCAAAACATAAATAATAGTTTTCATTAATTCATGCAAAATGTATGATGCAAATTAATAGTGTTCCTATCAGATTATTTTGCAGATTCTTCTCGAAGATGAACCTGTTATGACCCATTCGAAATTAATTTAAATAATACAACAATTATTTTAGTTTATTAATATTAAATAAGAAACACTGGTAATCAAAATTTGAAAAACTCACAATTTTATATTGACTACCAACCTGACCTAATTTTTATTGTTGCTATCTCTGTTAATTCTGTTAGAGTCATTGTTGTCCTTAATATTTTTACTATCGCTAATGGTGTTTTCATTACTGAGATTGAAGTTTCGTTATTATTCTTGTCGTTTTTATTATCATGTTTTTTCTATTATTGTTGTTATTACAGTAATTATAACATTTTGTTGTTTAAATGGGTCGCTGATTTCGGAACAATCAGGGTCTTAATTGAGCACGTAATCTCTAACACTGTGTTGTTTCTTAGTCATTGAGAATCCATCCGAATGGACTTATGTCCCTGTCCGCGTTTTATTCGGATTTTTTTCTATCGCCTATTATATGTTAATTCATTTTAAATTGTGATTTATAAGTTTCGTTTGATGAAAATTATCTAGACAATGGAATAATTCAGCTACTCTACATTGCATTTTAACTCATTCTATTATACCAATTTCATTTTTGGCTATTACGATTCTTTTACTAATACCCTTTTATTTAACATACCACTATTTTATCCCATAGATTGTATTTATACAATACAATTTAAAATTCTTAACTCTTTCAATGCATATTTGACGAGTCTGTTTTTAAAAAAACTAAATTAGTATTGTTACCGCTTTCAGCTACAATGGTGGGGAAACTGAATGCTCCAAAACATGTCTTTTGATCAGTCTTCTGTATACGAGGTGTACAATAAATTTAAAATCGATAATTACTATACAGTAAATTAAACCTACAAAAGAGTTTTCAAATGCCCATTAAAAACAGAAATAATCAACTATTTTTAGAAACTTATATTAATCTAACTACATATATATGTATTGCATGTAAGGGTCCTAGACTAGTCTAGATTTCCAGAGTGAGAAAATCGTAGGCACCCATGTCATATGATTATATAGCATGCAAAAGATCCCTAAGTACCGCATTAGCTTATGAACTTTCGTCAAAATTAAAAAACTGGAATAATTTAATATTAACAAAGAGCTTGGGTTAGTTATAATCAGAGTGTTAAAATTGGTAGCGGGAACCGCTAAAAAAAGTGTCTCTTAAGTGTGAAGATTTTTGAGGAAATAGGAAAGTCATGTGATTTTATTTGCATAATTGTGTTTTAATTTTTGAGTTGTTTATTCTATAAGGATGTATGATTATCTGACATTCACCGTAACTTATGTATAAACAAATACAGAAACCATTATTTTAATTCTGTATTCTTTCAGAAAACCTAATCGTTATTTCTTTTGAAAAGTAATAAGTAAAGGTAATTTGTCAGGATAAAAAGGATTGGCTTTGAAGTTGTTTATTAGCTTTAAAATTTGGGTTATATTTTTGCAAATTGTTCAGATGCTTTGAAAATATTAATGTTGCCTTATAAGTTTTTACATAGATACCAGCTATTGATATTACAATAATTATGTATTAAAATATTCGAAAGAAGCATTTGTTTCCCGAATTAAATATTTAACTTTTAAATAGTATGTTTAATCATACTGTGATGTTAAAATGAGACTTTTCACCTAATTTCAAGCATTAACTATATAATATTCATATATATAATATATAATTTTCCTTATTTCCTCCACGAGCTCCATACTATTAAGAAGGAACCTGTCTAAACGGTTTTAAATCTAAATTGTTCTCCAATAAAAATGAAACGTTAATGCTTAGTGAATCGACTCGTTAATGGGCTTATCATCGTTGGTGGTTGTTGTGTTTCGTTATTGGTGGTCTCGTGATCACGCTACTACATTACAGGAGATGATTTTTGGTGGCACTATGTGGGATTTCAACATCGATTCGTCATTCCGAGTAAGTGCCTCTATGAATTTTGTCGTTCACCAGTGTCGAAAAAATAGTGGTAATTGAAATGTCAATACAAAACTCTGTTTATGAAATTAGTTTCGGTTTTAACAAAAAAAAACCCGTTTAACTCGTAAAAAAACTTAACAAGATGCAATTAATCCCTTGGAAATTGAGTTTTGAGTTGTTTTTGATATGATAAACAGAAAGTTTTGTATTAATTACTCTAAAACAATTATGTATGATATCAATATTTCGTAACGTGGTAAAAATTTTAATGGAAGACGCCTTTTTTGGTAACAAAAAAAAAAATTCTGGATACAATTGTGTATGCTAAAATACTTTTTTTGCTTGGAAAATATTTATTACTTTAGTAATTGTTAAATATTAAGCATTAAGTCTAGTTAATTGTTGAAATTTAGTTACTTTGAGCGTAATAGATATTTTTGTTGCGAAGTATGTATTTTGATATCGAAAAGGAAAAACATATTTAAGAATTTATAGTATATTCAAGTTGTTTTTGAATAATAGTACTGTTATTAAAATTCTTGGAATTTTCACTTATACTGTTGAAAAATTATTGTGTTTATCAAGTTTGATAGCGTATGAAAAAAATAATTAAGAATTTTAGTGTATTCACGAATATTTTTTCTGAATGACAACACTATTAAAATTCGTGGGAAAAAATACCTGTGTTCATTAAAATATTTGTGCTTATTAAAATATTTTTGAGTATAAACTAATTATACTGCTTAAAAAATCTTGAGTTAATCAAGTTTTTTAAAAAGTTTTCAAGTTTTGAAAAAATATGTCGCTAGACAAAAATGGCGGACAGTAAAGCTTCCCGTTTGACTAAAAAAAAATATCGAAGCTACAAATGCTTTTTTTTTATTAAGTTGTTGACAGGTGTTTCGTATTTTCGGAATTCGTTATTCCTGTGGTTAATATAAAGATAGGATTTATTTTTTATGCTGTTTTTCTTAAGTAAGAAGAAAAACATCTGTTGAGTGTGCTTACAAATATTCTATTTTTATTTTATTGGAAAATAATTTCGTGTATTCATTTTATTTCTCTTTTGTTATTGAACATTGAATGCATAAGAAGGGATGTTGTTAAAAGTGATTTTTATATTTTTTGCATTAAAAATATAAAATTGAACATATTCTTAGAATAAATAAACGCAAATAAATTTATTTACTTTTGCTTTATTCCTGAGTGTGTATTTATGCAATTGAAATATTTTTTCAAATTCATATCGTAATAGGTTTTATTAAATTGCTTGTATTAAATATATATTTTTTTTTAAATAATAATTCATAAAGGTTTATGTTTAAGAATATTACTTGTATTTGTGAATTAAGATATGTTATAAAAATAAGTTAATATTATATGAAAGTTAATATTATATGAAGTTCATTACGAGAGTGTGGATTTGTCTCAAATATATAAATAGGCTTTTTAATATCTTGATAGGTAAATGTAGTTAATTATTTGTTTATAAATATGGCAATTTGGGGAAAGTTTCGAAAAGTGGACTTATTAAACTTAGCCACTGAGATGAACATTGAAATAGATGCAAATGCGACAGTTTTAACCTTGAAAGAAGCCATAAAAGGTAGTGAATTTTATAAACTAGAATTTCGTGGAGAGTTTTCTTCAAACTGCTGTCGATGAAAGATTGAAGAAGGAAGAAGATGAAAGGGTCAGAGTGAGACAACCAGAAGAGCATCGATTATTTCTAGAAAAGCAAGAATCAGAAAATAAATTTCTTCTCGAAAAATTAAGATTGGAGAAAAATGGAACAAGAGAGGCTCCAAGACACAGAGAAGATATACACCATCTGATGACAAAATATGACTCTAAATCTGTTATCAGCTTGTACTTAGTCCTTTTCGAAAGAACAGCCAAGAGGATAGGACTTCCAGAAGAGCAATGGGTGTCTCACCTAACGGGACTCTTGCCAATTGAAATGGCCCAACTCATCGCTCGAGAATCGGAAGAAACATACGAAGATTACGAGGCTGTTAAGAAGGTACTTCTGAACAGATACAAACTAAGCCCAGAAAAGTTCCGTCAACTTTTTTATAATCACAATAAAGGACCAGAGGGAACTTAGAAAGACTTTTTGTTTGAGTTGAAAAATTATTTCTATGAATGGATAAGAGGGTTAGAGGTGAGCACCTTTGAAGATTTGTGCAATTTGATTTTGTCTGAACAAGTGAAGCGGAAGACCAGTTTGGAAATTAAAAATCATTTCATCGATAAGTGGACCCAGATGAAAAATCCGGAAAGGGTCGCAGAAAAACTGGATGAATACGAAAACGTAAGGCTGCTCATGAAAAAGAAGACATTTCCATCAAAAGAAAAGACTTTCAAACCATGGAGAGGTAAAAATCAATCTGAAACAAAGGCCCCTCTAAACGAACCAAGGGTTCAGAAGAGTGAAAATGAAAGAAGTAAAAATAATGAAGCTTTCGAAAAACGCAGGAAACCACGGTGTTTTCGTTGTAATTCTACTGAACATCTAAGGCCTGACTGTCCCTTGATGAAGAAACCTGCAAGAACTTCAGACATCAACCGTCTTATAAAGAAAGGAGACGAAGATGTTATGTCACCGTATACCTTCATGGCTGAAGTCAATGGATTCACTATGCCCATTTTGCGAGATACTGGAACCAGCATCGATGTTGTGTGCCGCAACCGCATCACTCCTGAAATGTTAACCGGAGAGAACATTTGGGTGCAACAACCATTGGAACCATTGAATTTCCAGTTTGCTTACCGTTGGCAGAAGTAGAGCTGAAGGGAGAGTTTGGACACGTCATAACAAAAGCAGCTGTCGTTCCATGCCAGTTAGATAAAGGAAGGTATCTGCTTGGGAACCAAACAGCAGCCTTGTTGGAGACAATGAAGAATGAAGATGTTCCTCACCAGATTAACGCTATAGAAACAAGAGCTCAAAAACGTAAAGCAGAACAAGAGCAAGCTGTCGGAGACATAATTGAAGAAGTCGTGGACGAAGAGGAAAACGAGAATGACGAAATAACAATTGATGAGGATGATCTGTTTTCATGTCCACCTAAAGAGATAACTATGAGGGCTTGGCGTTGTTGAAAGTGGATTCTAAAACTTTCTCAGATCAACAAAAAGAATGCCCTGAGCTGAAATTACTTTTGGAAAAAGTGCAAGAAAATACAGGTGAACCTGTTGGTGGATTGGAAAAGCTAGAAAATGGAATACTCGTGAAGAGAAAGATGGACAAGACAGGAGTGGAGAGACTGCTACTGGTTGTGCCTAAAAAGTATCGAAATGACTTGAAAGCCTTTTGTCATGAGGGGACATCGGGACATTTGGGAGTGACAAAAACGAAAGACATCTTTTCCAGACACTTCTTTTGGCCCCAGTGTTATAAAGAAATCGAAGACTACGTTCGAAGCTGTGACAGATGTCAACGCGTTGGAAAACCTTTTGACAAAAAGAAGGCTCCTATGAAGATAGTTCCAGTGATTCAAGAAGTCTTTTCCAAGATAAATGTCGATGCTTGTGGACCTTTGCCAGTCACTCCAAGTGGAAAAAGATATCTGTTGACTGCGATGTGCCTATCATCTAAATATCCTGATGCCGTCCCAGTAGAAGATATAACATCTGTGACTGTTGTTGATGCTTTAATGCAAATATTTAGTAGGATGGGATTTCCAAAGGTTTTGCAGTCAGATCAAGGAAGTTCTTTTACCAGCGCACTCAGTAAAACTTTTCTCGAGAAATTCGGAATAAAAGTAGTTCACAGCTCTGTCTATCATCCACAGAGTAATCCAATTGAAAGATTTCATCGAACAGTTAAAAGAGTCTTAAAGGTGTTGTGCTTGGAGTCTGGGAGTGATTGGGAGCAAGCAATATATCCAGCTCTGTTTGCCCTAAGAACTGTTACCCATGAAAGCACTGGATTTACTCCTGCTGAACTGGTGCAAGGCAAGAATCTTCGAACGCCTCTCACTCTGCTGTATGAAAAATGGTTGGACGTGGAAGAAACGGAAGGCGAACCAGTGACTGAATATGTTTTCTCCTTGATTAATCGAATGAAGCGCTGTCAAGAACTAGCAATCTCAAAGATGGAAGAATGCCAGCAAAAGAATAAGACTTGGTACGACAAGAAGGCAGTAAAAAGAGAATTTCGAATAGGAGACCTAGTACTGATTTTTGCTACATTTAAAAGCAACAAGTTAAGCCCACATTGGACAGGTCCTGGAACAATCCTAAGAAAACTCTCTGAAACCAATTACGTTGTGCAGTTGCCTGGTGAGAAAGCAACTTCAAAGGTGTACCATGTGAATATGCTGAAGCCATACTATAAACGACCAGAAGAAGTGAATTATTTGATAAGTGATCTAGAAGGAGAAAATGATGAGGAGCAAATGGAAATACCTGGTGTGGACTCTAACCCAAATATATTGAACCTTGAAGAGATGTTTCAAGATTACGGCGAAAGTTCAAACATGAATGAGGACCAAATCGCTCAAATGAAGAACCTAATTTGGAAATATATGAAGTGTTTTTCAAACGTCCCAGGAAAAACCGAACTTGTAATGCATGACATTGAACTTAGCGAAGAACAGTCCATTCTTTCAAAGCCTTATCGAACATCGCCAAGACAAAATGCAATTCTGAAAACCGAAATACAGAAGATGCTGGATCTGAAAATCATAGAAATTGGTTTTTCAGATTGTACTTCGCCAATGATTCTAGTAGAAGCTCCTGGTAAGGATCCGAGACCTTGCATTGACTACAGAAACTTGAACAAGATCACAAAAACAAAGTTCTTTCCCCTTCCAAATATAGAAGAAAGAATTGAAATAGTGTCTTCTGCTCAGTACATAACAGTTCTGGATTTGTCTAAAGGCTATTGGCAAATCCCCCTCACTGAGCGAGCCCAAAGACTGGCAGCATTTGTGACTAACTATGGCACATATAAACCCTTAAGGATGCCATTTGGTCTAAAAAATGCTCCTTACGAATTTAGTAAGATGGTATATCAACTTCTAGAGGGATGCGAAGAGTACGCAGTTCCATACCTTAATGACATAGCGATTTTTTCGAACAGTTTCGCTGAACATCTAAAACAAGTCGATATAGTGCTAAAAAGAATAGAAAAAGCGGGTCTAACCATCAAGCCTCCAAAATGTAAATTTGCTCAAGCGCGAGTACAGTATCTTGGACATATTGTTGGACAAGGTCTTAGGAAGCCAGCCGAACTAAAAATTGAGGCGATCAAGAACTTTAGCCCACCTAAAAGTAACACTGAAGTTCGTGCCTTTTTAGGGTTAGCCGGTTACTATAGCCGATACATTCCAATGTTTTCGTCGATTGCTGCCCCTTTAACTGATTCTTTAAAAGGGAAAGCTAGAAAAGGACCCATTACGTGGACTAAAGAATGTCAGGAAGCATTTGACAAGCTAAAGAACTGTCTTTGTAACTATCCTGTGCTGTACTCACCAGACTACGAAAAACCGTTCATAGTTGAAACTGATGCGTCAGATCAAGGAATGGGAATAGTTTTGTCCCAGTTGGCAGACAATGAAACTGAAGAACACCCTATTATATACATAAGCAAGAAATTTACCAGTGTTGAAAAACGATATAGTGTCAGTGAGAAAGAGTGTGCCGCCATCATCTTTGCAGTTTCAAAACTTAAGTGTTATCTCGATGGGAATTTCTTTCAAATTGTGACTGATCATAATCCTTTAGTGTGGCTGAATACTCATGCCAGTTCTAACGCACGTTAAATGCGATGGTCACTAATATTGCAACATTTTAATTTTGAAGTTATTCATCGTAAGGGAAAACTTCACCAAAATGCAGATGGATTGAGCCGGATCCACACTCTCTAAAAAAAAATTTGTGTATGTGCCCAATTTAATGCTATTTGCATTTATATCTTTTCATACTTACATTTATTGCTTTTCGTGTGTTTATTTTAAATTTCGTTTTTTTTTTAGACACTGGGAATTGATAATTTTTGTTTGGCACTTGCCTTTGTTCCTGGAACAATTACATAACTCATGTATGAACACTAATCATAAACTTTCTCATTCTTCGAAAGTTTCCCCAGGGGAGGAGGAGTCCAGTCCTGTAACGTACCTGATCTGTGGCCCTCTAGCGGCCACTCTAGAAGTTACCCGCCGAAACGGAACGAGAACAGAACTATTTTTGGAACTGAGTGGTATGGACGAATAGAGAGCTTGTCCGAAATGGACGTGAGGTTGATTAAGAAGGAACCTGTCTAAATGGTTTTAAATCTAATTTGTTCTCCAATAAAAATGAAACGTTAATGCTTAGTGAATCGACTCGTTAATGGGCTTATCATCGTTGGTGGTTGTTGTGTTTGGTTATTGGTGGTCTCCTGATCACGCTACTACATTACACTACCTCTCGGGTAGCATCCCCAGCATAACCCCGAATTAATAACTATTTTGTTGTTTCCGCGCAGTGCCCAACTGCGGCTTTAAAATATTTAAAATTAAAGCTTTATCTCAAGATTTACGGACAATTTTATTCAAAACGGCACCTGGCGCCGAAGGTGCCTAAACCCGTATACATTGAAGCTAGTGACTTGGATTAATCAGGGTTGGGGCAAACAAAAGAAAATTCTAAGATAATGTTCAAAAGTTGTGTAAGTCCGCAAAAAGTCCAAAAGTCAAAAATCCCGTGGAGTAACGGCAGCCGAAGAAGAAGTGAGCAGCAGCGGTCGTCAACACTTGGGCTGTCTACTGCAGCAGGTGCAATGCAGGCGGCAACAGTCGCGGCTTGGGAGGGCAGGGAAGGTCTTTACAAACTGATAGTATCTTGTGATCAGGGATCCAAAGATTGAAATGTGATGTCTGTCGTGAGCAGGAAGGGGGTAAAACGCGCTATAATGCAATTTGGTGCTTGCTTTTGATGCAGAAAATTAGTATTATTTTTGGGGTGAAATAGCAAGTAGCAAAATCATAAAAAATGAGTATCATTCAGCAAAAAATTGTAAAAGCTCCATGGGAAGGTGTTTTGGTGTGAATTGGATCTGGGTCTTTAAGGGAGCCACCAATCTATCTGTAGAGGAAAGCTCTTGGTCTTTTCTTGTTTGTATCATAGTCTTGCATTTTTGAATTTCGGTGTTCGGATGGTCTTCAATAGAAGTGAAAAATTTAAGGGCTAGCTTTTGAGTAAAAGTTTCAAAACTTGAGGTCCGGTAATTGTTTTGTTAAAAAAAGAACTTTTAAAAAAAACCAGTGGTATTATCGAATCAAAACTGAATCCGGTTAAAACTAAAAATACTACTGTCGTACTAGAAAAATTATTAGGTTAGAGTCGTGGGGCAAAGTTAAAATAGTTCCAGTACTAAAAAAATTATTAATTTTTAGTATATATCCATTTGTATAGTATGCCTGCTACCCGAGCCTGTGTCCTTTAGCACGGGAAAAGCCGTCTGAAAGTTAACAGCCCAAAGTCAGTGGACGGTGTCGTCACAGCTCATCATAATTTCTTCTACCTTGCGATAAAAATTTAGGGGGGGGAGCGGAGAAAGCAGAAGTTGGCTTCTTCCTGCATTAAATCTGTAAAAAAAAAAATTCAAAGCTTAATTATCATTATGTATTCTTTTTTTACAAAAGTTTTTTTTTATATGCATGATTAACATACCTCGTTTAAATGTTTTTATACATCATTTTTTGAAATTGGTTTAAATACTTTATTGTAAATAAACATATTGAAGAAAACCAAAATAATATACGAACCAATTTTAGAATCAAATTGTAGATACATTAAATCCAGCTACATTTATCACGTACAACACCTGTTTGTAAAAATAAAATATATAAAAACATTTAGTACAGTTGGAGTTATTAATCTTCGAAAATTATTTTTTATCACCGTATTAACACAGAGAAATGCCTTCTGTTAGGATCTGGTTATCGAAGTCTAATTTTTAATTAACCTTTTTAGATACCCTTTTGTAAATATACATTGAGTGCTATGAATTATTTATTTTTCCACCAATATTACTATGACGTTAAAATAATGAAAACGCACGTTTAATTGTTTCAAACTTTGTTTCACGAAAAGTCTTGTTGATCTGGAAAGCTATATTGGTTCCCTCCGGTTCGTGACATCAGGTGGGAGTTAACAGGCCTTCTCATATCGGAGATGTTCCTATAGCCCACTGCTGTACTATCTCTACGATGTCATGAAGAATCAAATAATTTGCAGTTCCCATGCAGTACAATTCTGAGCTTTTAAAAATCTTTCTATTTAGAAAACTCATCCTATCGAAATTAAATTTAAATGTTTATACTAAAAAACATTTTCAATAGAATGGTGGCCATAAAATAGGAACATAACAAATTAATGGTAAAAAATATATATATATATTCATATTATGTGCGAGAATTGTTAGATAAAGGTCAATATTGGCATATTAGTCAAAATAGTTTTCACTTCACTAAGAAATCGTTAACAGCACGTAGAAAGCGAAACATATTATTGATGGAATTCGACCCTGGAATTCTACGAAAGGAGAGGGGCCACTCTCTCTCTCACTATTTAGGCACATTTCCCCATGCTCCATAAGTTCTTTTTAAAAAGGGAAAAAGTGCTTCAACACAAAATTCGGTAAGTATTCGGCAGTACAATTAAGGCGGGTGAGAATACATGACTTTTTTTTTTATATCGCTTGTCAAGCAATGAATTTTGAATGTTTAGCTTATTCACAACATCATGGTAAGGGGAAGTAACACTTTTTTTTCACGTAAGCTTTTGATTCAGGTTATTGGATCAGTTAAACACGGAAACTATGCCGGCTTGTTAAATATCCGTAGAAATAAGTTATTGGGTTTTTTTTACATAATGGTTTAAGAAAATTATGACGATTGTCAGGAGATATAATCAAAAACTAACAACTCTATTTTATATCTTAGTCACAGAGTAGTTCAATTGAAATTTGCATTTTTATAGCTTCGGAAAATATATAACATCCAACAAGGGCAATTGCAAAGCCCTGGCATTTCATATGGCGAATTATTATTAGAATAATGGAGCCAAAAATAAAGGCTCAAAGTTCATTAATTTATAGAATTTATCATCAGTTGAATTTAAAACAAATTGCATACGGTTCAAAGAGTTCACGATCTTGTCTAAAAGCAATATCTCTAGGAATATGTATTTGAACATTCCGTTAAACCCCTTATTCACGTACTTGAAAAAATTGTGACCGTTCCATGGCTCAAGACTGGTTTGACAGTTTTAGCTTGTATATTGCTAGCCTCCAATAGGAGATTTGACACAACAATGTGCGCCTCGCAATTTTAAAACCTATTACTGTTTATGACGAGTTTTTTTTGCCAGAGATGATACCAACGGAACTTTGAAAGACCATCTTATACGTATTCGTCAGTATTTTGTACAGCAAAGACTCAAAAGGCATGTAAGAATTACGTCGTGATTCCCATTACAAACCTGCTTCGTATTGTTCGCAATTCTTACGTGTTTCCACGCAGTGCAATACCGCGCTTTTTAAAGAAATTTAGATATTCTGTAATTCCTTAATGCTTAACCATACGGATCGCATATAAATTATTATAAATTAAAGAATTTTTAAAAAAATAGTGGTATCATAAGAAAATTAAGACTGAATTTTAAAAAAACTAAAAATACTATTATTATGAGAATACTAGAAGAATTATTAGGTAAAAGTCGTATTTGGAAGTTAAGTTAAAACAGTTCAAGCTTCAAAAAAGAAAATTTATTTTATAGTCATTTCGATTTGTAGTACTCCTACGAGTGACGGAATGCCGTCTTCCGGTCTCATTCCTTATCAAGGATCTTGCAGTGAGGCATCTTTTGAATCGCAGATTTGTATATTAACGCTTTAACAACAATGAACAAGGAAATTTGCTACTCGAATATGTGCTTTTTGCTTTAGTTTATCTAAATAAACACAATATAAGTCAAAGACCACAGAAAAGTACAATTACGATTTTTCACGATTGCACAAACAAATGTGCGCTTTTAAATACTTCGACTATTCAGGATACTCTGACTTTTAAATCTGAATTTAAATTATTATAAATAAAATACTTTTCATAAATTAGTGGTAATAAAATAAAACAAATAGAAGGAAGCATAACGAACTAATTGTATTAAATAATATATTCGTTTTATCTGACAGAAATGTTATAAAAAGGTCGAAGTTTTTGGCATATTAGTTAAAATATAGATAAAATGTCTCTACTATGTAGTATTTTTAAAGGCTTTTTCTATCTAAAAAATTTAAAAGAGGCAGCACATTTATTTTCGCGACTGATCTATACATAAATAAATTGTGTAATTGCAATAAATAACACATTTAGAGGAAATATGACCACATATTTTTCAAAATTTGATTGGGAAAATCTAACATTTTAAGATATAACATTAAGACCTGAGTAAAACCCAAAATGTACAGCCTCTTCAAACGAAGAATGTAGCAAGTGAGTATGCAAATAATTTTGTAGTTTTCACACAGTACAATACTGTGGTTTTATAAATTAATTTTTCATCCGCGAAAGACTTGAATCTCAAACAGAGTTTAAATATTATAAATAAAATATATTTTAAAAAGGAGTGGTAATAAATTAAAAAAAAATAAAAATAGAAATTAATGGTATAAAAAATTAATGGAAATAAATTAGAAATATATTCATATTATATGAAATAATCGTTGAATACCATTCGGGCACATTTCCCCAGGCTCCGTGAGTTCTTCTTAAAGGGGAAAAATCTCTTTAACACAGCTACATTGAATATGTAATTTTAAATATTTTCTAGTGACAAGTTTGTAATTTCAATTATAAAGACATAGTATATAATGATTTGATTGACCTGCAATACACAAATATGCGGGTGAGAATACGCGATTATCTTTGGACCGCCTTTAAAAAATATTTCTTTTAATGTTATTTTCAGTCACAACAACATGGTAAGGGGAAGTAAAGCTATATTTTCACGTAAGCTGTTGAGTCAGTATATTACATCAACTCTAGTTTATCAAAGAAACTACATAATCGTGTAAAATATCAGTGGGAATAGGTTATGGTTTTTCTTATATAATGGGGCCCGGATGGCCGAGCGGTTTGGACCATTACGCTAGCAGTCTGCGCGCTGTAACGGGTGCGGGTTCGATTCCCGCCTTCGCCCTGGGTGTATATTCCTTTCTCTGTGACAATAAATATTCTTTCTGTGTCTGTCTTACTTGACGAAGGCTTCATAAGCGGGTCTCTGATCAAGCACAAAAGCTGGAATATATATGTAATAGTAGTAGTAGCTTATATAATGATTTAAGAAAAAATGATAATTTAGTGAATGTATGCAAACATAATCACTAAATAAGCCGTCTCCTACTCACAGAGTGGTTGTAATAAGATTTGCACTTTTATAAGAAAGCAACCGTATATAGAAGTCATAAAAATACGGGATGATTTATGGAGTTTATCATTAGTTGAATTTCAAACAAATTTTATATAATTTATAGAGTTCACGATCTGGTCTAAAAGCAATATATTCACGAACATGCATTTGAACTCCATCCATTGACCCATTATTCTACGCACTAGAAAAAATTGTTTAACCGTTTCATGGCTCCTCAATATAGGTTTGATAGTTTCCGCCTGCCTATTTCTAGCCTCCGAGAGGAGATTTGACAAAACTGTGTTCGCGCGCGCGCGCCTCGAAATTTATATAACCACTCATTGTCATTGACGAGTTTTTCGCCCGAGATGGTACCCAATAGAACTTTGAACAAACATCTTACGGTTTTACCAGTGGATGTAGGTTTCGTACGCCAAAGACTTAATAGTCACGCAAGAGTTACGTCGTGATTCCAATTCGAAACCAGCTTCTTATTGGTACACACTTATGTTGCTTTCACGCAGCGAATTACCGCGGTTTTCTTTAAAAGAAAACTTATTTTTCTTCAACCCCTAAGTTTAATATAAATTGTTATCACTAAAAGATTTGTTAAAAAATAGTGGTATTATAAGACAACAAATTGTTCTGGTTCATAAATCCCAAAAATATAAACAATGTCTAACAATTTTTTTAAAAGCTACTAGCTGTACACCTCCTACATAAAAGATTCTTTAAAAAAAAAGCGTAATTTTATTATAGTTTTATGCTACATCATTCCTCGAGCCGACCTTAACATGACTGTTGCGCTAGGCCAAAATCCCGCTTAGTTGTTCATTACGTGTCTCCTCTAGAAAGGATGCGAGAGGCCCACGGTTTTTAAATCTCTATAGCTGCGTTAGCCGCGTTTACACGAGCCAAAATTGGTGGGTTTTACCTAGGTAAGACGGCGAAAAATCCCCAAACACCATGGAATAGGGAAAAATGCTGGGTGATTGGTGGGTTTCATCTTACCCAGGTACAGAGGTGGGTGACCCAACCGTAACCCCAGGTGTATCCCATGATCCTTTGCCAAAACCAAACCAACATCCGCCATTACTGTTTATGTTTGATTCTGTTTCACACGTTTCCTATTATTTTTTTTTTAAATGTCTAAGTGGAATAACAAGGAAGTGGCGGATCTTTTGGGTATATATTCAGAATATTTCCCGAAATTCGATGGCACGACACGAGACAGTGAAATATACAAAAATATGCACAGAGACTTGATTAAGCGGGATTGCGATAAGAGTATGAAGCAAATGCAGGATAAACTGAAAGCCCTGAAAAAAATTTACAAATCGGTAAAGGACAGAAATAATACCAGTGGCAAAGGAAGGAAGGATTGTCCTTTCTTTCATGAACTGAATGAGATTTTGGGATGCCGGGATGTTTCGGTCCCGAAAATTCGAATAGACATGGGCATCAAGAAAAAAACAGGTGAGTACCTAGCACTTTCACAAAATGTGCATGTTGCGTTGATTAAGCTGTATAATTCTTGCAAAGTGCCAATTTTTAAATACTTAACTCTAATACTTTAACTCTTATATACTGTTTACAATATAATTCTTTTCATTAATCGGTTGATTCCTAGTTTCGGTATACGGCGACTTTTTATTTCTCGCCAAACTTGTTGGCGAGAAAACATCGCGTAGCGACGCGTGATTAGACGATGCTACTGGAAACCGCGAAATCAAACAACTGCATTGATAGATTTGAATTACTTATCGCCTTTTTTTTATCGCCAACGTTCCGAAAAAGTCGCCGTATACCGAAACTAGGATTTAACCCCTCTGAGGTTATGCCGCCTCCTTTTCTTTAAGATTTTTGCTCAGATTCGAACTACAGAGACTTATTAGACATTTACTAGGCCAACACAATTTTTATTTAAAGAATAGTATGTCATAGACTAACTAATAGTCATTTATTACACATGTTACTTTATTATTGGACGACAAGGTCATACCGTCCCAAACAGACATTTGAGCTTAATTATAGGTAAATAGTAAGACTATGGCAGAGACAAGTAATAGCTATTTACCAACATGATCTATCCTAAATTTATTATGAATTGCCTTTTTGTGATGCTTCAAAACCCATTAAGTTTTATGCTTTGTTTAGGTATGATATTTTTAGGGAGTTTTTAATTTATCTGTACTACTTTTCTGTTATTAGGATTTCAACCAATTGTGGTGAGAGACGCAATCCCTGATGTGGAAAACATCCCTCCAGAAAACTTTTTGTAAGTAAATTTTCTTTATTTAAGAATTGTTTATAGCAATTGTACACAATTGTTATTTTTCTGAGTCGACCTTTTTCAAACGCATTTCTGGCGCATATTTCTTTAAGGTACAGAAGAACAGTTTCTCAACTGAAGGGCAGTTCGAACTTGCATGAGGTTCACAATATTGCATAGCTATATTTTAACTTATAGCGTTTCTTAAGGGGGAATGGGCGCGCTGGACTGGGGGTCTCCAAACTCAAGTGCCTCAATGTTAATTCAATGGGAAAAAAACTACTTTCTCTGCCACATTTCTCCGGCTGTATTGAATATTTTTGCAAGCTGTTTTTTTAAATAATAAATGTAGATAACTCAGTCAACTACATTTATCACATAAAAAAAAACTGCTTGTAAAAATATTCAATACAGCCGGAAAAATGAGGTGCGGAAAAATGCGCGCCGGAAAAATGCGATCCAGCGCGCCCATTCCCCCTTAATGAATAGTGATACTGAATATGTTAAATAATACATTTGCTAAAAGCAAAACTTAAATTATATTTATTTTTAAGGAATGTCACAATTGATGATGGTGTTATTTTACTGGAATCGACGCCCAGTACCTCCACGTCCAGTACCTCCACGCCCAGTATCCACGCCCAATACCTCCACGCCAAATAACTCGACTAGTGCCTCGATGTCCAGTCCCTCTACACCTAGTATGGCATCAAGCTTGTTGGCTCCTGACACCTCAAAGCCTATTCCAAGTAATAAAAATTTGTTTTCCAAATTTAAAATAGATTTTTTTTGTACTCTGCCCCTGTGGCATAAAATTTATTTTAATTCTATATTTAAATACTTATGAATTATTATGTGAAGCTTATCTTCCACACGCATTAGGGGGAAAGTATAAAATATCTAACAAATACTTAATTTTTATAAGTCGAATATTAAAACTGAGTTTTGAGTAAGTGTAAACTAATTAAATTCATTATAATGGGAGGATGTTAAATATTTTCTACCCTCTTTATATTCCACTAAGGTATGTGTAAAGTAGAATAAAAAGTTAATTTTTTGTTTTAAATGCTTAAAATATTTTCCTTGCTGTATAGTATTACTGAATGTTATAAGTTAGTGTTTTTAATTTAAATTTCAGAAGGCCGGCTAAGGACAAGAGTCAACCTTTTGGAAAAGGCTTTGAAAAGTGTAGTTGACGATGCCATTGGTCAAATGGTGAAGAGAGAAGATGAGATAGAGAAAATAAATGGAGCAAAATTGGATGCATTTCGACAGCAAATGCTGGAAATAGAAAAAGAGAAACTTTCTGTGACAAAACAATGTTTTGAAATGCTGAAAAGCTTACAAAAAAAATAAAATAATTGTTGGCATACATACTTTTTTATTCTGTTATAAAATGGGAGCAGTGGGCAACTGTTTTAATTCAAAGAAAGGTTTGATTAAATATGTTATATAGCTATTATTAACAACTATTAAACTATTATGTGGTGTAAGTGCCCCCCCTCCCTCGGCATTTCCCCAATTATTGACCTAAAAAATGTTACAATATTTTAATGTATCCAGCCCAATAGATATAGGAAACATTATGGCATCGTTTTCACTTAAGTATGTAACAATGTACAATGCTTTTTGTGACAATTTTTTGAATTACATCCTATTGTAATTCACGCCATCATACTATTTTATTTATTTCCAAACGGTTCATGATACAAAACAAATTTTATACTTGTGATGTTGATAAGGTTAAAACAAAATTGGGTGGCCCACTTGCCCCAACTCTTTAATATACTTAAAAATAGTCATATTCAACGATTCATAGGGTTTAACTCACCTTAGTTCCTACATTAAACATCCCACGAATTAACCCTATTCTGCATTTAAATAAAAACTTGAAAAATAAAAGATTCAGGGATGGAGGAGTCAATAAAAATATTTATACAGTAACAATATGACAGTACAATGAATATTTACAAATAATTCAGTAAAATTAAATCGAAAAAATGTACTAAAAAATTAAAGATTCAGGAACAAAGGGGGTTAATGAAAATATTTACACAGTAACGATATGGCAACACAATGAATATTAAACACAAAAAAGTTTATTTGCAAACAATACAGCAAAATTAAAAGATTCAGGGAAGAAGGGGTTATGAAAATATTTATATAGTTAAAAAGAATAAACAAAAATTATCCACAGTCTACAAATTAGCCCATTCGATTAGGAGATTTCGCATTTGTCTTGCATCCATGGATGCAGCAGTCGCTGGAATTGCAACTGGATCGCTTATATCCATCTCTACCGATGGCTCTTCCCATTCATATAAAAACTCATCCTGTATCCTTTGGCATAAGTTGTGTAGCACACAACTTGCTGCTACTTGATATTTCAAGTTATGCAGAGCGGCATCATTTTTTTTTAAACAACACCGAAACCGTCCCTTTAATTGGCCAAATGCATGTTCAACATGTACTCTGCTGCGACTAAGGCGCTTGTTAAATACAGCCTCTTCTTGGGTAAGATTTCCAGAGACAGGCTTCATGAGCCATGTCTTCAAAGGGTATGCTGGGTCCCCCACCAAATACATGGGGACCCTTGAAGCAGTCCCAGGAAGTTCAACCTGCTGGTCAAGAAGTTGTCCACTTTCACACATTTCAAACAAGTCGGAGTTGTATAACACCCTAGCATCATGAACCGAACCAGGCCATGAAAAGTTAATGTTCCGGAATCTCTTTGTATGATCTACAACTGCTTGCAAAACAACACTGTAAAATCCTTTCCGGTTGTAATAGTCTCTATGGTTTGTAGTTGGGGCCTTGATAGGTATGTGAGATCCATCTATTGCACCACAAACCCCAGGGAGACCTCCTAATCCCAAAAAGGATTCTGCAATTTCCAACAGCTCTGCAGGATTGCTAGGAAATTCCAATTCTCCTTCCAACTTAGACACTATCTGCCTACAGGTCTGGTTGACAACTACACATACAGTGGGGCGGCTAACTCCAAAAACGTGCGCAATGTTTCTTAATTCTCCAGAGGAACCTAGTTTGGCCAAGGTAATGGCGACACGCTTTCCAACTGAGAGAGGTTCCCGGCAAACTCCCCTCCGTCTTCCGATAAAAGCACTCAGCTCTTCACAAATGAGATCAAATGTTGTTCTAAAAAGAAAAGGAAAAACTCATTAAGAATAACAGTTCTTTATTCATATAAAAATTGCTAAAAGTATTTTTTCTAATAACTAAGTATCCTTAGTTAGTAAAAGAAAAATGGGATACCAAATATAGTATAAATGCCATACCTATACAGATTTTTTTTTTTAAAGTTTATAACTATATGGGATGATTACGCCAAGATTTAATATATTACTCATCAATTAATTGGAAAACTTATTCATTGCAAAAAAAAACCAGCTACGTTACAGGTTCAAGATTTTTACATTAAAAGTTGATTTTTAACAATAACTTTCAGTGGTTATACAAACTCCAGAGGAAAAGGAATAGCGGTGTTTGATTTGGCGACTTATCAACTGTTAATTAAATTTTCTTTCAGTTTCCCTCTTAAATTGAGAACAGCTATGATATAATGACCGGTCTATATTCGGGGATTTGCGTTCCGTTGCAAAGAAACGAAAATGCACAAATGTGGTAAACAAACATTCCACTTCATTTTTCATACAACTCGATAGGTAATATTTCAACCCCACATTAAATTTTCAAGGTCGCCAAATATCGCTAGACTGGCCATTATATCATAGCAGTACCTACATGGTTGCCAGAAAAATATTTATTAAAATATTTTTAAATGTCGCCGATTTCCATAATTTTTTGGCAGCCCGGAAGGTAGGATATTACTAAACTGTTTCTTGACCTACACGTTAAAACAGGATATTCAAATGAAGGAAATCATATTACCTGTTGATTCGGAAGTTCTCTTTAAAATCTTCTTCGTCAAACGAATGTAGAACAATCCGTTCGTAAAAAATGCTGGTTCGTACTTTGGCCCACATACGCCTTTCAGGGAATTCAAATTGGATTGCTGCTTCACTAATCTTTGTTAGTAATTTAACAATTTTTCTCTTAGAACTATTATTTCTTTTTGATTCCAAAGACCAGTTTATATTTGGTTGCAATTGTAATAATAACAACTCGCGAATAGCGTCAACTGTCTCCATCGTCACATCTGATCAAAAAGTAAATAAATACAAGCGCCTTCAGAAATCGTCTACAGGAAATGATGCATCAGGTGACGTCACTTCCGAGAACCCGGGTAAGGCAAGGTAAACGATCTATCCTAGGTTGTCTGTTATCCCCTAGTTATTTTGGTTATCCCTACTGCTGGGTGAAAACGACCTAGGTAAGACTCTTGGTGTATGCTACCAATTACCATACCGTGATTCCCTTTAGTAACCTGCTTCGTATCGTCATACACTTCTTTTGGTGTTCTCAAGCAGTGCGTCACTGCAATTTTTAAAAAGAAAAGTAGTATTCCTAGACCTAGTATTCCTCTTTGTCTATGTTGATTATGATAAATAAGGATATTTTTTTAAAAAATACTGGTATTATAAGAAAATGAAGACTGAAAACTGAAAATGCATTGTTCTCATACTATTACGACAATTATTGGACAACAGTGGTATTTAGAATTTAATTTAAAATAGTTCCAACTTCATAAAGAAAGTATTAATTTTTAGTACATATCCAATTGTAGTATGCATTTTAAAGAATCAACGTTGCTATCTGCTCTTGTTCCAAAAAAAATTCTTTAACCTGTTCTTTTTAGAACAGATGCGTTATCTATTGAAGTATTTATATAGGCCAACAAAAAATGCAAAATAAGCCAATATACTTTTGGCTACAACAGCAATTTTGAGCAATTTGACAGATTGATTAGACAGAAGATTAAATAAAATTGATTAAATAAAATTTAATTAAAAACCAATTTCTTGAATATTAAATAAAACATACAAATTAATATTACATACAATTAAGCATTAAAAAAAATACCGAAGAATGATTTCTCTATGTCATGAAATTAACTATTTAACAATTTAAACCAGTCAATGCGAAAGTAGTGAATTAACCTGAAGCTACACTAGATTGTTAAATGCGAATGAATGGATTATAAAAAAGCAATGTACACTTTTTGTAAATTTTATTTTATTTAAAATTGAAAAAATAAATTTTTAATTCAATTTCATTCAAAGTTAAATATTTAGAACTTTCGACTCTTTTGCATTTACTTTCCTAAGTGCATTTCAAATAAGAAACTAAAGCAATTTGCAATCTAATTCAGTTGTAAAGCAAATAAGAATCTAAACCAGTAATTTTTATTCGTGTTTCAAACGCAAGACTGAACTATTGGATAAAAATTTCTAGAAAAAAATGCATTTCTGATGAAAAGCAATATTCGTAAAATTCGTTCGACAAAGATTAAAAAAATGGCGACCGAAAGCTATAATAAATAAGAATACTTTACCCAATAATTACTTTTATTTGAAACAAAAAACTTTTTCCGTTTTTCCAACCAAAAACGAAAATTAAATAGTTCCATGTCCTAAAACTGATTAAAAGTGGAATATTCTACCTGCAATTCAAGGCTTTATTCGTTTTTAGATGGAACACGATTAAAAACTTTTTTCACTCAAATATTAAGAGAAATGTAAAGTAGGTGGCAGAATTTCCACGAGATCTTATTATGTTTAAAGTCGCACGCGATTCGGTCATTTTTCATCGAAAGACAGTTTTTTTTTCTTGGCTTTCGGCGGCAAATATGCCGTTACTAACGTAGAACTGAGGGCCAATGGGAAAGCCCTCTAACTTCTAGAAGGGCCTGGATACAATAGGATTTTTTTTTTAATTAATGCTGATATTAGAATGGGAGGAAATTGTAATATACCGATGGAGTGCTGACCAGTGGAGAAGGGATCCATTGGTATAAAATAAATGTTTACTAAAAAAAAAAAAACATCATTATTTAGGGTACACCCGTGCAACGCCGGGTTTATAAAGCTAGTTTATTATAGCTTTCTGTCGCAATTTTTTTTTATCTTTGTTGAACGAATGTTATGAAGACTGCCTTTTCATCAGAAAAGCTTTTTTCTAGAAATTTTTATCCATTAGTTTAGCCTTGCTTTCGAAACGCGAATAACAATTACTGATTTAGATTCTTTTGCTTTACAACTGAATTAAATAGTAAATATCCTAAAAGAGGCTAGAAATAAACAGCCTTGAACGATTAAATTACCGAATTACCACGTTCATAAATTTTCTTCGACAAGCTTAATAAACCTCCCAACCGTATCCTGAGTTCGGATCGACAAACAAACCCCTTGGCCACAGCCCCCAGACGTAATATCTAATCTGACAACGTTTTCCACATCAGGGACTTGATAAAATGCACGTTGTATAAAAGTTTTTAAATTAAATTTTTTAGGGAAAATTCATGCAAAGTTGTGGAAATTTCTTTCACAGAGGTAAAAGCCCTGCTTTTTTTCTCTTCTTCTGACACTTAAATATTATGTCAAGAAGGGTCCAAGAAGGAATGTCCGAAAAGTATCGAATTTGGTTTCGTAATGTATGTCATAAATCATAAAATAAATCTGACAGCTAAAATACGAATCTTTTATAGATACTCTGACGCATAAATGTATGGTATACCTTTGTAAAATATGCAGTGTTATGCTAAAAAGGTATCAAAGTACATGGACAAATTATTAGTTAGTTATGAACTTGGTTAGCCTGACCACCTGATTTATTTTGTTGTTAAATTTTTGACTCTGAAATCATCATTAAATTTCTTAATATTTTTTATTAACGTTGTTTGTGTTTGAAAAACAAATATGAAAAATTTAAATAGAGACTATTTGCACAATGTTTGTAGATAGATAGTTGAACAAACTAAACTGTGCTGCGAAATGCAGTACATCTGTCCATTCTAAACTTATTAATGTTATCGGACTTTTTTTTTCAATTCATTGACAATTACACTGTTAGAAATTTGAAGACATGTGAATACGCCGCAATTGGACTGTATTTGTACAGATTTTTTTTATTATGTCTTGTCATGCAAATTATTTTGTTTCAATTATTTTCTATAGGGGGAACTAGGGACATTTGACCCATAACGATACATGACCCAATGCCTTTTTCTCAGCAATGGAAAAGTTTTATGTTTTGAAAGTGACATCACTTTATTCCTTTCAGACAGCTGATCACATGGTGAAAAAACGAGCTGAATCATTGCGTATGTGTTTAGTTATGCGAAGAAATACGTTTTCATGCACTGAAAGTAAATTTTTGAGGCCGTAAGGTTTTTAGGTCTACATTTTTTTTGGTTTAACGGAAAGATTTTTTTTAATTAGTTACTTGTTTAGTTCATGCTATTAACTACAGTTACGTGCATAATAGTGCTAATGTAATTATTCGCAAATGACTTTCTTTTGGGGTTAAACAAAAAAAAGTGCAACTAGGGATTATTGACCTAGCAATTGGGGATATGTGACCCAAGTAAACAATACTAAAGTAGACAGAAGTAGACCAAGTAAATTTTTTAGAAAATCACGAGAGTCCCAAAAGTAAATGACTGCATGGGTTCTTAACGGAATATAAGGTTTGTTGGGAAGGTACAAGGGAATTTTTTTTAACGAGCTTACAATTCAATATGCAGAAAAAATCGATGGAAAATGTTTTAAATGGCCTGAAATAGATAATACATCCCAAGTTAATATTGATTAAATAGTAGCAATTCTTATATTACTCCAAAAAAAATTTACTAATATTTTTAATTTAAAAAAAGATAAACAGGAAAACAGTTTAAGTATTTTAAGGTGAAATTTAAAGGTAAAAAAACTAATGCTAGACCTTCGCCATAGCGTCAAAAGTAAAACTATTGTTTAAAATTATTTTATTTAGTAATTTTAACTGAACACCAATGATCATCATAATAACTTTCAAAAATGTAGCTCAATCAATAATTGTTTCCTACACAAAAGTCATCCAAATGTTTTAGGATAAAAGGTTGCATGAACAAAATTTATTCCTCATTATTTCAATCAATGAAAGATTTTCACAAACTTTTCTCACAAAGTAGCTAACTTTAGCATTTGAAGTCTACTTAATCATAGTCGAACAAGCGTCAACTATATTTTCCAATTCCTATATATATTTCAAAAATATCGGTGAAATTCTAGTTATGGGGGGTATTTTCGCCAAGTACACTATTCGTCGCCAAAAACGTAACATAATTTTGCAAGATTTGAAACTTTGAAAAATTTCTTGCGGAGAAGTTTTGGTCTATTTTGTTCTAAGACCGAATATTAGCTGAACTACGAATTTGAAAATAATTCTATACATTTTTATTTTAGCCTTGATATTAGTGTTTTGAATTTGGCAGTTTGAATCTCTGTTCCGAAAATAACTTGCCCCAAGTTTTGAAATGCATCTTTTTAGTAAAAAATTGTCCCTGGGCTTTATAAAAATGAACTTAAAATACCCGTATCCTAATTTACTTGGAGTGAAAAGACATGACATCAGGTGTAAAAGCCAGTCATTAATTTTAATTACTATTAATATATCAATTAATTGGTAAAATAAGAAATTGCTAATTTGGTTAAATTTTTGTGAGGGTGGCACTAAATGTATAATCAAAATATTTTTAATCAGGAAAAATAATTCATTTTTATCCCCTCTCCCCAAGGAGGTATAGGTGTGTCTGCCCTGAATAATCTGTTTCCCAATGAGGTATTCTGATTCCAAACCGAACGTTTGTGACCAGCTTAAGGGGACACGGTACCACTTTCAAAAAATTATTTAACTTTGACATATTCACTATAAAATTGATGTTTTATTACTTCAATCTGTATTTAAAAACAATATATGACAAGAAAAATTTAAAAAATAATCTAATTTTTTAAGTTATTTAAAAAAAAAATTGAACTTTTTTTTAAATGCTAAGGCGTTTTTAAATACAAATATTTTAACCCAATTTTTTTCTCAAGTACTTTAAACTATTTTACATAAGAATTAGCATCCACATTTGATTTATCTTCAGTAGTTGTTTTATAAAAAATATTTATCTAGAAAATCCCAAATTATTTTAGCATATTTGAAAAATTTCGACTTTAGTATTTTTTTTTATAAAAAAAAGTATTACTTTTGAAAACAATTTTAATGCCAATTCTTAATGTTAACATATTTGACAGACTGCATACAAAATTATTTAGACTTTTATTAATAATTAAAAAAGCTTTAGCTTTTTTTTGAAAAACTTGTCATCAAGGAAAAATGAACACCGAGAAAAACACATTTAAAGTTTTCATTCGTTTGCATTTTTATCCTACCTTTCCTCATAAAAAGTGGAATAACTTTTTTTTAAATATAGCTAGACTTTTAAAACTTGATAGACTTATTTAGAAGATTTAAAATTTTAATGTTAGCAAATAAAAAAAATCGCAGTTTTTACCATTTTAGAGGTACTGTGTCTCCTTAAAACTTCATTGACTCTGAAACCACTTGGCGACAAGACAAACACAACCTCCCGACAACTCCAATAAACGGCACAAATCTAGTTTTTAATTATCCCTTATTGTCTCGGCAAAGCGAACATTCGCGTTATTTTTGCTTTCGTGACAAAATCCGTTCCTAATTAATTTCCGAACTCAATTCGTTTCTTGGCGCTACTTTTCGACGGCAGAAAAGATGGATCGCTTCTCCGGAATGGAACGTCATTAATAAAACATCGGCCCGGGAATTTCGGAGCAATAATTACCATAGAGAGCGTCCATCAGTTAATTGGGAAATTTTAAATTCGTTGAGGATTGGATGAGTTGATTGGAAGGAACTGTTAGGATGTGATTTAAATGGCATGTCCCCCTAGATCTAATGTATTAGTATTTTTTAATGGAAATGTTTCAGATGATGTAACGCTATTGTTTCCATTTTTCTATGTACAGTAACCCTTCGCTATATCGCGCCTCGTTACATCGCGCATTCGGATGTATCGCTCCTCGTATCATGTCTCCCAATTTTTCCCACGCATTTTTTTTTCAATATGTGCTTTCCTTAAAATCGACATTACTAGAAAATGAGTGAAATATACATAGTTTTACCTTTACAATAATGAGTAATGTTTATAATAATTAATAATGTGTAATAATAATGTCCTTTCTAAATTTTGTTTTCTTTTAGAAGAATTATATTATTTAATATGAAATATGATTTAGTTTTATCTTTCAAATACATACTGTGCTTAGTGTTTTAAAACTTTGTTAGAGCATAAATACATCAAAAGTATAGTATTTATCAAGTCGCACGTTATAACGCGTATTCGCGTTATATCGCGGTTTTTTGCTTGTCTCCCGGGAAACGCGATATAACGAGGAGCTGCACTTCGATTCTTTGGTGTTTTTCTTCAGAGAATGATATATTTATTATAGACTGTAAAATACATTTGCTTGTTTAAAATTTGAAATAATACTCTTATATAGAGAACATTGGTTATAGGTTTCCCCCCGGGAAACCTTACAGCACTTGTTACTTTGGCTCTTATTTTCAAAAGACCGATATGGATGATTAACTTTTTAGAGATATAAGTACACATATTTTTAAAATAGTTGTAATATTAGCAGCCGGAGAAATGTGGCTTAGAAAATATTTCCCCCCCATTGGATTAACCTTTGAAGCACTTTGGTTTGGAGACCCACTGTCGATCGGGCTCAATCACCATTTAATGTGTTCACAAAGTCGTCGTTGGTGGATTTAGGAAACGTTTTTGAAGCATAATAATAAGTACACATCATTTTTCAAGAAAGATGATAATATTACGACAAAACACAATACATATTTTTTTAATGTACAAATTTAAAAGATAGTTATTATATATAACAGTGAATGAAAAGTATTATTCTAGAAAAAGTCTATAGAACTTAAAAACAGGTGTGAAAAATCAAACGTTACTAATAACACTCCCAATAATACACATTTCAAATCCTCGTTTTTTCCCATCCACAGCCCCCCTTTTCCACTGGTCCCTTTCCGCCTGAACACAGCCGAAATCTGTCTTTCCATGAAAAATGGCCCTTTCGCGTGCTGGCAATCAAATATTAAGGCAAGGCCCGAGAACTATTGACTCGGGCCCTTTGGTTAACTAGAAAGGATAAACACTTTTAAGAATTGCTCTGGCAGTTTAGTTCGTGCACGCGATGGCGTTTTGCGGGGAAGGCCCGGATTGGACGAGAAAGTTTTGAATGGTCCACCAATCAGGTGCAAGATAGAGTTTTAGTTTTCCGTGGAGTGGAGAATGTTGGGGTGATGGTTGGCGAGGAAGATAGTGAAGTCTTCTTGAAAGTCGCCAAATTAAGGGGACATGAATTTCTGAAAATGAAAGAAACTCCCCAAACTAAGGAGAAATTGGATAGACTTTTTCATGATTAGCATCTACAATTTATCACTTATTTTTTCTCTTGTTCGTAAGCTTAGGTATTGATGAGCCCCTCGGTTGTATGTGTAGCAAAATATTTGATTTTTTTTAATTAATTTAATTCACTTTTGAAGCATTGTTTTGCTGGTCAACTTATAAAATATGATCTAATTAACTTGGAGACAATTTTTAAAAGCTTAAATGTGATTCTTATAAATACCTACCAACAAGTTCTGAAGCGATAGAGAAAAAAATGTATAGCTGCTACTTTTAAAACACTCTGTCAAATTGCTCCATTTTTAACATTGGAGCAGTTATTTTCTTTTTCGGACATTTATGTTCCCTTAAGTTGATATAGGTCTTTTTTTAATTTAATAAAATTATTAAATTTATAATTTTTTAAAAATTATGTGTGTTGCTGGAAAACCTGACAGCCAGGTGATAGGTTTATACGTCTGTATCCCTCAGAGGGTTAAACAGGAATGACAATAAAGTGGTAATAATTGGTTAATTAATGAAGTGGGCGAAGCTTAATGTTTCATACCACCAATCACCGAAACCATCAATAAAATCCGGGAATGAAAGCAGAAAGTTTTTACGTAATATAAAACACGCCAATAAAAAAAAAATTACCAACTCAGAGGCCACAATATGAGAGACGGATACCTGTAAAAAAGTGTGCCAAATTCTGTACTGAGCTCTTATTTGGGCTTATTTTGAAGCGTCTAATAGCTTCACTAGGCGAACTTCCATTTCCATAGTTTTATCGCCAAGCAGCACTTCTATCTTCTTCCTACCTTCATTGCATGAATTTTACAAGCTGTGTGCTTCACGGAATTTTGTGCAACGTCTTTGTTGTAATTTCGTTTAAGTTGTGGCGGAACATGTTTTAATTTGGTATATGTTTCAACGGTTTGGAGTTTTCTTTTTAAATTGAAAATGCATGAATTAAGTTTCTACATAAATTCATTTAAGATTACGCATTTGGTCTCTTAGAAGTTTTTGGACATTTGTTTCAATGTCCTCGATATTTCGTGACTTTTGTTCGATTAGTTTCAGAATTATTTACTCAATGGAGTTTAAAGGAATATTTTACATAAACTAATTTTCCATGTATATTTTTTTGGTCGCAAAGCGTTGCATTAATATAAATTCATGTCAATAATATAACGCAAAATACCGTATTCATGAAGTAAAGCAATCTATATAATCTTATATAAAAATCCGTTTTAAAACATATTTCTGATTTCATTATGTATTCACGCATGAATAATATTCAGTACAGTGACATAAATACGAATTATATCATAAAAGATTTATATAGTTCCAGTATAATTGGACCTTGTGTTTACAAGCAAATCAATACTTGTTTATTTCACGTCAGTTATGCTATGCAAAAAACGCAACTTTACTTTGCAATAGGTTTACAGCTAGCGGAGAAAAAATATTAACAAATGTGTTTTTTTATGGTTGCCAGCGACAATTTTCAGCGCATTTTTTTTATTGGCACATTTATCTAATTTGGGGTTATTTTTTTAAATTTATTTCCAAAATAAATTTCTTCCCCCTCACAAATCAGAAAACTTATTTAAATTCCACTTACTTTGGGAAAGTTTAAAAAATTATTGAAGTGGAAAATAAGCAAATAAGTCAGAATTATAAGATTTAATTATGTTAAAATCAAAGAAGAAAAGTATTGACTTTATTTTTATTTATTACAGTTCCCACCTCTATAAACCATTCCTTTCATAAATCATCACAATTTCATTCAGAATTGGTACTCGTTTCAACATCTGAAACTACAAAAAAAAACTGAAACAAGTTAATAAAGCTAGTTTAACTTTAAGTAAAACAAATATAAATATATATTATATATATATATATATATATATATATATATATATATATATATATATATATATATATATATATATATATATATATATATATAATATATATATATATATATATATATATATATATATATATATATATATATATATATATATATATATATATATATATATATATATATATATATTATATATATATATATATATATATATATATATATATATATATATATATATATATATATATATATATATATATATATATATATATATTATATATATATATATATATATATATATATATATATATATATATATATATATATATATATATATATATATATATATATATATGTATATGTATATGTATATGTATATGTATATGTATATGTATATGTATATGTATATGTATATGTATATGTATATGTATATGTATATGTATATGTATATGTATATGTATATGTATATGTATAATTATATGTATATGTATATGTATATGTATATGTATATGTATATGTATATGTATATTATATGTATATGTATATGTATTATGTATATGTATTAGAACTTATTTTATCTGTACCCTTCTATCTACCTGGACAAATTTTGCGAATTTCTTTTGACATTTACGTCGTTTTTTTTTCTATTTTAACCCTCTGAAACATACAGATGTATAAACTCGTCACCTGTCTGTCAGATAGTCCAGCAACACACGTATTTTTTTTAAATATAAATTTATCATTTTACTTAGTTTTAAAATGCGAAGTATAGATGAGTATAATCATCCGCTACAGAAATCTATTTCCAAATTTTTTTTTACAAATTAAATTTTCATTTAGAAAATTACATTTTCTAAAAACAAGTCATAGTTTCAGCGAAAACAAGTACACATTTCAACCGAATTGCTTTTGCTTTAGAGGATTAAAACGATTCTTCAATAATAAATTATTCAACAGAATTTTTTTTTTTGCTGAATAAATACACATTGCTTCACACTCCTATCTTAAACATTTCACATGCATCTTAGATCCTCCTTGACTGAATTGAATATGTCGCCAGTTTTTTTTTATATCCGAGAAACTTCCCAATTATTAATTTACTCAAACTTTTAACGCATTCGTGCTGGTAAAAAGTATCAATCAGAAATCGCGAGGGGACCCGAGTACACTGGGACAGACGTTCCTCGTTAGCGTGTAAAACGAGCTTGAAGAATTACATTTTCATTCAAAAAATTAAATTAGTTAGTCAAACTTTCAGTGAAAACAAGTTCACAATTCAATTAATACCCTTATTCCTCAGGCTTAATACGGTTTTGGCTTTTCCTATGAAAAATTTATAAGTTATATTTCACTGTCCCATTGCTCTTTGCTGAATAAATACACATGGCTTCACACGCCTGTATTAAAAATATCACATGCATCTTAGAATCCACGTGACTGAATTGGATAACGTCAGTCTTTTTTTGTTGATAAACTTTCCAATTCTTAACGCAGTCATACTCTCATCTCATTCGTGCTGGTAAAAAAACAATCAATAGAAATCGCAAAGGGACCCGAGTACATTGGGACAGACGGTCTCGTTAAGATATCGGAAAATCTAATTGATTAAGATACTAAACATTTACTTCAGTCGCATGTAAAAGATCCCATTCACTTATTATTTTCACTTGTAACATATTCGGTATCGTCAGTATGGCAAACAGAACCGTAACTCCATTGCATGTAAAACGAGCTTGAAGATCTATGCAAATTTACCGTCACGTCAAACAAAAACCATTCGTTAGGACACAATTACAAAACAAACTTCATTACCTGAAATATTTAATTCACACAATAGCAAACACCCCCACAAAAAAATCTTTATTAATCAACGGAACTAACGAGGACTCAACGCAAATATCAACACAACCTGATCCCCCATTGTTTAACTTTTTTAAAAAAAATAAGACAAATAGATCATCATTTCAAGTTTAATCACCCAATTTTTTTTCCAACTAACTGTGTTCTGAAATAATTGATGGCACATATCAAAGCTCCCCTCCATTACAGGGCCCTTCTTAATTGAGGACTATTATCATTATTCTGGGGCTAACTGGTAATTATTTTGCGAAAAAGGTTATTTTCTACGCAGTTGGACATTTGTGTGTCGCTGGGGATGCGAGGTTCTTGTTAGTTTCGAGAAACAGTTAGTCCTTATTCTCGCTATTTTTATTCAAAAACTATTTCAGTATTATTTTTTTATTTGAATGACCGCAGAGCATCCGGTATGGTGGTTTAGACACTAGCTTGTCACGCGGATGGGCTCGAGTTCGAACCCCGAAAAAGCCTTGGGTATTTCAGTTGTCCTCGAGTACAAGTGGAGAACGTGCTCGTTTAGTATGTGGATCCAAAATTCCATTAGATGGTGATTGCGCAGTTTCATGGGTGTAGATTATTTGGAGAAAAATTGTTTTAATAAAACCCACACCGCATATACCGTAATATTTTATAATATAGGGCAATATTGTCACACTGTAAGAGCAATCAAAAGCCTTACTAAAGTCTACTCAACTTATAAAACCAGGAAATATCACCGTGAGGGGACGCTTCTCGTCCTCTTCGGAGTATAAGCTCCAAAAGGAAAAACAGAACTTGCTCTTCAAATCTATTCGGAACGCAATAAATATTGTCGGCCGTGGACGAGCAGGTTTTTTTCCTTCCTTTTCGGAAAAGCCGACACGCCGAACAGGACGGCTAGGTGTCATTTCACTTATAGCCGTGGGATTACAGCCTTCGTGGGCATAAGGGTCAAATTGGCATTTAGGCCCGTCTACCTCGTACCTCATATCCTAATATGAAAATATAAATAAGAGAAATCTATCTAATTTGGTAATAAGTTACAGTTTTAGAAATTGTATTTTTTTGTGACAGAGAGAGATGTACCTACAATGTAAGAACCCAATTTTAAAACTAGGAGTGTGTAACACTACCCGACTTTTAATTACCACTCAATGAATTAATACACATTTAAAGGTAATTATATATACCCTATAAGATGATTTCCATAACTTTAAAACCTAAAAAGTTTTATAAGAGCTACCCTTTGCGCGTACGAGATTTTCTCGAAAAACTTATTACGGCGTTCGGCAGATACTAGGTGTACCAAATTCGAAGTCCGTATATGCACAGAAGCCACGACCACGGGCGGAGCTATAAAACGCGCGGAGCAATCAGATGAATACAAAATTAAACGGCCGAATTCTAATCTTCATCTGATTGCTCCGCGCGTTTTATAGATACGCGCATGGTCGTGGCTTCTGTGCAAGGAAACTATGAGTTTAAATATAGCTGTGTAATATCAAGCTACAGAGGGATTTTCGATAGACGAACCAATATTTATAAGCCACTTTTTTGGAATCAGTTCCCACCAAGACTTGTAAAAAAGACAAAATCTCCATTTGTTATTTTCACTCCAGCGAAGTACTTTTGTATCTTATACTTCATATCAGGTAACTGAAAGTAAAAAAAAAGGAACACCTTTTTTCATTACACTTTATTTAAAAAAAAAAAAAAAACAGGTAAAAAAACACCCCGTAGTTAATATCTTTCATATCCCCTCCGAGTATGTCCTAGGAAAACGGGGCCGGTCGTTAAGCAAAACAAAGAGTTTAAAATCCGAAAGTGGCAACAGTAATAAGGCGGACGATTGGTAATGACACCCGTTAAGGGCAGAATGAAAATCGGATATCGTAATTAAGACTATCGATTGTTTACTCCCTCAAAACAATTATTTATCGGAAATGAATTAATCGTTTTCTGAATCGTATCGTATGTTAATGATACAGTATCGTTTGGGTGAGTAATTGCGGGGTTTAATGCGTGTTGGGACTAGCTGTGTGAAAGAAAATATTGATTTATTAATTTTATATGTTCTCGTATATGGCATTAATTAAATTCATTAATATGTTTTCTTAGGTATTGAAACTATGATTTAATTTTTAAATAATATTGAATGGCGTTGTTTAAAATGTATTTTTTTTCTATGGAACAACTCTGTATTTAGAATTTCTTGTTACTTTTAAATAATTACTTATTTATCCTAGAAAAGTCATTAAAAGGTTTCCTTAGGCAGTGATATTATAATTTTTTCTAATTAAATGAGTTTAACAAAAAAAATTTAAGGAAAGGCTCTGTATTTAGATTTATTTGTAATTTTTAATTATAAAAAAATTTTATATTCATCCTAGAAAAACTTATATTAAATTTTTTAAGAAAATTACTTAAACTGCACTACCATAGAAATAATTATTTAAAAAAATTACCGGTAAGGGTAGGTTATTATTTTTTTAAGTATTTAATAACGATTTTTAAAAATATTTTTAGCAAGGATAAGCGCTGTATTTAGCATTTTTTGTTAATTTAAGTTATTAAAAATTATTATTTTAATCCTAGAACTTTTCTTTAGTTTATTACATAAATTACAAAAATCAAAATAGGTCTCCTGTAGATGTTCATTTCTTCTAGACGTTCACAAATCTATTTAATCGTAATTAGTTTTTTTATAGACTTTCCACTATATCATTTATTAACTACTAACTAAGACTTGAACAAACAGAAACTACAATAGTTTTAGTCCATCCCCGGTCTTTTTTTTTCATATATTAGAAACTTTTACAACTATAAATTCATCCCTACAAAAAAAAGATAAGTTGAGTAAACTTTAAAATAAATTGAAACTAATATTAACTACTCTTCAATATTATCACATTTTTAAGATTCACAGTGAAATTTCACGATAAATTTCGTCTTTGTTGCACGGTGTCGTTAAAGCCTAAAGAAAGAAGATTTCACTTGTTTTATCGATAAAGTAATCGGAGAAAATTATGTTCTGTCTCTTTCCACTGAATTGTAAACTTTAAGTGAAATACTTCGGCTGTATTAAGCACGTTAACTACATATCAAGCAGTTATTTCTTTAAAAATATTTTCATTTATGCAGTAATAGAAAATTTGTTCTCCAGACACTGTAAAAAAAAAGTCTGTTACTCTACTGAAAAAGCCATCTATTTACTAAAAATACTGTTATTTACTTTAAACAGTTTTTTTTCCGCAAAAATATGCTTTTTAAAGTATAAAAAAATGTGTGTGTTTTGTTTTTAACCGCGTAAAGAGAACTAGATTGCAACCAAGGAGATCTTAAGGGGATACGGTACCCAAAACATTATTTCTAGAAATAATAACATCAACTTGTAAATTAAAGTGGTTTTATATAATGTTCACTCTAAATAAACATTTTATAGCAATAAAAATAAATATTTACAAGTAGTTTTTCATTATTTAAAAAAAATCAAATTTTTGAACTTTTTTAAAACGCTACTCCTCTTTCAATTTTGAGAATAACTCCACCAAACTTTTATAGTTTGTTTTTATAACTATTTGTTAAAGAACTGTGCATGGATTTTAAAATATGAGCTACAGTTAAAAAGTAACATGCATTTATACTAAAAATCACAAAAAAAAATCAAATTATTGAATTCAACGTTTTTTTTTTTTCAAATTAACATTACATAGTATACCTTGTTCCATGCACAATTTTGTGCACCATTTATATAAGAACACGGGTTAAAAATTCAAAATTCTAACTTAATTAGCAAAAAATCCTTAGGGATTTATTAAACACAAGAATTGAAAAACGCGAAACAGAGAAAAAAGTTTGAAAGCAGACGAAATACGCATTCAAATTTATAGGAATGACTCCAGAAAATATTTAATAACTTTTTCTACAAAAGATATCATTATGAAACTTTTAGTAAATGTTCAGAACGATATTGTGAATAATAAGAAGTAAAAACTGAAAAACAGATATTTTGACCAATTTTTGGGTACTATTGGGTAATTTGGGTTTCGAGCCCGGTTTTGGCAGTTTATGGTTTCTCAGTAGTAGTATTGGGGTCAGAATTCCCGCTTGCTACTGGAATGACCGAGGGTACGAATTTTGATTTTTTCTGTACAATTTGTCTGTTGAAAAATTTGTACTAGTGTCAAATTACAAATTTTTCGTATAAATAAACAGATTTTAAACGATATTTTTCTGACACACAAGCTAACAGTTTTTTCATGTAAAAACAACAGACTTTTTTTTTATAGTGTACCTCTAGACTACTAAACAATTTCAGTCAACCAGATAACTGAACCAGTTAGGCCAAATAGATAACTAAACTAGTTAAGTCAACCATATAACTAAACCAGTTAGGCCAAATATATAACTAAACCAATTAAATACATATTAAAATGTCCGTTGAAAATGTTCTTTAAAAATTTATATAATCTAACCACCCTAACAAAATTTAAATTCAAAATTATATTAACAAATAAAACAACTAACAATTTTATTGAAAGAACAAAAATCTATCGAAACTGGTTTTTAAAAAGAACATTTAAATATACATAAGTTACTAATACCTTCGAATGTATTTTCAAAAGAGAAATAATTGTAAAATTTGTTTTGTGAATTAATGATTTCAATATTCCAATACGCGTTTTTGTTTCTTTTAGAAATAGTTTCTTGGAAATCCTAAGGTAAATAGTATTTTAATGTATCTGTACTTTATTTTCTAAAGTATAGACATTTCTCTGCATTAATTGAAAACAGTTAACTGCAGAGTATCGTAAATTACGTTGGTGTAATGACCTAATACGTAAATAATTCATTTATTTTAATTGCAATGGAAATTAGTTTTTAGCTATATAATATGCCAAAGAAGCATTAAATTTATTTTTCGTTTTAGGAACGGTTCCGTTTGCCTATTTATGAAGATAATTAATACAGCTACGCTGAGTGATAGCTTATTCAAACACTTTGATACTTTAAGACTATGTTTTGCTTCTATGAAGATTCATACTTTAAGACTATGTTTTGTTTCTTGTATGAAGATAATTAATACAGCTACGCTGAGTGATAGTTTATTCAAACACTTTGATACTTTAAGACAATGTTTTTTTCTATGAAGATTGATACTTTAAGACTATGTTTTGTTTCTTGTATGAAGATAATTAATACAGCTACGCTGAGTGATAGTTTATTCAAACACTTTGATACTTTAAGACTATGTTTTTTTTCTATGAAGATTGATACTTTAAGACTATGTTTTGTTTCTTGTATGAAGATAATTAATACAGCTACGCTGAGTGATAGTTTATTCAAACACTTTGATACTTTAAGACAATGTTTTTTTCTATGAAGATTGATACTTTAAGACTATGTTTTGTTTCTTGTATGAAGATAATTAATACAGCTACGCTGAGTGATAGTTTATTCAAACACTTTGATACTTTAAGACTGTGTTTTTTTTCTATGAAGATTGATACTTTAAGACTATGTTTTGTTTCTTGTATGAAGATAATTAATACAGCTACGCTGAGTGATAGTTTATTCAAACACTTTAATACTTTAAGACTGTGTTTTTTTTCTATGAAGATTGATACTTTAAGACTATGTTTTGTTTCTTGTATGAAGATAATTAATGCAGCTACGCTGAGTGATAGTTTATTCAAACACTTTGATACTTTAAGACTGTGTTTTTTTCTATGAAGATTCATACTTTAAGACTATGTTTTGTTTCTTGTATGAAGATAATTAATACAACTACGCTGAGTGATAGTTTATTCAAACACTTTGATACTTTAAGACTATGTTTTGCTTCTATGAAGATTCATACTTTAAGACTATGTTTTGTTTCTTGTATGAAGAAAATTAATACAACTACGCTGAGTGATAGTTTATTCAAACACTTTGATACTTTAAGACTATGTTTTGCTTCTATGAAGATTCATACTCTTTAAGACTATGTTTTGTTTCTTGTATGAAGATAATTAATACAACTACGCTGAGTGATAGTTTATTCAAACACTTTGATACTTTAAGACTATGTTTTGCTTCTATGAAGATTCATACTTTAAGACTATGTTTTGTTTCTTGTATGAAGAAAATTAATACAACTACGCTGAGTGATAGTTTATTCAAACACTTTGATACTTTAGGACTATGTTTTGCTTCTATGAAGATTCATACTTTTTAAGACTATGTTTTGTTTCTTGTATGAAGATAATTTTAATACAACTACGCTGAGTGATAGTTTATTCAAACACTTTGATACTTTAAGACTATGTTTTGCTTCTATGAAGATTCATACTTTAAGACTATGTTTTGTTTCTTGTATGAAGATAATTATTACAACTACGCTGAGTGATAGTTTATTCAAACACTATCTTTTGCTTCTATGACTATGTTTTGCTTCTATGAAGATTCATACTCTCTCTCTCTCTTGAAGACTATGTTTTGTTTCTTGTATGAAGATAATTAATACAACTACGCTGAGTGATAGTTTATTCAAACACTTTGATACTTTAAGACTATGTTTTGCTTCTATGAAGATTCATACTTTAAGACTATGTTTTGTTTCTTGTATGAAGAAAATTAATACAGCTACACTGAGTGATAGTTTATTCAAACACGTTGATACTTTACTTTAAGACTAGGTGTTTTTTTCCCTTTACCTACTTTTCTTTTTTTTTAATTCAAAAGAAAATTTAGGTATTGAAAAGTTGAATATGTCCTCTGTCCTAACCCGCTTCCAAAATCAATTTTGTTCGTCAAATCTTAATTCTTTTTTGTTCATAATTTTCATACTTTTTGTCCGTTTGTGTGTGCGTAAGGACGGACATCTATTTTCCTGTCTGCCAAAGAACTTTTGAATTAGAATTGAAATTAGTTTTTAGTCATTTAAATCACTGTTGCTATATCAACTACAGCATGAGAAACTTTATCTATATCGGGGCCCGGATGTCCGAGTGGTTTGGACCATTACGCTAACAGTCTGCTTGCTGTAACGGGTGCTGGTTCAAATCCCGCCTTGGGTGTATATTCCTTTCTCTGCGACAGTAAAAAATTCTTTCTGTGTCTGTCTCACTTGACGAAGGCTTCATAAGCGGGGTTAGGTTTAATTATCGTCGCACTAGAGCTACACGAGGGCTATTGGCGACGGGCGTCGTATTTTAGAACCACAGTCAAGTGACGCTTCATAAGCGGGTCTCTGATCAAGCACACAAGCCGGAATATATATGTACCTACCCCCCCCCCCCCTTATATATTTAAAATAAATTTTTGAAGGAAAATTTAAAAGGAAAGGTAAACAAATAAAAGTTCGAATTGCAACTCAATGCTATGTTTGATGATTTTTTTCTAAGGTGCATTAATCTCGTGTGGAAGAGGTTCTAGGGGACATTAAATGTTGCATATCTACTTAATTTTCAATAAGCATTTCAGTTAGTATTAATGTTTTGGAAATTGGGCTATTTTAGTTATTTCAAAACTTTTTGTTTAAATCAAAGATTAAACACATAACAGTTGCACTTATTATCTAATTCAATCATTTCACAAATGAAGAGTACAGGGGAAGTACCCCTTCATCGACTTTGAATCTATCTGCATCAGGTCTGCTTGATGAAGATAACGAGTCATCGCCTAAACTGATGTTAAAAAACCAGTTTTGCATGGGCTCTTATAACGCGGCGCACGAGTTTACTACCTCTATGATCGAGATTCACGCCGGACACTGGCCTGACGCTTGAACCGCGGAAGAAGAACCAAGAGAGAAACCGGTTTCTGATCGCAAAGCAGACCTCAATACGGACTTGTGGCGGTGTGCCCTGTGATGAACTAGACCTGCCGCTTTTGCTAGAGCAGCTGACTAAACTTCAACTAATTATATCAGGTGGCGCTGCACTTCCGGCCACAGGCTATATAAGCTACGTCGCCGACCGGAACACTCTCTCCTGTTTCTTAATTTTCCCATGGCACTTGTCACGACCTTTCCCCTGGTCGACATGCCACGTATTTTCGACTTGAGTTTTATGCATTGTTAAGTTTGTACAATGGTTAGGAATTTCTATTTATATTAAGTTTATTATGGTTGTTGGAATAAAGATTGATTTTATATGAAACTTGGAATTTTCTTCAAACGCCCACTTCTGACACCATAGACTGATTTCCCGTCAATGAAGGCTTTATTTCCTCTGCACTCTTCAAATATGTACATCAGTCCGTATACACAAGTATAAAATACGTTAAATCTGTCGTGTTTCTATATCCTATATAGAGATATTGCTATAAGGTTGCATTATGTTCCAGATCAAGTATCTGCCTCGTCACCTGACAGCTTTCAAAATGACGTCACCAATTTCTCTGGTGTTGCTATATTGCTACATTAATTCTACCAAAACCTCCTGAATTCCCCAATGCCATAAAATTCGATTTCCAAAAGCGGGGGAGAAAACCCCTTTGGAAACGGGACTATTTATCTACGCGCTCCCCGTTCCCATAACACTGCAACCCCGAGCGGAGAGGGAGTAATTCGATTTGATTCGCGACAGATTCTTCCGCCGTGCTAATCAACCCCTTGAGCACGTTGCAGATGATGAAGAGATAATTTATTTGTTATTTGACACAAGCTATTTTAGAAGCTTTTTTTTGTTTGAAAGTTATGTTATCATAGTACTTAATATATGCTACATTATACGTCCGGTCGTATATCGAACTTCCGTTCAAACCGTCTGAAATTCCAAATTCTTTTTTTATTGCTTGAAAAGTACATCATAGAGCTAAACTCTAAACTAAACTCCTAGGCGCAACAGCCCATTACTGGGCCAAGGCCTGCCGTGCCCATTTCAGTTTTCGTGACCTAGGGCTCCGGGGTGCTAGGCATATGTCCCGGTAAGGTGGTTAGCCTCACGCAGAACCCCCAGTGTTTAGTTCCCACCATGCTTGGTACCCATTTTATCGACCCACTCAAGGGCTGAAAGGATGGGTCTACCTCGCCCAATCCGGGATTCATCATAGACCTAACTCTTATTCTTCATAGAGTTAACTCTTATTCTTTTTATCAATCTGACTGCCCTGTGACTAGTAAATCAACAGGAAAGTCTGATACTTTTGCACTCAGAACTTCTTGTTAAAATTTAGTTTTGTATAAAACACTATATCTCAAGATGAAACGTTTCTTTGATTTATTTGGTTTTAAAAGAAATTTTAAAAAAGACATTAAACTATGTATTTTACTTTCAATTACCTCCTATGAAATGTCGGGTAATAACAGTATTGCGATGGAGTCGATAATCCCAAATGAAGATTTTTGTGTTTTCTACACGTTTTGGTGGGTGCTGATTCTGAAAAAGGGGTTGCGAACATTGGACAGTCTATATCTCTGAAACACCGCTCGAACCAAAATATATACGAACTTCAAATTTGGTATACGAGTTCCTAGTATCTGTCGGGCGTCATTATAAGGTTTTTGAGCATGCCCATATAATAGATGTCATAGACTTCTTAAGTTTAAAAATTGTTGAAATACCTTATTGGTGCTGTATAATTGAAGAGCTTAGTGGAAGAACGGGCTAAGTGACAAAAAAGTGAAAAACGGGAAAATGAGCTTTTCAAGTTCTTAGTTTGCACTTAAATCCGTTAAAAACGGTACTTTGAAAAGGTAAAAATTATACCTAACTTTAAGTTTATGAAAAATGAGAAACTAGTTAACTTTTAAATTTTGGTATAATGTGTTCATTGGCAAAGAAATCTCAATTTTTTTCAAATATGTCACTTAGCACGTTCTTCCACTAAGCTCTTCAATTGTCTTTAAATGTGTGCATTTAATTATTGAGCAGCAATTCAAAGTTATTGTTACACAACCCCTGTTTACGTTTGTTTTCTTGTTATTGGACAGGAAACATATAGTTGCTTCAAAATATCAAATTTTCATTTTAACTTTCAATCACTAAAATTAATATTTACGAAAAATTTTATATAATACGCATCTGAATATGGGGTGGAGTTCGCAAATTTGGTAGTTAATTTTAATATAACTTTGTTTCCAGCTACATACGTCATTATTTTAAAACACCGCTTTTAGGTACACTTTCCAGCAGAACTATTGCGTGTATCTGAAAATAATTTTTTATCGAAATAAAAAAAAAAGTATATTTAATGCAATGAACCTCAAGTTTGACGATAAAACATTCATAATTTTAAGTTATTAACATAAATAGAACTTTTGCGCACTTCTTAAATTAGAAAAATCGTCTTAATTTTACTCACTTAATATTTTTTGGAATATTTTTGGTACACTGTGTACATAAATACGACATCACAGAAAATTTCAACCCTTCTAGTAAAATAGAAAAAGAGAAAAGTGAACCTTAGGGCTTAAAATTGGTGTTTTGGAATAATGACATTTAAAGCTGGCAACAAAGTTATATTGAAATTAACTACCAAATTCGCAAACTCCAGCCCCACATTCAAATGTTCATCATAGAAGTTTTTTCCTAAAGGCACGATTCAGTAACTAAAGTTGAAATGAAAATTCGAGATTTTTAGTGGTCGTTTTGTTCCCTGTTACCTTAATAATATCATTTTTCCCTTCAGACCAAGATTAGTACAGGATGCTATAACGAGAAATCAATTCATTTGTCTAAAGAAAAACACAAGTATACAAAACAAATAAGTATAATATAACAGAAACTTCATTAAACTGTTACTACAAAACCCAAACATCATCTCACAAAGTAAATACAGGGAATGGCAGGGGAGGGTGGGGGAGGAGTGAACATCACATCGAGGTGATTTGTTGTCAGCCAAACTGAAATGAAGAGAGAGGCCGTCCTTAGGGTTAAAAAGCACTTTCAGAGGGGCAGGTGACACAATTAAAAAATTAATTGATATTTTTAATTGGAAACTTTCCCAATGGATTAGTCAACGGATTGTTTAGTTACCATGGGTTTTTTTTGTACAGAGACTGTTGGCTTTTTAGGTATAAAGTAGGCTTAAATTAATAAGTTTGTTAGAGTATTCATTTCCAAGCCTTGCTTCAGTAGAAGATTGAAACTCGAGGGTTTGCAAATTTGACATTCGGGTTTAATTCTTATTCAGAGTTAAACGTAAATGGCAAACTGGCTATTTTAGTTTAATCCTTTCTGCTAATTCAACTATTTCTTTTTTTTAAAAAATGCTATAGTATTATTTCTGTTATACATGCTATAAAAAAATGTATTAAATGTTGAATTCAAAGTATAATTTGCCAAAAAAAATTCACCTGCTTTAAATTGATCTGACCTTAGTTAGAATATTATTATTTATAAACATTTTAGTTCGAATATTCTTGCAGGGATATTTACTGCTAAACTACAGTTTTTAAACTAAAATTACGGTAACAATAGAAGAGAGTTTGCACAAAAAAAACTAAGGCTAGTTTAATTATATTTAAATTTCGTATGGTTGTATTTACGTTAAACACATTTTCTGGGATGAATATTTTAGGCACTTTTAACTAAGTCTTAAATCCTCAGTCTAAGCCATTCAGATCGTTGATTTTAGTCCATAGCAAAACACATAAAAAGGAGATAATTACATGACCCAATAGAGCGAGAGCAAACTGTATTTTAAACAGTACAATGAAATGTTCTAATAATAACAAAATAGGACGTTACAGATAGCTTAAATGTGCGACCCACTGTGTTATACGGAGGGGTAATATCAGAGAACATCTAAAAGCATGTTCCTATTACTGAAATGCTTACGGAAATTCTTATCTAAACACAAGTAGGTTTGTAACAGTAATTTTCACCTACATCCGCTTCCACACAAGATCAGAAAAAATCACCAAACACAACAATCAATTGTAATTTAAACTTTTAAAAGCTATTTTCATTCATTTTCTTTGCAAATAAATTATTAAACTTTATCATTTGCTAAATTTTTTGGCTGTTCGAAGAATAATTCAGTAAAATTGCTTGGGTCAAATCTTAGCATTGGACCTTTGGCTCTTCAGAAAATGACGCCTTAAAGGACGCGAACTTCTATTTATTAAATTGTCATCAACATAAAATCGGTAAAAAAATCTATATTTGCGAAATATTTATTGATTACAATACATGAAAAAACTCCACTTAGCAGTAAAAAATGAAGAAATGTAAAATAAAACCAAGCAGCTTTTCATGCAAAAAACTGGAACGCCTTGCCGACAAATAATAAACAATCAAAGAATCACATTGCGCTACATTTTATGCCAACATTCAAAACTGATTTTCATATGAAAAAATAATAATTTTTCATTCAAATATTAATTATTAATAATAATATTTCTCATGTCTTTGTCGATGTGGCTACAGTTATTTAAATTACTAAAAATTAAATTTCAATGCTAATTCAAAGGGTAGTTTGTCGACTGATGTTCGTCCAGACGTCCTTGTAGATGGACAAAAAGTATGAAAGTTGGGTTTCTGGTGTCATTCTTTAAAAAAAAAAATGATGAATTTTAAGATGGAAGAGACATACGGACGGACATTTTCAGCATGACAATGCCTACTGTTCTATTTTCTTTTTAATTCTTCCCAATTAAAAAAAGGATGTTGGCTAAAAAAAGAACTTCAATTCCATTATAACAATTCCATATATTTTTCATAGTAAATCCTCTCTAAAAATAAAGAAAAGCAAAATGTATTCCTTACAACTCCGTTTTTTATTCTATCATATGAATAAGACTTCAACTGAAACAACCCTCAATAACATACTTCCAATACAAATACAAATACAAAAATTGTCGACCAACAACAGGCCAGAGGCCCAGCAAGGTTAGTCCAAAATAAATCTAATACTTTACCAGTTTCCAATGACTATCAAGATTCTTCTTAAAATCTACTCTCTTCGAATACACCACATAATCTGGTAAAGCATTCCACTCATTGACAACTCTGTTGTAAAAATAATGTTTTCTTACCTCCCTTCTAAAGCATGATTTATTCAATTTCTGATTATTCAATTCTATAGTAGGAATGACACTTACTCTGCGAAACACGAAGCAGGGTAGCGTTGTAGGGTGAATATGCTGTTTGCCAATCGAAGCTTAATTAAATAGTTTGGCAAATACGGGTCCGAAATGAATAGAGAAGGGGGGGGGGGGTTTTGAAGTGGGTACCTTTGTTAAAGTTCCCGACTTTTCAATCTGTTTAAAATTATGATAATTATGAATGGGGGTTTGAGATATAAGGGCATGTGATAGGAATCTGACAATGTTTAAGTTTTGTAGTTTGTTTAGGGTATAATGCGTTATTAGGGAAAGTGCGTATCAATTGTTGTTTGGGTACTTTAGAGTGTGATTAAAATGATTGGACGTTGTTAAAGAAAGACGGTACTAATATTGATAACATTTGTAATATAAGCTTGTTTCACACTGCATGTTTCCGGTAATTTTCACCGAACTCACGGTATCGGATGATTGTAGTACCAATGTTAAGTTCATTGAATCTTTCACACGGGATGGAAGTGAAATATAAAATTAAACAAGTTGGTTTGTAACAGAATCTGTCACTTAACCCGCTTCCACACAACAGTTGTGTTTAACAGGAAAAAAGGCGCCAAACACAGCATTAGTTCTATATTAAATTATGCTAAATTTGGTTAGTTTCATTTATTTTTATTTCGAAAATTCAATAATTATTATTTATCGTTTGCAAAAATTAATTTATATTTCAAAGAATAAATATGTAAAATTCCTCGCTTTTAAATAGAGTGAAAATATTTCATATCAACATACAAAGAATCTCGTAGGGAAATATATTTGACGTCATTTCAAACTGATCGATGTCGCAAAAATAAATTTATTTTAATTTATTGTCTAAAAGAATTAAAGTTTTTCGAGCGATTGTTTCGAATGGCAATGGTGATTTAATTCAAATAAAAATGGCTTCTCATGCTTTTTAAATGAGCATTAAATTTTGCACTTTTTTAAATAATTGAAATACTTCGAATTCTTTTCTGAAATTTTCAATGTGTTATAATTTCGACGCGCTGAATTTTTGACGTATCACACTTGTCCGTAGCATTTGTAGTTTGGCTATGAAAGTGGGTGACGGACAGACAGACAGACGGACTGAACGATTATAATACCTTCCAATTTTTACGTTATAAACGTAGTGTGGAAGCTGAAATAGAAAGATTTAAAGCTTTTAAAAAGTTAATTAATTTCACACAAAGTATTAAAAAATAAAGCTTTATATTGTAGACTCTTTTTACACTATAAATCCATGTAATTATATATACAATTCAAGAACCTAATAATATAACAATTACACATTTTGTGAGATATTAACTGTTGATGTCATTTTAAACAAAGTTTCACGCCTACTAAAAAGCTGTTTCATAACCCTGATTTACTTCAATGCTACTCTATTAAATTTAATACCTAATTTTCACGATGCTATAACAAGCTTAGCATTAAACCCATATACAGTACAAATACCCTTTCAACAAGGCCTAAATCCTTCGAATTACCGCTAGTTACATTGGTTTGACATAGTCGTAATTAAAATTGATTTAATGAAAAGGGAGGGGTTGATCTTTAAAAATTCGTGTACAATAAAAATAATTTAATGAAATATATAAATAAAATAATTTGGACTACAGTAATTCATAAGCAAACGAGACTTTACAATTAACTATTTTGAAAATCTGTGGCAGTTACTTTAAAAGACCATGTGTGTGAGAAAAAAAAAGTGTAAACGCAGAATCCTCTTCCATCAATTAAATATAATACCATAATTCACACATTATATTGCATTTCTCACATACAGTGTAAGCTATTAAAGTATAAATGAAATGCCCGCTTATTAGTTGACCGTATTATTTTACTAAAAACTTTTAATGTAATATTGAAAATGCATTTTTACTAAGTACCATTTGTTAATTGAAGAGCTTAGTGGAAGAACGTGCTAAATGACAAGAATTTGAAAAACATGAAAATTAGCTTTAAAATTTATCGTTTACACTTACATATATTAAAAATGGCACTTACAAAAGGTAAAAAATATACTTAACTTATAGGTTTTTTTTAAAAGGGTGAGACTTCTAGTCTTTAAAAGAGAGAAAAACATGTTCATTGACACAAAAATCTAAATTTTTCAAAAATTTCACTTAGCCCGTTCTTCCATTAAGGGGGAATGGGCGCGCTGGATTGCGGGTCTCCAAACTCAAGTGCCTCAGTGTTAATCCAATGGGGAAAAAAGTATATTCTCTGCCACATTTCTCCGGCTCTATTGAATATTTTTACAAACGGTTTTTTTAATAATAAATGTAGATAACTTACGGGTCTCTATCTTCCTACTTTTGAAATTGCTTCGAATATTTTGTTTAAAATTATTTATTGAAAATTTAAAAAAATATTCGAACCGATTTCAAAAAGTGGGAAGGTCGGGACCTGTAAGTCAGCTACATTTATGACATAAAAAAATCCGCTTGCAAAAATATTCAATACAGCCGGAGAAATGTGGCAGAGAAAATATTTTTTTTCTCCTTAGGATTAACACTGATGCACTTTGCTTTGGAGACCCCCGGTCCAGCGCGCCTATTCTCCCTTAAGCTCTTCAATTGTCAAAGCCATATCGATAAAGATCAGTGACCTAATACATATTAACCTTTTTATCTATAACTATCTGCATTCTTATCTATCACAATATTCTATAAATAAATTCAATGCGTTATTATCTATTTTTGATTTACATTACTGTCACTAACCAGATTATTATGCACAACTTATCTTTTTCGTAATATATATATATAAATTTCCATATAGGTTTATATAAATATTTTCACAAATAAAACATTATTGATAAACAAAATCCTTCTTGGGTTAGTTACAACTCCTTCAGTCCAATCCATTCAACACATTGTCACTAACAATGAATCCAAATACATAGCTTTATTACACGGGCTGTCCGTAGTAAAACAACATTTATATCTCTTTTAATAGCAAATTCAACAGAGTAAAGACTTCAAGAGGCCTAAAGCTCATTTGTAGTAAACATTTATATTGTTTTTGTCATATGGGGACATTTCTATAGGTAATAATGTTTTGTTATATTATTTTTTTGTAATGTTTAATGTGCAAAAAATATGATTACAAACAAACTTTTATGTGAAACTTGTTTTACTATGCTCATGCAATATGTGATACAAAACAAATTTTCAAATGCGTTTTGACTAACTGCAGAAAAATATATGTAAGTAAAACCTCTGTGAGCGACCATCCTCTTGTTTCCTAATAAATTGGTCGTAAATGGAGGTTGGTCGCTCCTAAAGTACACAAAGTGAATTATCTAGAAAGTTGAAATCATTTTACAAAGTATTATTAACCATTGAAAAATTACACAAAAATCTATTTATCGTTACATTTATTTATTAATTCGCAAATACATATACACAAAATTATACTAACTTACTTTTGAACAAACTGTAGTACACATGTACAAAAATATTACACTAACTTTTTTTTTTCAACAACCTAGTATGTACTATTTAAACCTTTTTAAAGTAAAAAGAAATTTCTGACTGATTCATTTTTTTTTCGCAAACCACCTCTTTTTCTAATTTATAAAAAATTTACACGTCTTGGAAAAAGATAATTTTTCATGAAATGGGATTTGAAACCGGTTGTTTGGGGAATGATATCTGGTCTCTCCCAGAGTGGCTTTTAACATTGTACACATAGGGAGGAAATTCGGTGCCTTGAAAAATTGGTCGTAAGTCGAGGTGGTCGTTTAATGGAGGTGGTCGTCGTAGAGTTTTCAATGCAGTGAAACCTCTAGAGCGACATCCTCCGTTCCCTAATAATCGGCGTAAATGGAGGTTGGTCGTTCCTAGAGTACAAAAAAAAATGAATTAGCTAGAAAGTTGAAAAATCATTTATATTTTAACCATTAAAATCTACTTATAATTATATTTATTGATTCGCAACACAAAATTATACTAACTTACTTTTGAACAACTTTAGTACATATGTAAAAAAATATACTACACTAACTTATTTGACAAATTAGTATGTATAATTAAAGTTTAAACCTTTTAAAGTAAGAAGAAATTTCTGAATTTCATTTTTTGATAGCAATAGTTGAAAGTCATTCGAAGGCGAAAGGGGAAAATTTCACGCCTTGGAAAAGATAATTTTTCAGAATGGGATTGAAACCGGTCGTTTGGGAATGAGATCTGGTCTCTCCCAGAGTGGCTTTTAACATTAAACACATAGGGAGGAAAATCGGTGCCGTAAAAAATGGTCGTAAGTCGAGGTGGTCGTTTACTGGAGGTGGTCCGTCGTAGAGTTTTCAATGTATTCTATTTTTTTTTCTTTCGTATTCTAGACACTATCTTGCTTTATGTTTAAAATATATAGTTTTCTTAAATAGTCACCTTGAGTAATTTTCTTTTAAAAAATATTTCAGAGTTGAATACCTCAAATATTTAAATGTATAAGTTATTAAAATAATATAAATTTACTTATAAAATAGCTTTAAAAAAATATTGAGCTCAGTTGCGTACCCTGAATGTTTTCTTCTTTACCATTAATGTTATAACATAGCAAAACAACATTTACAGATTATATGATAAAGTTACTGAAGTACTGTATTTTCTGTAAAAGTTGTTTTGCTATGCTATGATATTAATAGTAAAAAAGAAAACATTCAGGGTGGATTACCGAGTCGAAGTTTTTTGTACAAATAAAGAATAATATAGAAAAAATAAATTAAACTAAATAAGCATTTAATCAATAATATCAAAACAAACATACCACTAATATTAATTATTATTGCTAATAATTTTATTAATGAACAAATAATTTTTAACGAAAAGCTCTGTTTGTAGATTAAGACTAATTGTATAGATTGCTGACTTTTGAATTGGTTTGTTTCAGGTGACGTAGTTCAAGTTTTCATTCTTGCACTCCATAATTTCATAGTTTGTGTCAATGATTGATGGTATGACATGATAAGCTCCGACCATTACGTTAATTAGATGTCACGTGCTTACAAATCCCCAATCAAGGCCTTATTTTCATTTCTTATTAACTGTTGCCACTTATCACGTGAAATATGCCCTCTGCCTTCTATAAACAAATCGTGCACATCGTAAAAGTATCTGAAAATAATAAAAAAGGATTGTGCACGTTAAATTTGGTTATAGTCTAAAATCCTGAGCCTAATCTAAAAATCATTGGTTTACATACGCATTGCCGGCGGAGCCTTCTGATGTGGGTTAAAAATTAAGAAGCCTTTTTATTGGTATTTGTTTTGGAATAAACTTCAAACTACAATCAAAATCATAAAATAAAGGTAATAATGGAAAATACATTCACAAAAACAAACGTTGTTTACATAAGAATAAATTATATTATAACCTTATGACATAAGTAAAAATTTTTACTCTTATTTTTCCTTGATAAAATTATTAAAGAAAACAAAATGCACATATTTTTATTCTTACACCTTGAGTTCAATAAAAAAAAATAATTCAAGCCTTATAAGTTATTTTTAAGAAAATCCAATATTCTAACAAAAAAGCTCTTGATTTTAAATATCGGACAAAGGCAACATTTAAAAAAAAAGGAATTCTTTAACAAAATTAACTGAATCCATTATCAGGTATATTAAAATGGGTTTTTGAACCCCGATATTGGTTTTATTTTTTAATTCCGCCACCTTAACACGTTAAATATTTAAAAACTAATTATGAGCATAAACATGTAAAGGAGGATCTCTTTACTTTTTACGCCTTTAGGGGCCTTTCAATAACACGCAAACATAATCCAAAAAATAAATATTTTTCCCCTCTAGCATCGTACGTCATTTTTAAAATGTAAGTTATAAAAGAAAAACTTGATTACTTTTTGAATATAAGCTAATAAATCTGCTTTAATTTAACAATATTATTGGTAATTTTTTAATATATATTTTTTTTTGGAATACTTGACTTAAATTAGAAGTTTTTTCTGCCAAAATATTGCTAAGAGTGTCAAAATTTGACACTTATTCATGGAAGTTAATTTCGCTGAAGTATTCTCTTGTACTCTGTTGGTGTATCGAACCAATTAAAAAACTGTCGTTGTATTTCGTTCTTTTTACCTTTGTTATTATTTAATATTTTTTGGGTTTAATTTTAGATGGAGGTCTTGTTCTAAAGGAAATTATTTACTTTGGAGCTTCAGGCGGTGGAATTTTGAATCTTTTGAATGGCGTTTTGAATTAATTTTTTTTGTCTAAAATGGTTTTCTTTTTTTTTACATATATGATCTTAGCCCATTATTGCCCCATTTTCTCCATTTGTGAATAATATTAGCTACTTCATTTCCCAATAAAAACGTTAAACTCGTTTTCGTGTAACTTAATTTAACCTACATAAATCTCTCAGGACCATGGTCTTCATTTTTCTTATATTTTAGTTTCTTTAGAGAAACGTAAACTTACAACAAGAAACAAGTGTCCTACATTTTAGCCACTAAGCATAAAAAAGAGGTTAAGATAAACACAGATTCATGCCTAAAAGATCCACTGCAACAAACCTACTCTGTTTGACCAATAACGTCATGTCAGTTTTTCATGATAAGTCTCAACCAGATGTAATCTATACTGATTTTTCTAAGGCATTTGACACTATTGATTTTGGAATTCTATTAAATAGGTTACATAATTATGGTTTTAAAGCATGTCTTATTAACTGGTTGTATTTATATTTAAATAACCAATCTTTTATATGTTTATTTTAATAATACTGTTTCAGATAAGTTTACAAATACCTCAGGTGTTCCGCAGGGTTCTAACCTTGGTCCTCTCCTGTTCATTTTATTAATGATTTTTGTACTGTTTTTGGCAAATCGGATTACTTGTATTTTGCTGATGACTTGAAAATAATGAAGACTGTTAAAACAATTGCGGATGCTAAAATTTAACAAACTGATTTGGACAGTCTTTATAAGTGGTGCATGCATAACAAATTGTATTTAAATATTAATAAAGGTTTTGTTATGAGTTATTTCCGCACCTCCAAACCTTTACTACATAATTACAAAATTAATAGTTCAAATTTAATCCGTTTTAATGAAATAACAGATTTTGGTATAATTTTTAGATATGGTTTTGATTTTTCTCCTCATATTGATTCTATGATTTCGAAGGCCTACAGAAAACCTGGTTTCATTAAGCGTAAATCCACAAATTTTTCAAACTTAGACACCCTAACTGTTCTTTATTGTTCTTTTGTCCGTTCAAAACGTGAATCTTGTAGTATTATCTGGAATCCTTATCTTAATAACAAACATCTCTTAATTGAAAGAGTTCAAAATAATTTTCTTCGTTTTCTACATTTCAAAAAATGTAAATATTATCCTCATTATACCCCCTCATCCAGTCTTCAGAGTCTGTTTCATATGCCCACATTAAAATCAAGAAGGCATCTTACTTCTTTGTTGTTCTTTTATAAAATTATAAATTGCATGGTTGATTGTCCTGAAATATTTTGTGTTTGATTAATTTTTAGCCTACTTTTCTTTTTTTAATTCGAAAGAATTAAAAAAAATGAAAAAGTAGGTATTGACATGCGGTCGATGTCCGTCTGTCTGTCTGTCCGTCTGTCCGTACCCTCCTTCCAAAACCAGTTCTATCATTCAGATCTTAAAAATTCTTTTTTGTTAGAAAGCTATGACCTCAGAGACCCAACTTTCATACTTTTTGCCCGCCTGTCTGTACGTCCGGACGGACATAAATCTACTATCTGTCGGCGAATTTCCCATTGAATGAGCATTGAAATTCAATTTTGAGTCATTTAAATCACTGTTGCCAAATTAACAATGGCATGAGAAACTTTATTTATTTAAAAATATTTGAAGCAAAATCATTTTTTCATTAATCAGTTTCGAATGACGTCATAAAATGTAGCACAATGTGATTCTTTGATTGTTCATTTATTGTTTACCAAGAAAGCGGCAAGGCATATTTCTTGCATGCAATTATGCTTAGTCTTAATTTACATTTCTTATTTTTTAATGCAGTTTGGAGTAGTTTCATTACTTTTGTTATTAATAAATATTTAATTATTCTTCGAACTACAAATAAATCGTGCAGAAGATAAATAATATTAACTTATTTTGAGAAAGAATATTAAGGAAAATAGTTGATTTTGGCTTTTAGAAGTTTAAATTATAGCTGGATGCTGCGTTTAGTGATTTTTTTTCGAATGTGTATAAATCTAGTGTAGAAATAGTTGTTGATGATATTTACTGTTAGGAACCTAATTGTTTTTAGATTAGAATTTGAGTAAGTATTTAATAAGTAACAGGAAAGTAGGCTATTTTAGTTATTTAAGAACTTCTTGTTCTGTCCTGCGTAGTAATGATTTATTTGTTGTACCACTCTGTAAAAATAATTATTTAAGTAATCATCCACTTTATAGACTTTATCGTAATTTTAATCCTTTTAGTAATGAACTTAACTTATTTTCAACTTTAATGATTTTAAAAAAGAATGTCCACGGATTTTACGGATTGTGTTTTTCTAAATAAATAAATAAAAATAAAATAAGAAATCTGGACCTGATGAGGCAAGTTTCACTCATACTTTTTTCATCCTTTAAATAGGGTTGATAAAATGAGGATTAATCTTGCTTGGGTGCTAAACACTGGGCACAGCCGGACGACCAATTATTGGCTTCCCCGTCAATATGTGTGTTGTTTATATTCCTTCCTATTACAACACAAGCTTCAAAAGCATATCATTTTTTACCCCCCTCGTGTGGTTTTCTAGGAACTTGCAGCAGAGCCTCAAACAAAGCAGGTTGGTTGGTTGGTAGACATATATTAAGGTTTGTGTGCTTGGTCAAACCACTTATAAACTTTGTAAAGTAAGGAGACACAAACATACAGTGAAGATGCTGCCTTATCGGCACTCCGCAATTAGACATGTCTGAAGTGGAGGGAAATAGTCTCCAGGACTGTACCCGTGGGAATAAATAAATAAATAAATAAATAAATAAATAAATAAATAAATAAATAAATAAAATAAATAAATAAATAAATAAATAAATAAATAATAAATAAATAAATAAATAAATAAAATAAAAATAAATAATAAATAAATAAATAAATAAATAAAAATAAAAATAAATAATAAATAAATAAATAAATAAATAAATAACGTTAGCAGATACACACTGACAGCCAAGCGAAAGATTCGCCCGTCCAGCGTCACCTATACGAGGAAGGCGAATGGGACTTTTATTTGTGGAGAGCATGTACAGTGGTGGTCAGAATTATAAGGACAACGGAAAAATCGCTAGATCTTTTCGACAAATCACGGTTGAATTATGCAAGTTTTATGTATGTTAGCCAATAGTAAACTAAGCATTTTAAATAAGATTTTTTGCAAATATACATAAAATTCATAATTATAAAATACGTTATAAATTTTAACATACAGCGAAACTGGACAAAATTATAAGGACACTTATAATTTTCAAGTCAAAACAATTAATAATTAATAAGTTCACCCTTATTTTCAATTACTTTAATTAATCTTGACGTCATAGAGCTCGTTAGTTTCTTTAGGGTGCTCACAGGGATATTTTTCCATGCCTTTTCAATTGATGACATCAGTTCTTGTTTGTTATGGTACTGAGTGCCATTTTTGTAAACTTCATGCGCCAAAATACCCCACAAATTCTTGATTGGGTTTAGATCGGGACTTTAAGCCAGCCAATCAGTCAACAGTTTTACAGAATTTGCGTCAAACCATGATTTTGCAACTGCGGACAAATTTATTGATGCATTGTCCTGCTGGAATAAATAGTCACCACTGGTTATCAACGGTGCTTCTGGCAAAAGATTGTCACCCAGCATATCAACATAAATATTTGAGTTCATTTTCCCTTAAAGAAATACTATTTCTGTAGTTCCAGAGGCTGCGTAACCTGCCCAGACCATTACTGAGCCGCCACCATATGAATGCTTTGAAAATATTTCTTTTTCTTTGCGAAGATCATACCAAAAATACTCAAACCCATCAGGTCCGTCTAGGTTAAACTTCTTTTCATCAGAAAAGACAACATCATTCCATTTGTCACCCATAGAAATGTACGTTTTAGCAAACTCCATCCTCAGTCTCTTTTGGGTTTTTGTAAGAGGGGGTCGTGACTTCAGTTTTCCTTATCGAACCTGTTTGGCATTTTGTAAAACACGGCGAACGGTTCGAGCACTGTAGTTCAAGTCCAGTTCACGCTTTATTTCCGGCGATGTTTGCTTTTTGGAGCAAGCTCTACTTATAATTCGTCTTTTATCTCTCGAAGACACAGAAGATGGCCTACCTGGGTGTTTTCGTTTTCCATAATTTCCAGGATTTTTCACAAAATTATATATAACAGTCTTTTATCTATTCAATTTCAATGCTATTTCACGTCCAGTAAGTACAGAATTTTTATGAGCGATTAATTTTCCTTTTTCAAACACTGAAAGCTTCGTACCTAGTGGCATGGTTGAAGATAAGTGTAATGAAGTTTTCAAATACTCGCAAAATCTTTATAACACCATGGAATGACGTGTACAAAGCAGAAACTTTGCTAATATATGTAAATTTATGCTTTAGACTTACAGAAATGCAATTGTCCTTATAATTGTGTCCAATTTTGCTGTATGTTAAAATTTATAACGTATTTTATAATCATAAATTTTATGTATATGTGCAAAAAATCTTATTTAAAATGCTTAGTTTACTATTGGCTAACATACATAAAATTTGCATAATTCAACCGTGATTTGTCGAAAAGATAAAGCGATTTTTCCGTTGTCCTTATAATTCTGACCACCACTGTAGATGTAGACATGTATTGTAGTCTATAACATTTTATGGAAATTTTCTGACCAAAAAAGTGCGGAATAATGTTGCGCCCCTCATCATGGTTCGCCCCTAGGCCCGGGCCTATTGGTAAATACAGCCCTGCCCCGTTTTCTAGGAACTTACAGCAGATCCTCAAACAAAGCAGGTTTAGAGCACCCAAGAACACGCACTTTCTTGGAAAACAACGAGAGGGTAGAGCTATGGGGTAGAAGAGGAAAGAGTGTTTTCGAAGCTTACATTGTAATCTGTAGTATAGTTACCGGTTACTGATGAATTTATATGATACTCCATGTGGACATATTTCTTGTAAATTTTTATAACCCCAAAATAACTGCTGACCAATGAACTGACTGTGCAGCCAAAAATGTCCGACGAATAATACCCTATGTAGAGGGAGTGCACGTTAAAATATGCTCTAAAGTCCCAACGCTGAGTACGACGTCGTCCCTAACTGTTGCGTTGGGTGCCTACTCAGGTGTCGGCTCGTCACTTGGCTGTGGTTCTAAATTAAGACGCCCGTCGCTAATAACCCTCGTGTAGCTCTAGTGCAATGATAATTCAAACTAAACTAAATTTTTATAACCATCGCCCTTTCATATTTTGGCTTCTTTCCAATAAAGTTACTTCTCAATTCCATTGCTATTTTTAACGATCTACAGAAGAAAAAAAAATTAGTAAACAAAAACCGCATTTATTTCCTTCTAACTAAATACTAACTCTTAAAGCATTATACAAATTTATAAAAAAAACTTTACAGCGCCTCTTAAAATAAGGCCTCTTTCGGGATTACAGCGAATTTTACAACCAGCACTTTGCGTACAGTAGAAAAGATGATAATTTAACTGTTGAAAAGTATGCCGAATCATAAAACTAAACCTCCCACTTGGCCGCTTTTGACTAATCTCGAAAGCAACTTTATCGAATCGAGTGAAACTATAAAGTTAAGCACTTAAACCAGGTTTCGGTGCCGTTAAAGGATAAGAAGTATGTAACTAAGGGTTATTTTTATCCCAGTATTTTAATTTTAGTATAAATCTATTTGTCCAGATGTACAAGCTACGGTTTCTATTCAAAAAATCAAGCATTTCAATACTTTTTTAAAAATTTAAATTGATTTCTCTATATATGATATGTTGAAAAGAAGAAATATTCAATTTTTAATACTATTTTTTTTTCTTTTTATAAGCTTTTAATTGATTAAGAACGCAACGCTTTTCACATTAGGTTACATGGATGGTTTACTGAAGACAGTTGTTTCTTTACTAAAAAAAATTGCATGGTTGAAGAATTCAGCAAAACGTTTAACTAAAAGGTCATTGTGTTTAAATCTCGCTTCAAAGATAGATGCGGCAAATGTGTTCAATGCGGCATGTGCTCAATGCTCAAATGCGACAAATCTACCAAAAGGATCCTCAAGGTTGGTTGGTAGACATATATATTCAGGATTGTGTGCTTGGTCAGAGACCCGCTTATAAACCTTCGTCAAGTAAGACAGACACTACACACACACATAAGTGGATCCATCTATTTTACTCCTCAAGGTGGGGATGAGTTACCTCGGTTTATATACTACTATTAACGTTGTGTAGAACTGTACTGTAATGTAATAGTGGTAGAAACGTGGCTGTGAATCAGCGCTACCTAGTTGTTGATTGCATATTGAGGTTGCGTGTGTGGTGAACCGCCACATAATTTTTTTTTAATTAACGATAGAAGTATAGAATTTTTTTTCCGGGGAAACAAATTATCTCAAGTGATAGATGTTCTTTAATAAGAACTGAAAGACTACAACCCTAATTCCTTAACACTTATCTTAGGAGCTTTTTCGATAAAATTATGCATGGTATTAAACGTTTCTATGATCAAATGTACTATTTTAAAAGTCACCAAGTTGTAAAGTCAAACACCGTAAAAGGAACAAAAGCTCTTGATTTAAATACGCCGGAAATTTTAAGGATACCTCAATGTTATTTTGACAAAATAGTAAAAAACACTCTATCAAGTTCAAATAAAGTATTTCAAGATAGTTTCGAAACTTCATAACTTGAAGAAATTATCAAAAGCAGCTATTGATTTTAAGTTAAAAATTAGCAAAAATTTTGATTGTGGAAGCATGATTATTTTTTTTAACTTTCCGTTTTAAAATAATGTTTTTATAGTAGAATAAGGTAGGATTAGTTTGAATTATCATCGCACTAGAGCTACACCTACACGAGGGCTATTGGCGACGGGCGTCATAATTTAGAACCACAGTCAAGTGATGATCCGACACCTGAGTAGGCACCCAACGCAACCAATGGTGACAGCGTACGCAGTGCCAGACTTTGGAACATATTCACTCCCTCTACACGGAGAATTTTTCGTTGGATAATTTTTGGCTGCACGGGCCGTTTATAGGTCAGCAGTTAATTTAGGGATGCCTGGACCCAAACCTGGAACCTTTCGCATGAACGTCTTAACCGACTAGCCTTCCCTGCCCCTTGAAAAAATCGTAAATAACACTCTACCAAGTACAAATAAAGTTATTTCAAGAGTTTCGAAACTTCATAAATTGAAGAAAATAATCAAAAGCAGCTTTCGATTTTAAGTAACAAATTAGCAAAAAAAATTGTGAAAAGCATAATTTTTTTTTTTCATTTTTAAACTATTATTTTTATGATAGAATAATGTTTCTGTATGGAACGCCAAATAATAGTAAAAATTTTTTTTTGAATATTTAGATTTTTTTCATACATAATTCAATTAACCCATAAACGACGACTTAGTGAACTAGTATCTTCATTTCCAGATAGGAACGTTAACGTTAAATTTTTAAAATTATTTTTTTGTATAACTAAAATTGTCATAAAATTTTTTTTCAAGGCTATGGCATTTGGCTATGGCTAAGGCATTTGCCTTACATTTTGTTCGTTTGAGTAAACTTAAGCCAAAATCTCAATTATTGCGTGGCAAATGTTCTTTCCAATCGTCGTTAATGAATAAACATATCCAATTTGATATATTTTTTTAATGGAACGCTATTATTAATAAATATATCGACAGTTATTTTTTAATCGTTTGAAGAACAGAGGTTCTATGTGAAAATTGTCTTCCTGCGTAACATCAGAAAACTTACTAACATCTATTAGATTGCAAGATTGCATTCCATGATTTAACTAAAAATAGTATGTAGCCAAATACTAATTGTATCTAACAAATTATCAATTACCTTTATTTCAAACCATTGCAACGATATAAGTTTTAAAAAAATTGAAAGCTTTCCAGTTCATCTAAACATTTGTATATTTTATTTAGACGTTAAAATTCTAGTAGCGTTAATGCTTGATGCTATAAATTATTAACGTTTGTAATTAAGAAAATACGCTTATATACTATAGTATTCGTGAATTAATAAATAACTAAAGCTTGCGTTGATTAAGAAATCATTTTAAAACCAAAGAACTGTTTAGTTTTGCCGTGCTTTATTGTTGTTGTTTTTTGTGGTGAGATCTAACGTGACATTAGGAAAAGCCGCCAAAACAAATATAAATTAGACTTTATTAAAGAGGGTCCTTTAGTTTATCTAAACCTTTTGTATATTTAATTTATATATTAAAGTTTTAGTAACGTTAAGCTAGGTTGCAAGGTTTCGGTTTTAAACTAAAAACGTAGCAATTAAGAAAATACGCTTACTTGCAATGCGGTTTACCTATAATAATAAAAGAAAGAGTCTGTCTGTCTGTGGATCGTAAAAGACCTACTTATACGGCCCTCAGAAATTCGAAATTTTTAAGATAGATTCCCTTTAAACCAACGTGTGCACCTGAGGCTTAGTTTTTTTTATATTTGTTCCACTTTTAGAGAAAATTCTAATTTTCTGAAAAAATACACCACTTTCGCTCAAATCCGATCATTTTTTTCCCTTTCGTGTTGCTATTCGACAGAAGAAATTAAAATGAACACAAAAATTGATTAAAATTGAAATTGCTTTTATTTTCTTGCCATTACCTTCAGAAACTAAATTAATGATTTGAAAAATAATTGAACGTGTCAATAAGCTAAATGTTTTTTTTTAAACCCAGAATGGAGGTTTTGACGTGAAATAACATTGTTATACAATTATGGTTAATTTTGAATTTATCAGGACAATTGCGATGACAGTAAGTTCATATTGAGGAAGATTTTTGTGATATGCGGATGTGCATTTTATAGTGATGTATTTTTATTTTGGAATTTTAAAGCAATATAGGTAACGGGAACAAAGGCAAAGCTTATTATCCTATAGCAAATTAAATGACACATAAAATTGGATCGATTTGATATTCTTTTAGTCCGTGCGACGAACGGGTATTTATTTGCTAGTTAATTTATAAATAACTAATGTTCGCGTTTATTGTGAAATATTTATTTAAGCAATTATGGTGATTGGAAAAACAAAATTTGCCACATGAAAATGAGCTTCGCTTAAGTTTATGTAAATAAATAAAATATAAGACACAAATAATAAGGTCCTGAATAATTTATGTAAGGTGAATTAAGTTAATCTAAATCGAGTTTGAATAATTTAAAGTTAGCGTCTTTATTCGAAACAAAGGTGTCAATGGTATTCAAAAAAAATTTCTTAGTGGGTTAAGCAAAACAAATTATTAGTTTTTTCGTAGTTTTATGGGGTTTTTTAGTCCCATTGATCTATTGTTTTAGTTTTTAAACCCTAACAAAGTTTTCGTTTACTATGCAATCTTATTTCACTTAGTAATAGGAAAAATTAAAATTAGCAAAATAAAAAAAATTGGAATTGAAATTACCATCCGGTTATTTAATTATTAATTGATAAATAGTAATATATCGCTGATTTTTAATAATGTATCACTTTAAAACTGGAAAAAGTAATTATAAAAACCCAGATCATATTTTTTTTTTCTTCGAACTAGTTTTATTTTGCTGTTGCTATTTTTTTTTAATTCCCAGTGAAAAAGCTAACATCGAAAAGGCAGTGCTTAGACAGATAGTAGGATTTTAAAATAATGGCCCATCTACTATCCCATTCATGACTAAGTAAAGTGCTGCATTATCTGAACTACAGAGAATGCGTTAAATGCGTAGGTTACATGGAGTATCGAAGAATGAATTACTTAAAAACTATTGCAGTTTAAAAATAGTGGTATTTTTATTAATTATAACTTTTTTTATTAATTCATTTAAGAGAGCAATGGTATTCAAATAAACCTTCACCTGAACTTTTTACACCTTCATCTTCAATCAATGATTAATTATTATAAAAGGAACCAATAAGTCTTCGATTGAGAAAATCATGAAATGTATGATCCTTTAAAAATCTATGCCAAATATTTGGTATTTGTTATTTAAAAACTCATTTTTAGTCCCTTTTTTGCTTTCAATTTCATAATATGTAAGAGAATGAAAGTACTGCTATAGGGTCAAAAATCCGAAATGTAGATTTTGTGGTTTCTACACTCTTTCTTTTGGAGGGTGCTGATTCTAAAAAAGGGTATTTAAACATTGTCTATCAAATCTCTGTCATTGTTCGTCTGCCAGACTGTCTGAAACCACTCAACAGCTTGAAGTAAAAGAACTACGGACTAAGATGCTACGGCAAATTTTATACAGTAGTTTCTAGTACATGTCGGACGTCATAGTAAGCTTTACGAGAAAATCGCGCCTGCGCAATGGGTAGCAGAACTAGAAGACAAGAAAAAACTTAATAAATATTTAGCTTTCATGCGAAACCATTTAGGATTATGTGTTAGGATTATTATCTATCAATTTCATTATTTTTGTCGCTAACTATGATATGACACTAGTTTTCTATAAAAAAAAAATATCTATATTTATTTTTATCTACTATACAGAAACTTAAAGATCCCTTTTTCAAAATAAATGAATTAAACAAAATCATACTCAGCACCTAAAGAATACTACCCAAAAATAGCAACCCTTAGATTTTTCCCATCATATCTGCAAAAGTGTCACTTCTGGCTATGTTATCTCAATGGAAGAAATTTTACTATTTCTCGTACAGTGCAATTTTCCCATAGAGAAAAGAATAAAATGAAGGTTCACGCAAAAAAAAGTGAAGTTGAAGTAATACGCCAAAAAAATCTCTTCATAAACTCCCCATTTTATTCTTAGATAACATTAACAGCTGTTTTGGTATGTTTGGATTTTTTTTAATTAGTTATATTTGTATCTTTGACTCTAAACTTGAAATTAGTTTTAGTCTAACAAATCTATTTTTCGAGATACTCACGTTTTTTGTATCAGAGAAATGCACAAAATCAAAAAAGAAAACTTTTAGTTTTAAATGTTTTTTTTAATACACGTTTCTCTAAAAATAGTACGTTTTCCTTACGTAGTTTTTGATACTGAACACGAAATTAGTTTTCAGTTTTCTCTCTAACGGTTTTGTCACAATATGATATTTTTTTTATCCGAAACAAGTTGCATCTTCACATTTTCAGATAAAAAGTCATATTGTAACAAAAAGTTTAAAAATTACTCAATGAGCTCAATACACCGCGGACTTCCTATACTGTCTTGTAGTAAATTTCGTTCCCGTGGAAGAATACAAAATGAAGAGCTTAGTGGAAGAACGTGCTAAGTGACAAAAAGGCGAAATCGAGAAAATGAACTTTGAAGTTTTTAGTTTGTACTCAGATCTGTTAAAACCGAAACAGGCAAACCATAAAAAATATACTAAGCTTAAAGTTTATGAAAAAGTGGAAACTTGTCATCGCTAAAGGAGTTAGTGATGTGTTCACTGACACAAAAATCTCAATTTTTTTGAAAATGTCACTTAGCACGTTCTTCCACTAAGCTCTTCAAATGTTGTGCGTTACACGGAATATACCAATCTCTCATAGGCTGGTTTGACCGCAAAATGTGTGTAATGCGGAACAGAGGAAAACCGCGCTCCACTGTGTATTGAGCTCAGTGAATTTACTAGAACTGATCTACATTCGTGTTCAGTATTAAAAATTACATTAAAAAACAATTTTTTAAAACCCAAAATTTTGTTTTCACGTGAAAATCTCAATAAAAAGCTGTAAGAGAAAAATAATAGAAAACTGATTTCAGAATGAGCTACATAAATAATAATAAAATCAGTTCTAAAATACTAAGCAAAAAATATAACTTTTTTTTTATCTGATTAACAATATCGCTAATTAATACTACCTTGTGGTTGGTGCACGTTAAATCTGCCGTGAGCCAATATCCTAACGACGCGTACTATATATCTATATAGTCGCGTTGGTTGCCAGCTTGGGTGTCGGCCTCGTCACTTGTCGCGGTTTAAAAAAAAAATGCGAGGCCCTTCACTAATGAGCATGTTTTATTTCTTGAGAGGCAGCAGAAATTTTGAATGACGATAAATTATTTATCGAGCTACGTTTGGTGAATGAATGTTACGTATGAACGGAACGCCATTTGCCCGGGTGGCCCAGTGAGTTTAATCGCAGCCCATTAAGCTAACTGCTTGCGCACTGTACCGGGTGCGGGCTCGATTCTCGTTTTCGCCTTGGGTGTACTTTATCTCTCTGTGTCAATAAAATTCTGTCTTTGTCTCTTACTCGACGAAGATTTAGAAGCGGGTCTCTGATCAAGCACACAAACCGGAAAATGCTTGTACCGAGCTACCTACCTAAATTTAAATTTAGCCATTTAATGAAATTAAAGATCTTTATGTTCTTTATAAATAATTTTTCTCTAATTTTCCACGTAAGTAAAGTAACTTAAAAAAATAAGCATTTTTTTTCGGAAAATTTCGATAATTCAAAATTATGTATCAAAGTTTTCAGATTTTTTTTTCAAACGGATCGATTGAAATCAATTCGAAAAACTGTTTTATGTGCTGTTTATCAATGTGTTAATGAGTATAAATTTCAATTATTATAATTATTTCAATTATTTCAATTTATTTCGATTTCAATTTACATTTTAATTACCACTAATTATATTGTTAGAGATTTTATTTTAGCAATTAAACAAACATCCTGCATCATATGGTTATAAAATAGTTATTTTTATAATTACGTGAAAAAAAATCCGCTTTTTACACTATAATTTTAATATCAGACGAGTGCGAAAAGTTATACTTTTTAGAAACAGTGATAAAAAATTACTTTTTTTTCACCCAAAAGCAGTGAAAAAAAGTAATTTTTTTCACTCTTTTCATAAGATGCCAACATTTCAAGTAAAATTTCTATTTCATAATATTCATAAAATCCAGAAATTTATTGATCTGCTTTATTTATAAATATTATGCGCGTGAATGTTATTATTTTTGAATCAGTATCCATGTTCAAATGTTTGACTTTAAACCAAAAAATAAGTTTGCCTTTTGTAGTTCCAGAGATTTATCGATGCCGATCTTCTTTACGTAAAAAAATTAGCACGTGAATTATTTTTGAACCAATGAGATTTGATTTTTTTTCACGTAATTATAAAAAATAGTGTATGAAACACGTGTGAATAGTGAAAAAGTTTTACTTTTCACACTTGTTGCATAAATAACTATTATGCAACAAGTGTGAAAAGTAACACTTTTTTAAACTAGTGGATTTTGACACGTGTTTCATACACTATTTTTTATAATTACGTGAAAAAAATCAAATCTCATTGGTTCAAAAATAATTAACGTGCTAATTTTTTTACGTAAAGAAGATCGGCATCGATAAATCTCTGGAACTACAAAAGGCAAACTTATTTTTTGGTTTAAAGTCAAACATTTGAACATGGATACTGATTCAAAAATAATAACATTTACGCGCATAATATTTATAAATAAAGCAGATCAATAAATTTCTGGATTTTATGAATATTATGAAATAGAAATTTTACTTGAAATGTTGGCATCTTATGAAAAGAGTGAAAAAAATTACTTTTTTTCACTGCTTTTGGATGAAAAAAAGTATTTTTTTATCACTGTATCTAAAAAGTATAACTTTTCGCATGCGTCTGATATTAAAATTATAGTGTAAAAATCGGATTTTTTTTCACGCGGTTATAAAAAAAATATTTGAACGTCCGTGACTGTGGTGGTCAGTGACTGAAATAAAATAATACAAGGTGTCCCAAAATGGACTACCTGTTTTTAAAAATTAATAAAAAAAGAAATGGATAGACATATTAACACAATTCTTGCAGAAAACGAAATGAGTCATGTCTGGAATTTGATATGGAACACTTTATTATGTTTATTATGTTATTACACTTTGTTATGTTCAACTTAACCAACAGATGGCGCGGCAATACCGTGTGTTGGCTGTATGAAAGAACTAATGCGTATATACCGAAAAGAAGGACAGTAGCTTTCAGTTCAGGGAAAGCAGCAATAGTTATTGCGCAGAATCGAACACATGGAATTGCAGCGCTCTCTGTCGGTTAAATTGTACATAATAAAGTTTAATAACGTAATTAACATAACTAACATAATAAAGTGTTCCATATCAAATTCCTGACCTGACTCATTCGTTTTCTGCAAGAATTGTGTTAATATCTCTATCCATTTCTTTTTTAATAATTTTTAAAAACAGTTAGTCCATTTGGGGACACCCTGTATATAGCATATTACTATTTTAAAGCGTTTACAATTATGTATTTTTAGATCCACAGCACCAGGGGAGATTTTTGACGAGAAGCTTTATCGATACCGGTTACGAGACCGAAATAAAAGGTTTGAAGTCGGATAATTTATTTGATTCGAATCATTAGCGTTTTACTGAACTTGCAAACGATTACGAAAATGACTCTTTTTCGTGTTTAATTGGTACTAAGCAATCGATAGTTTCTCTTGAAAAACAAATTTCTGAACCAGTTTTTAAAGCTATTTGATGTGTTGTTTGTCAATGCTTTATTAATTACATAGTATCTAGTGTATCTAGACAGTGTATGGAAACGTAAGAAATGCAAACAACTTTTCAATTTCAATTTACATTTTTTGTATACCACTTTTTATGTTGCACGATATTTTATTAGATAATTAAACGCGGGCACCATACAGTCAAAAAATTATCATGTATGCTTGTAAATTAAAAGTTCTTGACTGTGATGGTCAGTGGCTGAAATAAATAAGCTATTATTTTTTTGATGTTTTACATATGGTATGTGTGTTAAGTAGACACAGGAAAGATTGCTGAAGAGAAAATCTGGCGATATGGGTGAGACCATATAAAAAGGGTTAGAATTCGGGTAATAGGTTTGATTCTGATCTTTGGAGTTATATTAAACGTGCAAACAATTGAAGAAAATGTTTCTTTTTCACGATAAATTGGTAGAAGGCCATCGATAGCTCCTCTTGAAAAACTCATTTCTGAACGAGTTTTTACCTGCCTCTATGAAAATACTGAGATAAGAGTGGAAGACCCGCTTATAAACCATCGTCATAGAACCTTGGTCAAGAGAAGAGATCGGCAGTTGAGTGGGCACCCAACGGAACTTCGAGCGGAAGAACTTTAACACAGCCAACTACGCCTTGGAACTCAGGACCTTGGTCAAGAGACGAGATCGGCAGTTGAGTGGGCACCCAACGGAACTTCGAGCGGAAGAACTTTAACACAGCCAATTACGCCTTGGAACTCAGAATATTGGTCAAGAGAAGAGATCGGCAGTTGAGTGGGCACCCAACGGAACTTCGAGCGGAAGAACTTTAACACAGCCAATTACACCTCGGAACTTAGAACCTTGGTCAAGAGACGAGATCGGCAGTTGAGTGGGCACCCAACGGAACTTCGAGCGACATCGTACACTAACACCGTAGGGACTTTCGACTCATGCAGGGTGTCCCAAAATGGACTACCTGTTTTTAAAAATTAATAAAAAAGAAATGGATAGAGATATTAACACAATTCTTGCAGAAAACGAATGAGTCATGTCTGGAATTTGATATGGAACACTTGGTACCTATGGACATGTACCCGTGGTAAACTGCGCAATGACCAACCACAGGTTTTTCGGACCCAACAGATTTAACGAGCACGTACTCCGCATATACTCGGTGGGTTTTCAGAGGTGTCGAGACTCGATCGCGGGACCTTCCGATCCCTAAACCGAGATCTTAACCACTAGGCTCCCCATGCCCCAAAGAAAATCTTGATAATTAAACTTTATGTTGATAAGTTAATTCTTTTCGGTTGTCTATTTCTAGCCTTCCGTGAGGAGCTTAAACACAGCCAATTACGCCTCGGAACGCAGAACCCTAGTCGTGTGACGAGTTCGGCACTTGAGCGGGCATCCAACGGAAATTCAAACGACATCGTACGCTCACACCGTCCGGACTTTGGACTCCACAGATTTAACGAGCACGTATATCGCAGTGTACTCGAGCATACCAGTAATTTTTAAGGAATTTTATTTTCTAACATGAATGCGTCTATGGTATGTCTAGGATAAGGACAGAACCAAGAACATTCTTGGTGAGAGGCTCGTCGATTATCATCCTAGGCCACAGTAATCATTTTGCTTCATCCATCCGTATGATTAACATATAAAAGTAATTTCGTTTGTCCAAATAGATCGATGGAAATCAATTTTAAAAAAAAAAAACTTTTTGATGTGGTGTTTGCCAATGTGTTAATAATTACATAGTATTTAGACAGTGCATTGAAATTTAACTAATGCAAATTAATATTTGATATCAATTAAATTTTTTGCCTACCACTATTTATATTTCAAGATATTTTATTTGAAAATTAAATGAAAAACTTGTGTAACTTCGGTTGTCTTTTGTTTAAAATATATGTGAAAGTCATTGACTGTGGTGGTCAGTGGCTGAAATAATTATTATATAGTTATTTGTGCATTTTTAGAGGTTTATATACGGTTTGTTTGTTAAGCAGAGCCAGGAGAGATTACTGAAGTGAAGCTAAGGATATATGAGTTACGAGACCGTATGATTGATTCGGATAAATTGAACGGAGTGTCTAGACTTTCGCCGGTCCTCTGTGTGTTGCCAATCTTTGTGTACTAATTCTGCTTCAAGGGTTTGGTTTGGTTTCGATAATAAAAATGTCATTAGAAACAGTACAATTGGCTTATTTAAGGTAAAAATGTATTGTTAGAATAAGTTTAAATGGATAAAATTTAAATGGTTGAGATAAAAACTTTTTATAGAAAGAAAGGTTTTTAGAGAAAACAAAATTGCCCGGGGCCCCAAACGAGTATTTAGGCTTTCAATGGGCCCTACAATACTGCCCCATGTTGGATACTGATGTTTTTTAGAGAAAACAAGATTGCACGGGCCCAAACGATATTTAGCTTTCAATGGCCCTACATACTGCACCCATGTTATACTGATGTTTTTAGAGAAAACAAACTGCCCGGGCCCAAACGATATTTTAGGCTTTCAATGGCCCTACAATACTGCTCCATGTTGATACTGATGTTTTTTAGAGAAACATATATGCGCAAAAGTCATTTAAGGTTGTCATGGGCCTGACAATATATTTGATATGATGTTTTTTAGAGAATTTAAACGCGGTGTCATATACGAGTTATTTAGTTTAGCATGAGCCACAGAATACTGACATGTTGAAGCTGAGGTATTAGTTACGAGACCGTAATGATTCGGATAAATTGAACGGGTGTCAATGAGCTTACATACGGTCCCTGTGTGGTTGCCAATCTTTTGTGTACATAATTCCTGCTTCAAGGTTTGGTTTGGTTCGATAATAAGAATGTTAGAAACGTACATTGGCTTATTTAAGGTAAAAAAATTGTGCCAACGAGATAGTTTATGGTAAATTTCAAATGGTTGAGATAAAAACTTTTTACAGAAAGAAAGTTTTTTAGAGAAAACAAAATTGCCCGGGGCCCCAAACGAGTATTTAGGCTTTCAATGGGCCCTACAATACTGCCCCATGTTGGATACTGATGTTTTTTAAAACAATAATTTAGCGGAGAAAACATTAAAAATTGCCCGGGCCCCAAACGAGTATTTAGGCTTTCAATGGGCCCTACAATACTGCCCCATGTTGATACTGATGTTTTTTAGAGAAAACAAAATGCCCGGGGCCCCAAACGAGTATTTAGGTTTCAATGGCCCTACAATACTGCTCCATGTTGGATACTGATGTTTTTTAGAGAAAACAAAATTGCCCGGGGTCCCAAACAAGTATTTAAGGTTTCAATGGGCCCTACAATACTGCCCCATGTTGGATACTGATTTTTTTAGAGAAAACAAAATTGCCCGGGCCCAAACGAGTATTTAGGTTTCAATGGCCCTACAATACTGCCCCATGTTGGATACTGATGTTTTTAGAGAAAACAAATTGCCCGGGGCCCCAAACGAGTATTTAGGTTTCAATGGCCCTACAATACTGCCCCATGTTGGATACTGATTGTTTTTAGAGAAAACAAAATTGCCCGGGGCCCCAAACGAGTATTTAGGGTTTCAATGGGCCCTACAATACTGCCCCATGTTGGATACTGATTTTTTTAGAGAAAACAAAATTGCCCGGGGCCCCAAACGAGTATTTAGGCTTTCAATGGGCCCTACAATACTGCCCCATGTTGGATACTGATGTTTTTTAGAGAAAACAAAATTGCCCGGGCCCCAAACGAGTATTTAGGGTTTCAATGGGCCCTACAATACTGCCCCATGTTGGATACTGATGTTTTTTAGAGAAAACAAAATTGCCCGGGGCCCCAAACGAGTATTTAGGCTTTCAATGGGCCCTACAATACTGCCCCATGTTGGATACTGATGTTTTTTAGAGAAAACAAAATTGCCCGGGGCCCCAAACGAGTATTTAAGGTTTCAATGGGCCCTACAATACTGCCCCATGTTGGATACTGATGTTTTTTAGAGAAAACAAAATTGCCCGGGGCCCCAAACGAGTATTTAGGCTTTCAATGGGCCCTACAATACTGCCCCATGTTGGATACTGATTTTTTTTAGAGAAAACAAAATTGCCCGGGCCCCAAACGAGTATTTAGGGTTTCAATGGGCCCTACAATACTGCCCCATGTTGGATACTGATGTTTTTTAGAGAAAACAAAATTGCCCGGGGCCCCAAACGAGTATTTAGGGTTTCAATGGGCCCTACAATACTGCCCCATGTTGGATACTGATGTTTTTAGAGAAAACAAAATTGCCCGGGTCCCCAAACGAGTATTTAGGCTTTCAATGGGCCCTACAATATTGCCCCATGTTCGATACTGATGTTTTTTAGAGAAAACAAAATTGCCCGGGGCCCCAAACGAGTATTTAGGGTTTCAATGGGCCCTACAATACTGCCCCATGTTGGATACTGATTTTTTTAGAGAAAACAAAATTGCCCGGGGCCCCAAACGAGTATTTAGGCTTTCAATGGGCCCTACAATACTGCCCCATGTTGGATACTAATGTTTTTTAGAGAAAACAAAATTGCCCGGGGCCCCAAACGAGTATTTAGGGTTTCAATGGGCCCTACAATACTGCCCCATGTTGGATACTGATTTTTTTAGAGAAAACAAAATTGCCCGGGGCCCCAAACGAGTATTTAGGCTTTCAATGGGCCCTACAATACTGCCCCATGTTGGATACTGATGTTTTTTAGAGAAAACAAAATTGCCCGGGGCCCCAAACGAGTATTTAGGGTTCCAATGGGCCCTACAATACTGCCCCATGTTGGATACTGATTTTTTTAGAGAAAACAAAATTGCCCGGGGCCCCAAACGAGTATTTAGGCTTTCAATGGGCCCTACAATACTGCCCCATGTTGGATACTGATGTTTTTTAGAGAAAAAATAATTTCCCGGACCCCCAAACGTGTGCGTACTGGATTGCCACTCACTCGTGTAGCTCTAGTGCGACAATATTTCAAACTAAACTGGATCGTCACTCGTGTAGCTCTAGTGCGACGAAAATTAGAGTGCGTCTAGAAAAACATATGATCTCACAGCTAAAAGCAAGCTCTGGCGTGTTTCTAGTCACAGCCTAAATTGAAATCTACTGGTAATCTAATCGTTTTCTGGTTGTCCATTTCTAGCCTCCTTTAGGAGCTTTAACACAGCGAAATTCGATCTTAATTTAGAACCCTGGTCAAGTGATGAGGTCGACACCTGAGCGGGTACCCAACGGAACTACGAGTGATCCCAGTGTACTTGGGTATTTTAGTTGGATTTTGGCTGCTACATATATTTTCGTCTGTAGTCAATCATGTGGGCTTAGTATTTGAAGTGTGTGTTTGTAGTAAGTACGAGTAGTAGTAGTAAGTACGTAGTAAGTACGAGTACGTAAGTACGAGTAGTTTGTAGTAAGTACGTACATTGGGACATACGTGCTTGTTAAATCTGTGATGTGCTAAGTCCGGACGCCGTTAACGTGTGATGTAGCTCGAAGTTCATTTAGGTGCCAGCTCAGGTGTCGGCCTCGTCTTAATTACGCTGCGTAATTTGGCTCTTTTAAAGCTACGGGGAGGCTGGAATTAGACAGCCGGAAAACGTAAAACCTAACCTAAAACACCATTTCTTTGCCCCCCCCCCCCCCCCCGGTAGCCGAGAGGTCTAAGCGACGAGCCTCTCACCGAGAAGGTTCTTGGTTCTAACCTTGTCTTAGACATACCTACTATATATACTATAACCTTGTCTTAGACATACCTACTATATATACTATAACCTTGTCTTAGACATACCTACTATAACCTTGTCTTAGACATACCTACTATAACCTTGTCTTAGACATACCTACTATATATACTATAACCTTGTCTTAGACATACCTACTATATATACTATAACCTTGTCTTAGACATACCTACTATATATACTATAACCTTGTCTTAGACATACCTACTATATATACTATAACCTTGTCTTAGACATACCTACTATATATACTATAACCTTGTCTTAGACATACCTACTATATATACTATAACCTTGTTTAGACATACCTACTATATATACTATAACCTTGTCTTAGACATACCTACTATATATACTATAACCTTGTCTTAGACATACCTACTATATATACTATAACCTTGTCTTATAGACATACCTACTATAGACGTATTCGTGCTAGTGGAAAAAAAATCCTCTAAAAATCACGGGGTGCCCGAGTGCACTGCGATATACGTGCTCGTTAAATCTGTGGAGTCGAAAGTCCCGACGGCGTTAGCGTACGATGTCGCTCGAAGTTCCGTTGGGTGCCTACTCTGGTGTCGACTCGTCACTTGACTGTGGTTCTAAATTACGATGCCAATAGCCCTCGTGTAGCTCTGGTGCGACGATAATTCTAAATAACATCACCTAACCATTCTCTGTGGGCGCAGCATCTCCTCTTATTCCTACCTCCATGCCATCCCTTCCAAACAGGGGCATCCCCACGACATTTCTCCCGGGTTTTACGACACCCGCAAACTGCCCCCATTCACGACGGGGTCGGGAGTTTTATGCCCCATTCCCGGACTCCGGAGAGGGCTCTCCCGGGCCCTAATAAACCCGATGCCGAAATAGGCGTTGTTTTATGAAGACACTTGCCGTGTGTCTTTGTTTCGATTCTGGTTTTTCTGTTTCTGGAGGGGCTAGGAACCCATCCCGTAATGTAAGTTAGTAATTTAATCGTTTCAGGCTTTCTGTATCAAGCCTCTTTTAGGATCTTTAACGTATGGTCAAGCGACGAGGTTAACAATTGCAAGCGGGCACCCAACGGAACTTCGAGCGTACCTCTACACCGTTGGGACTTTGAAATCCGCAGATTTAGACAGTACGTGTCTATCGCAGTATAATCGGGCACCCCAATGATTTCAGCGGGATTTTTCCTCTAGCACGAATACTTCTATGAACTTCTATGATATGGCTAGCACAAGGACAGAACCCAGAACCGTTTCCGGTGAAAGGCTCGTCTATTATCGACTTCGGCCACTGAGGGGCCCAGTCGGTAAGGCGCTTGCCTTGCATGCGAAAGGTCACAGGTTAGTGTCCGCGCATAGCCAAAATAACTGACAACCTATAAACGGCCTGTGCATCCAAAAAAATCCGACTAATAATACCCCGTATGAAGGAAGTGCACGATAAATACAAAAATTCTAAAGTCCCGATGCTCAGTACGATTCGCTTTTAAAAAAGTAGTGTTAGGTTCTAAATTTGGTTCTAAATTATGACTCCCGTAATTAATAGCCCTCGTGCAGCTCTATTGCAGCAATGTTTCAACCTAATCTTGACTCTTTTCCGATTCCGGAAATTGAAACACATTGAAAATTGATTCGAATTACAACACATCGATTTGTTTTTAGATTGTACTAAGTTGTATTGTACGCAAAAGCATGGCCATATTAGAAATTAATAAGATCATGTGTTGCAAAGTAATCAATCACAAAGCAATGCCAAGGCATAATTCGCCAACTTTATTAGGTAAATGATTGGTCAGAGTGGACTACTTGCACTACGTCACTTGTAAAACGGCAACGCTTTTAGATGTTTTCTTTACAAGAGGTGTCGACAGAACTCCTAAATACCTTGCATTGTGATAAGAAGTACTTGCCAACTCATCGAAACCAGTAGTTGGATTGAGTAAAGAATAGTGGTAAAATTTACGCTGTAAAACAGTATGACAAATAGTGATGTAAAACTGGTTGCCAATTTAACAGCTTTAAGGGCGAATGAGATGGAATTACCGCGGATCTCCAATCCAAAAGACCTCTGTCTTAATCAAATGGGAAAACAAATATTTTTCTAAGCCACATTTCTCCGGTTGTATTGAATATTTTTACAAAAGGTTTTATGATAAATATAGCTGACTTACAGGTCTCTGTAATCCCACTTTTTGAAAATAACCCCTGGGACCTTTTGCATGCAAGGCAACTGCCTTACCAACTAGACTCCCTAGCCCTCGAAGTAATTTATGGTTGGTTGGTAGACATATATTTTCAGGCTTGTGTGCTTGGTCACAGAGACCCGCTCATAAACCTTCGTCAAGAAGGACGGACACGACATGCACACACATACAAGACAGATGCTGCCATCTATCGACACCTCCACAATTTAAATATGTCCCTGAAGGGGAGGGAAATAGTCTCCAGGGACCTGTACCCGTGGTAAACTGCGCAATGACCGACCACAGGACTTTCGGACCCAACAGATTTAACGAGCACGTACTCCGCATATACTCGGTGGGTCTTCAGTGGAACCGGGACTCGATCGCGGGACCTTCCGATCTCGAAAACGAGACGCGGACCGCTAGGCTCCCCACAGTAGTAATTTATGAGAAATATGAAAAAATGTAAAACTCGAAAAGTGATTTTTTTATCCAACCCATGCACATTAAAGATCGCTGCGATGCAAAAGGTCAATATTAAAACTGGTACAAAAAAAAAGAACCATTTTCCCTCATCTTTAACATCCCCTAGTTCTCTAGTGCCTCCACGAGATCAGTTTCCAGTCGTAAGAAATGGCGGATGGAGGGTTATGGCCGCGTGCGACATCCGAGGGGCTGTTATATTGAATTGGGATTTTTCGCTGTTTGTTTGGGTTGGATTTGTTTTATTGTTTTTGTGGAATATCTAGGACGGTACGGAGCCTTTAACAAGTTATGATTGTGTTAGTTTCCACAATAGATTCTAAATTACGTCGCCAATAGATCTTGTGTAGCTCTATTGCAATGAAAATTCAACTCAACTAAATAAGATCAGAAATAAGACGAATATTTTAATGGCAACAAAAATGTCCACGCCTACAGTGACGTCACAGCTACGTTAAACCTTGTCTTATATCCCACGAACAAATAATCCGACAGCTAATTCGTTTAATTCAGGACAATCACGCCTACGGTGACGTCCTTGTTAATCCAAGCATTGTCTTCTTTCCCATAAACAAACTACGCTCCGCCTCGTTCGGCTCGTCCATTTAAAACCATCACCATTTAACGAGGCCAACACCTGAAAAAGCACTCAAGCTTCAACGTTCACCCAGTCAGAAATTCGGACAGCGGCAGATTTAACGTGCACTAATCCCTATACAATGCGTTGTTTATTGACGAGCGGTGTGATTTTTTTTTGTATTAAAGATCCGTTTATAAGATTGTAGATAACTGGGTGGTTGAATAGCCAGAGAGAAGGTCCCTGTACTGCGACATACATGCTCGTTAAACCTGTGCAGTCGAAAGTTCCAATCAAGCGCACGATGGCGCCACTGGTTTGCTTTGGGTGCTCGCTCGTATCTTGGCCGGGTTTCTAAATTACGAAGCGTAATTGGCTGTGTTAAAGATTCATATAAGCTAGAAATAGACCACCAGAAAACGTACTACCTCTCCAGCATGAATTCTCGACATCATAGAGGGGCCCGGTTGGCTTAGTGGGTTTGATATCAGTCCATTACACTAACATTCTGAGCACTGTACCGAGTTCGATCCCCACCTTCGCCCTGGGTGTACTTTCTCTCTCTGTATCAGTAAAAATTATACAATGCGTATAGGTAACCAACTCTCATAGGCTGGTTTTGACCTCTTCAACCAAAGCAGTGTATTACGGTTTAGGAATTGATGAAAACTCGAAGTTTGCACTCTACTATGTATTGAGATTAGTGGTGGTAACAGAAATGGTTAATAAAAAATATTATTTCTCGAACCTCTATTGGTAAATAAATGGCAAGTGGGAACTGAGCACCAATCGAATTTAGAGTAGGTCTGAAAACTGGAAGGAACTAAGTCACCTGAAATCATAGAGGTAGGATGGGAAACGGCCACGCATACAGTGACGTCAACCGTTGTCTTAATCCCACAAACCACCCGGTAGCTAATTTGTTTGAACTAGAACGGTCACTTCTACAGTGACGCCACAGGTACGTCAAGCATTATCTTCTTATCCCACAAACAAGCCACGCTCCACCCCGTTCCAATTGTGTGATTCTAAAATATGACGCCCGTAGCCAATAGCGCTCGTGTAGCTCTAATGCTACGATAATTCAACAAACAAACCCGTTTCAATTGTCCATTATAGAAGATTAGCTGTGGCTATATTATTACGATACCGCCAAATAAGTAACCAATTTCGGTTCGGTTTAAATTACTCGTACTATGAAAGATATTGAAGTAAGAGTGGGCTCTTATTGGCTGCTTGGTTGGGATTGTATAGCTGATTTATTGCTTCGCTCGAGTCGAGCCCATACCAAACACTATGCCGACCCGGCGGCGCAACGGTTAGGGAGCTAGCCTTTGGAGCCTCTGGATTCGGGTTCGAATCCCGGTAAGGCATGGATGTTTGTGTTTGTCGAGTATATGCGGAGTACGTGCTCGTTAAATCTGTTGGGTCCGAAAGTCCTGTGGGCGGTCATTGCAAGGTTTCCCATGGGTACAGGTACCTGGAGACTATTTCCCTCCCCTTCAGGGACATGTCTAAATTGTGCAGGTGTCGATAGATGGCAGCATCTGTCTTATATGTGTGTGTATGTCGTGTCCGTCCTTCTCGACGATGGTTTATAAGCGGGTCTTTGTGACCAAACACACAAACCTGAAAATATATTTCTACCAACCAACCAAACACTACAGTAGTATTTTGAGGGGCCCCCGGTGGCCGGGAGGTGTAAGCGACGAGCCTATCACCGAAAAGGTTCTTAGTTCTGTCCTTAACCTAGCCATCCTATAGACGTATTCGTGCTGATGAAAAACAAATCCTCTAAATATCACCGGGGTGCCCGAGTACACTGCGATATACGTGCTCGTTAAATATTTTGAGTCGAAAGTCTCGACGGCGTTAGGGTACCATGTCGCTCGAAGTTCCGTTGGGTGCCCGCTCAGGTGTCAACCGCGTCACTTGACCAGGGTTGTAAACTACGAGGCATTATTGGCTGTGTTAAAGCTCCTAAAGGAGGTTAGAAATAGGCAGCCGGAAACGACATTACAGAATTTTGAGTATGCATCTTAATTTGTATTGATACTACATAGACAATACACGTCTCGTTATTTAGAACCCTGGTCAAGAGACGAGGTCGATACTTGAGAGGGCACCCAACGGAGCTTCGAGTGACACCGGAAATACAGTACCCCATTAGCAAATCATGTTTACCAGTCTGAGTGGCGTTCTTTCAGTGAACCGATTTTATGGTTTAGTCAAAAAAAAATCCGTTTAACTGTCAATCTAGAGCCTGTATTTTATCAAAAATTTACTCTAAAATACTGTTTAAAATTATTTTAAGTGCACAACAAAAAAAATCTTATAATTACCGTCACTATATTTGTTGTTGTTGTTGTTCCTTATCCTCCACCTGTCTGACGGAGTCAGACAAGATCCAATAATAAGTCCTCCTTGGAAAGACCCAAGCAGTCCAGGATATGTTCGGCAGAGGCCTGCTGAGCCCCACATTTGGAGCAGACAGCGAAAGTGTCACTATATTTAATAAATGCTAATACAAAACATTACAAAATATACAAACTATGTTTCGATTTCAATTTATACTATTTACTACCAGTAAATATATTTCTAGATATTTTTTAAATAATTGATAGAGCTAGAACATTTCAGTTGGGACATTTTTTACAAGTTGCGATAAATTAAAAAAACAATTCTGCATGAATTGTATATAACTTAAATCTTATAGAATTTTATAAGCATCAGTTTTAGTCTGGATGCTAAAAAATATAGAGTAAAATGTCTGATTAAAAAGGCCAATGACTGGAGGATAATTTTGGATTTCAAAGTGTTTTAATTCGTTATCTTAAACCTACCAACAAACCACACGGTAGCTAAGGCCCAGTCTACCAAAACGATCTTGAAGGTAATAATTAGTTACCTCGGTTTATATAATACTATTAACGTTATAATCTGGAATAGTGGTAGGAACGTGGCTGTAAATCGGCGCCACCTAGTTGTTGATGGCATATTGAGGTTGCGTGTGTGGTGAACCGCCACATCTTCTTTTCCACAAACAAACCACGCTCTGCCCCGTTCCAATTCTTCATTATGAAAGATTAGCTGCGGCTATATTAATTACGGAACTGCCCAAAAAAGTAGCCGATTTCGGTTTGGGTTGGATTACGTTGCACTTCCCGATTTCCGTCCTGTTGTGAGAGTCAGCTGTTCTGAAAAAGAAAGCAAAAGCTATTCGCTCGCGTCTGACCGTACTCTTCTAATTTTGAACATGTTTCGTTCTCCTTCTTTGGAACAACCAACACTCCAAACCAGACAGAAAGCGTGACGTCACGTAGAAGTTTGTAGCGGCCTCAGTAACCCACAGTCTACCAAAAGGATCCTCAAGGTGGAGAGATTGGAGATTGAATTAACAATACGAAGCCTCGACGCGAAGCCGTTTTTACTTCTCCATATAAGATACCCCAAAATGGGAGAGCGTTTGTGATTTCCAAAAGTAAACCAAAAGTCCATATAAAAATAATGTGGAAAACCCGTAGGAGAAACCCCAGGGCAAAGCGATAGGCTTGTCTAAAATAAAACAATGATGAAAATGAACACCAAAAAAGTGCAAAGAGGACAATGAACACATATTGTTAAGCACTGGACATAACAATGCTAGTTAAAGTGAAACTTGTCGTCAGGGTAAAAATAATATTAGTTAAGGAAAAACTTAACTGTCATAACGGTATTACTAAGAAGGGTCGTGAAGAACGGTGCATGGACGTTTGTATTTTTGTTCAACTAAATGATCGTAAGAGATAATGTCTTTAAAGTTCTCATATGCAGATTTATCAATAGAGGTCTTGTAATTATGTGAAGCAGAAAGAATTGCTGATTCAATAAAATCTATATTTAGGTCTCTGTGAAGGATCTTATTTCGCACATACCAAGGAGCATTTGTCATTCTTCTCAGGGTTTTATTTTGAAATATTTGTAGTTTGTGTCTGTGGGTCTTGCGAACAGCGGCCCACGCTGGAGAGGCATAGAGTAAAATTGGCCTTATCATGGACTTATAAAGTAGAACCTTATTGTTATTGGACATTTTGGAGTGTTTCCCAATGATGGGATTTAGACTGACGCTGGCACCTGTGGCTTTAGCTATTGTTTGCTTAATGTGCTCTTTAAAGCTGAGTCTATTGTCCAAATGTACTCCGAGGTATTTGGTATGTGGCTCATTTTTGATATCACTATTAAAGATCTCAAGATCGGTGTCGCAATTTGTCAATGTTTTGTGCTTTCTAAAGAGGACTTAGACACTCTTTTGTGCATTAATTCTGACTCTCCAATCTTCACACCAAGTTTCAATTAAATATAGAGCTGTTTGTAATTTGTCAAAGGCTATATTACCATGTTTAGATTTGGCTAGTATGGCCGTATCGTCCGCGAACTGGACAGTAATACAGTCTGTCTGAGTAGGGAAATCGTTTATATACAGATTAAATAGGGTGGGACTCAGGGTGCTTCCCTGCGGGACTCCGGCGTTAATGGTTAAGACTTTGGACAATGTATTATTGATTCTAACCTGGAAACATCTGTTTGTGAGAAAAGAGTTAATGATATGAATTAGAGGTTTTGGTATGTTTTGTTTGACAAGTTTAATAATTAGGCCTTCATGCCAGAGGCTATCAAATGCTTTTTCAATGTCTAAAAACACGGCTCCCACTGTTTCTTTGTTGTTAAAGGCATTTCCAATTATTTCTACTATTCTATGAACTTGGTGTGTTGTTGAATGTCCCTTTTTAAAACCATATTGATTGAGACTGATAATCTTATTGGTGTCCAAGAAAGTGTTTAATCTAGTCAGAATAATTTTTTCAAGTACTTTTGCTAAGCAGGGTAAGAGACTAATTGGTCTGTAGCTACCAGGTGCAAGTGGGCTTTTGCCAGGTTTTTTAAAAAGTATTATAATGGCCTTTTTCCATTTAGTCGGAAAGTAGTTGTGTTGGAAGCATGCGTTAAAAATATTCGTGATGACTGCAATGACCTTTTGGGATAGATTTTTTAGGGCTTTATTAGAAATCACATCGTATCCAGATGCCTTTTTAGAATCAAGGGTTTTAATAATGTGTGCTACTTCCTCAGGATAAGTTTCTAGAATAGTTGCATTGGGTTTGGAGCTTAGGTATCGATGAACCTCTTCTGTAACATTGTCGACCATATCATTATTTATTGGATTGTCATGGGGTGAAAACTGGTTATGAAGTCTATTTGAAAGTACTTCTGCCATGTCTTTTTCTGTGTAAGCTATTTTGTTTGGGCCTTGGAGTGGGCCAATATTTTGAGGATTAGATTTTAATGCTTTGGCCAATTTCCAGACTGTATTATTTTGGGTGGATAATTTCATAACTGTACATTCCCAAGTTGTTTGTTTGTGGTCAGCAATAATTGCTCTGACTCGCCTACATGCTTCGTTCCACTTGCTTTTACCCTCCGATTGTCTGGTTATTTTGTAAACTTTTCTAAGTTTATTTTTGTTTTTTATTTCATCTCTAATTTCCTGCGGTAATTTATAGTTGTTGCTATGGTTTATTGGTCTGGAACTATTCTCAATGTCATTTTTGATTTTAAATACAAGATCCTCTATAGCAGTGTCGATTTGGTCTATGGTTTGAAATGGAGGGTTGATTTTGATACTGTCATTTGAGATGGAGTGAAACTTTTCCCAGTTTGTAGTGATTCTGATTGATTCAGGGGATTGTGTGAGGCCATATAGAAAGAAAGTTACCGGACTGTGGTCGGAAGACAAGGAACTATGAACATTTAATGTAGGAAAGCTTGGAATTCCCTTAAGGAGCATGATATCTAAAATGTCAGGTCTATGGGATAAAGTGCCTGGAAAGTGCGTAGGTTCATCAGGAGCAATTAAAGTAATGCCCTTATTTAAAATGAATTTTTGAAGAGTCTTTCCATTGACATTATTAGCCCTGCAGCCCCAGGTATCGGATTTAGCATTGAGATCACCAGCGAGTATGGTTGGAAGACCGGAGTTTAGAAGAGCCTCCAGATCGTCTGCTACCAGTTTGGAATTGGTTGGATTATAAACAGAAAACACCAATATTTCGCCAAAAGTTTCGTTTTCAATTATGACTGCGCATGCTTCTATTGTTTTAAGTTGGGGCAATATGTATTCAGTGCTTCTAAGACTATTTTTAATGTATACCGCAACTCCACCACCTCTATTAGTTAGTCTGTCTTTTCTGTACAATTTGAAATTTTGGATTTTAGCATTGTTACAAGGGCGTAGGTGAGTTTCATTAATAAGCATTATGTCCAGGTTTTGTTCGTTAATAAATTGCCTAAGTTCCTCCAGTTGCTTTTTGAGACCGTTTAGATTGGCAAACCCAATGTTTGTATACATAATTGGCTGAAAGGTGTGATCTCTTTGAGAGCTGTAATTATTCATGGTTGGAATAGTGTCATTAGCTCTTCGAAGGCTGATAGCCCAACCTCTATTCTTGCAGTGATTCCTTTCGCAGTTTTAATATTTTGAGCAGCTTTTTTAAGAATACTTAGTATGCGTTTAATGTTAGTACCTTTTATAAAATTTTTAAATTGTCGAATCAAATCTAACGGCCGTATTCACAAGTTCGGGTCACCCGCAGGTTTCCCCCGTCTGGGGGATAGATCTGTGGGTTTCGTCAAATTCCTTATTCACAAGTGCGAGTTATGTCAAAAGGGAGAGATAAGGATCCGAATCTGCTCTGCGGGTTATCCTACCAATATTGGTGGGTTTTCAGAGGGATATCCCCGAGAACTGTTGAAAATCATAACAAACATAGCTTATCGAGTCTTCTTTCAAACTAGTGATAATTATTTAGTTCTAATCCATTTTAATTGATCTTTATAAGATTGTTCATTGTAGAAGTACAGCATATTAGAAAGTTAAATATATTTTCAACATGATTTAAATTGATACTAAATTTTACGTGAGATATGCGATGATAATTTTTATTGTACAATCTATTTAAAAACGTATCTTTAAATTGACTAAAACTGTTTTAAAAGTTGTGTGCTGCGGTAGTTATGCACAAAAATGTTACAAACTCAATAAAATACAAATAACAGAGGAATATTATAACCGTACTTGTATTTGCCACTGTAAAATATAATTAGCAGGTTAATTTTCTTGGTTAAAAATTTATACATATACATAATGATAATTATAAAGGCATTAGTTTTCTTATTTTCCAATATTCCTTTATATTTTTTAATTAAAAGTTATTTTAACTTCAGAGTCGCATCTGGAATAAAGTTTATTTTCTTCGCTTCAGCCATATTTTTAAAGGGGAGTCGGATGTTCGGGTCAAAAATGTCGATTTTCTGTGTTTCTTTTATTTTTAATCTGCATATCTATAGCTTTAATTTAAGACCAAGAGTATCGATTTCTGTTTAGTAGTTTTCTTTTATGAGCATTTTTCAGAACCTATGTTCATCAGTTACCTTAATTTTCTTTTGCATTTTTGCGTTTCCTGAAATATAAGGTTTTTCAACACTTAGGAACATTTTTCTCAGGAACTATAAAAAATATCAGCGGGTTTTGTTTTATTATCTCTTCCCCATTATTAGCTCTGTGATTTAAACTGAGGAATTTTAAAATATCTCTGCTCAATTTTAAATATCTCTGCTAAAAAAAACTTACGTAACTTTAAATTGGATATTTTGGGTTTTTTCAATACATATTTTTTTTAAAAATCACTGTGAAAGTATTTTTTTATACTGAGAAATATCCTCAGTTTAAATTAAAGAGCTATATTTAAAGAACAAGCTATAAAAAAATTCAAGTTCCTGAGAAAAATGTTTCCAAAATTAGTAAAATTAACATTGGAGAGATAAAACCATTCGTCTCCCCAAAGGCGATTGCGATCTGCCACACGCTGCAAATAGAACACGTGAGAAATATCTCTTGCAGTAAACAACGTCACGTGATTCCGCTTAACCAATGATATGTCCTGTTACAAAATATGAGTGAAACCTGGGGAAGAAACCCGAAAGGTGAAACCCAGATAAATCTCGCGGTTGTGAATACGAATTTGAAATAACCCTCAAGTTGTCGCTTCCTCGCAGGATTCATGTTCTGGGGATATCTCGCTACTTGACTCGAACTTGTGAATACGGCGGTAAGAAGTTCAACTCGTCAGGCTCCTGGTCGTCCTGATTTGGAGGAAGTAGGTTTCCATCTTGTGTGAGTACTGAAGTATTTGGTGCATAATTTTGAGAAGTGGAAGGAGTGTGAGGATCATTTGTATTGACCTCATCGGAAATCACTGCCTGCGAAAAGCTGACACCTGGTCTAGACATGTTTAGAATATAAGCCCTATTTGGAACAGAGTCAGATCTGTGGTCATTAGATGAGATTGCAGTATCTACTACAGGTGTTGTAGGGGTCCGAGACGGAGTAGATTGTCTGGGTTTGGGATACTTCGGACATCCGCGGAAACTAGCGGCATGGGGGCCCTGACATAATGCGCATTTTGGACTTTCGATTCTCCCTCTTGAGGGGCAATCTACTGTCATATGGTCTAGTGAGCATTTTACACACCTGGGTGGGTTGTGACAGCCCGATTTTGCGTGGCCATAGCGTTGGCATCGATGGCACTGTGTAGGTTGTTTTTTACGCTTGTATGGGGCAACATCCACTTTTAAGTGCATAAAGTCAGTGAGATTAAATATGGCCTTATTTGCTATTGTGTTTGGAAGTTCCAGAAAATATACCGGAATGGGTATCTTATTGCCCTCCACCGTTTTGGAGAACTGGAACACAGAAATGATGGGATAGCCTAAATAATTTAGTTCGTTTTTAATAATTTCGATATCAATGTCAGAAGGGACATTTTTAAGAACTACTTTAAGAGTTCTTTCACTCTTAAGCTTATACGAGTTGAAAGGGATTTTCCTTTCGTCTAGAACGGTGGTAACACTTCTGTAGTCCATTTCCGTTTGGACCCTTATATTCAGAGTTTCCGGGTTTGCCTTCCCCGTAAAATTACTAATACCTGCCTTTTTCAGATCTTTTGCCAATTCTGGCCTGTTAATTTTAGGATTCGAAATCACTATTGGAGGTGGTTTTCAGGTAGCTCTAGGAGCAGGTAAAAATGAGGAATCGTTCTCATTGTTAGAGATTTTGTTTGTTTCTATAGCCTCTGGAGGGTCGTTTTGGAGGGGTGCATATTTATTTTGGAGATCAATTTGTGTGGGCTTAACCTGATCATGCGACTTTTTGGCAGTATGCCTTGGGGCAGTGAAACCATCGTCGCTATTATGTGACTGTGCATTTTCTTGCACATTATCCTCGTTCGTCCGAGATCCGTTTAAATCCGACCGGAAATCGTCTGATACATAAAATGATTGGTTTTTGGCTAAGCGCTTTGCTTTCGTCATAGTGGGTTCATCGTCATTATGATTTGACGTATGATCAAAAATACGTTTGGATCCTTTTTTTATCAGGTCATGTTCAAGTTGAACCAGATTTTCATAGTCAACTTTTATAGTATGCTTTTCACAGTTGGGAATTGCACATTTTCCTAATTTTTGAAGATAAATCATAACTTCTTTCACCATGTTTTCATGGTACATTGAAATTATTGAGGCCGAAACCTGATACTGGTCGGGTAAGTGATCATGACTGCTATGAAGAGCAAGTCTCGTGTCTTCGAGTGACTTTTGAGTGATCCTATAGCTTTCTTCAGCTTTAAGGATTTGTTCACAAAGACCCAATGCAATTTGCGAATTGGCCATGATAGAAATGATTTAGTGAATCAATAAATGCGTAGCAGAAGAATCAAAAATGATTTATCGCTATGTCAATGAAAGCACGTGTAAACACGGCTTGGTCAGGATATTGGTCATTCCAGGATAAAAAGTTCGAGTCAATAAAAACAGTATTCGCTCATGCAAGCACGGCGTAGTTCAATTTAAAATAAAAACACAAAGTTTAAAGGAAAACCTAGTAATTAAGAGACAAGAATCAATTCGAAAAACGAAATAAAAATCTACTAAAAAGTAGAAGTCAAAAATATCAACAATAAGAAAGAAATCAAATATGGCGACCACACGTGCACGCACGCAGGTACCGCCCTAGAATTAAAAACAAACACCAACAATCACACAGATTGTTATGGTCGAAACAACACAATTCAAAGATTAAAAATACAAAAACACATAAAAACATTAAAAACCTTTAAAGCATCTTTAGGAAAGTAGCACGAGGTATGAAGACTAGGTTGAACGAACCAACTAGAAAAAGCGACCGATTACAGCATGAAATATTCATCTTAGAACTCCATTCTTTTTCTGGAATGTGTGTCTCCCTTATACCTCGATGCTTTTTTTCAAATTTCCAATTAGTTTTTTAATTAGAAATTAAAATAAGTGAGACGAATTCGAAAACGTGGTTCTTTTCCGCATAACACCACGGGAAAAAAGAAGCCGCCGCCGCCTGTCTGTGAGAAATACGTGATTTGATATGTTATATTTATTTTCTTTTTAAAGAACAGTTGCTCTCTGCTCTGTTCTTTTAAAAAATAACAGTTCTTTAACTTGTTCTTTTTACAAAAGATGCTTTACACGTGGAAGAATTCGGGCAAATATAAATAAAATACATAATAATGAAAGTAAAATAAAAAATCCGATCGGAAACATCATTTTTTTTTTCAGTACTGATAAAAAAAAAATATCACGTTGTTAATTCTTGCTCGGTAAGAATGCGTCCATTTGTCTGCGAGACTAAGTGCAAAAAACACAAAAATGCTGTGGAAACTACCTTTCGATATATATATATTTTTTTTGCCTTTCACTAATTATATTACTGTCTATGTTATTTGGTTCTAAAAAATTTACAAATATACGGAAGATGAAAGATAGCTACTTTGACTATAGTGGCTTGAGGGGGTAGTGTGCTGTTCGTAATAGCTGTTTTTCGAAAACTAAGCCGCAAATCAGACGAATTTCGCTAGAGGCGCTGCACTAGCCTCCGCTTTATTGTTTACAAACAACTGAGCTGTGTTTCGGTATAGCTTCGGAATGCTTTGCTCTTTGAATAATTTAATAAGATATTTTCATTTATAAAAATCTTTTTTAAACGCTATGGTTGTCGATAAATCTTCAGAAAAAGAGCCAAAATCTAAGAAAAGAAAGGCTAATAGAACTTGTTTCGTTCCCAATTTGTACAACTGGTCAATTAGATACAAGAGCAATACCGAAAAGAAAACGTTTTAATATTCCTAAAGACGTAAAACTTCTTGAAACATGGAGAACACTTATTCCGAAGAAAGACAGATTACTCGGAGAGTATGATGTCGTGTGCGAGAAGCATTTCAGAGATGAATGCATAAAACGTTCGTACCGGCTTATTATATAAATGGAAGAGAAGTCTTACTTCCAATTGGAAAACCTATATTGCGAGATGGGGATCTGCCTACGGAATATCCAGATCTCCCTAGTTACTTCACGAAGTTACTTCAGAAGATCGGCCTCCTCTCCGCCAAACATATCGAAACCTTTTTAACGGTGCGGCTGATTGCTTCCTGACTTGCTCCTTGTAAATCGCCGATAGATAGTTGTCCATTTCAATTTGCGAAAAACCTCAGAGCAATTAATACTTGCTCTGAGGCCGAAAGATCGGGATTCCAGTTTGTAGCACTGGACAATTTCGGCTCAAGCAGAGCTACGACGTGCTGCACTGTCTCTTTTCGAAAACGATGGCGATCAAACAAATCTTTATCGTCCAATACATCCAAATCCTCATTCCTTTCCACCTCAATTCTATTCCGTCTTTCAATATATTCTAAATTTTCTAAATCGTCAAAATCCTCCTCATGAAAGGACTCGTTGTAGTCGGCCATCTTTTCTGTTTACAAAACTGCTCGAACGCTATTGGTTGATTGAAGCTAATCCGACATTAAACCACCTCGAGAGGTGGTTTAATCTCAAGCGTTTAATCTAGGATTAAGCTCGCGATTAAGTGCTGGTGGATACCGTTTTGCGGCTAATCCCGCACTAGAACCGGATCCGAGATTAAACCGCGCTTAATCGTGGCTGGTGAATACGACCGTAAGAAGACCAGAATGAATGAAGATGATCACTTTTTTTCTAATCCAAATCTACCCTCCGAATATTGGACAAATACAGGGTGTCCGTAAAAGAATGTCCGAGTTTCAAATTGTGACCTGACATCACACCTTGTGATTTCTTCCTTTGGGGTTTCGTAAAAGATCGGGTCTACGTTCCACCCCTGCCCCACGATTTACCAACCTTGAAAGGTACAATTGCGCAGGCTGTTGCTTCCATTACTCCGGACTTGCTGCAGACAGTATGGGAAGAATTGCATTTTCGTTTAGATGTGTGCCGTATCACTAAAGGCGCACACATTGAGCACTTATAGGAAAAACTAGGTTAGTTTTCCTTCAATGTCATGTATGATTTGTTATATTTAGTATAAAATAAACTCCTGTAATGTACCATTAAAGCTCGGACAATCTTTTACGGACACCCTGTATTACTTCTCAGGAACAAACAGATATTTTCGCTATAAGGTCCAACATAAACACTGGCATGCCAGTTCGTTTAATTTTAAAGCCGGAGAGACTTGTCGTTGTCAAAGAACTGGATGACAAAACAGCCTATTCCTATATTTACACCAATGGCTGAACAACTGAAAGGGATAAAATACTTAACAATGTTGTGGATCTCCAAAATGTGTTGCATGATGGAGCAGCTAAGAAACTATGTGAAGGGGCTGTAAACTTGAACGTTTAATTTTGTTTAAATGGCTTATGTGAATAATTAATGTTTTATAAAAAGAGGAAAAAAGTTTTTCTTTTAAAAAGTATAATTTTTCTTAAAAACATTGTTTTCTATTTTTACAGAAGTTGACACATCTTTATGAATATTGAAAAATGCTTTCTTTTATGATGTTGCTATTGTGACCAGTTGTTAATTTTTTTTTTTCAAATTAGTGTTCTATTTGCCCTTTGTTTCTCAGATTTTAGCACTTTTTCAGAAGAATTTCTTGTTTATTTATATCTAATAATAACACCAAGACGAGCCTTTTTGAATTTTATTTTTTAAAAACTGTTATTTTTCTTTTGAATTGTATTGTGTTGTTTCCATTGAAATATGTCTTTTTAATAAAAAATAGTTTTTTCCCTTTGAAATTTGTTTTAAATCAGATACTGAAATTCCTTACACTTATTACTTTATTTTTTAAGAGGTGAAAAACATTCAACTATAGGAAAATTGCTTCAAAAGCTTAGTAAATTTCAGTTTTCTCAATAAAATGATATATTTCTTTAAAATTTAACTCTAAATAAAATTTTATGCAGAAACTATTTATTTAAAGCAAAGTAAAATTCTTTCAAATCTTAAAATTGCACATTTTTATTTTTCGGTTATAATCTAACAAAATAGAATTGAGAACCACTACATCCAATTTCATTCTTTTAAAGATTATGAAAATTATCTCCATTTTAGCTTCCACACTACGTTTATAACGTAAAAAGTGGAAGGTATTGTAATCGTTCAGTCCGTCCGTCCGTCTGTCACCCACTTTCACAGAACGAACCGCCAAATAAACAAGTGGGATTCGTCATTTTGAAGCAAAAATCAGGCTAGCTTACATCCCAAATTTCATTAAAAAATTTAAATGAGAAGTATATTTAAAATTTAAATAACTAAAAATTTAATCTACATTGAAATAACATGCAAATTCCATTTTCATTCAATTTTTCCACTGTTGCCATTTCGTCAAACGTATGAGAAACCATAGCCTCCTACATAGAATGCCGCGTATACTCGAGAAATAACATAGATTCACAGGCTGTCCTCAAAAAGTACTCTGGTCGCGCCATCTGTTGGTAGTCGGTCGCATATTTTAGTCGGAATGTATTCGCGGTGAATGACGGATCCAGCGGGCTATTTCGAATACCGTTAGGTCCGAGTAACATAATAAACAAATGTGTTCTTTTTTTATTTTGTTTCTGCTTCCAAGCCATATTATTTGCCAGAGAAATTCATAAAATACCATTTTAAATTTTAAAAAATCTTTCTTCAGCATGTTTGCATAGTGTAAAAACTGTTACAGAAAACTACTGCCAAAAATCACAATTTTTAGAAATTTAAGATTAAAAAGCTAAAAACAGCAAGCACAAATTTTTAAAAACATAATCATGTAATGAGTTTCTTTGTTTTTTTAACTTAAAAAAACGCTATAGAACTATTCATTTAAAATCCCCCTATAAGAATTTTCTACTGGAGATTAAAACACTAATGAAGTAATTTAAAGTAATGAGAACCTTGTTCAGACGTTCCATTATTTAAAAAAAAATTAGCTTTGGCTTCTTAAAGAAAAATTAACAAATACTATAACACTTATTAAAAATGCTTCTGTTAAGAATAACAGTCCCTTAATAAATAATACTATATAATTTCGAACAACAACAAAATTTTAAAATGAGATAGATCATTTAAATCTCAACTATAAAATGCATTTAAAGTATTAGAATTTATGCGAATATAGATATTGATAAGTTTTTTTTCAAAACTTATTAATTCAAAAACACATATATTAGAAAACAGAATGCCCGAACTAAAATGAATATAAATCTAGATAGAACAAAAGTAAATATGTGTTTAAACTATATATTATGAGGGGAAAACAAAAAATAATAATTAATGCATTACGAAAAGATTCAAGAATAAAAATATTTAGAAATTTTCACCAAAAAAGAATAATTTTAAAAACTCCTTACCTTTCATTTCGTAGGAATTCCTATATGGAAACACCGTGTTCTTTCCTTGACTTATAGGATAGTATGATGCAAAAAAATAGCCATTATTTGTTGCATTTACAAAAGTTTACAAAAAAAAATTATAAATTTCGAACTCTGTAACCAAAATTTCTTATAACAATCACAGCGAACTGGGTGTAAACAAACAACACATGTCACCGAGCACATTGTTTGTCGCGCCATGGCGCCATCTATTGATAGCTTTCTCACGACTTCCAATTTTGATCGAGCTTGGACGGCATTATATGTAGGGGCTATGGAGAAACTCTATTTAAAATAAAAATAAAACTCTTGAAATATATTTATTTATGTGATATGATTCAGTTTGTATAGATGTTATATCACAATAGAGTTCTTTTGATGGTTCATTATATATGTATGAGGAAAGATGCATAGCGAATTCTATAACTTTGAATAAAAAATATGCAAAAGTTCGCTTTTATTTTTAAAGCATCAATTCTACTAATTATTTATTCTTCTCTTTTTCGAAAGAAAATTAATGAACATGGGAAATTGTAGCGACTAAAAGATATTACTTAAAAAATAAATTGCATCATTATTCTTCGAATTTAAAACAAATTTAGCATACGATAATAAGTAATTATTAATTTGCGAAAGAAGATTAATGAAAATCGTTAATGGGCTTGTTTCAACACTTTGTCAAAAAGAAAAAAAGAACCAATGAAATCGGAGTTCGGAGCGCGTGACATCATAAGAAATTTTCCCAATTTGACGTTTAAAAGTTTGAATTAGAAATAAATTATTAGCTAAAGGCCCTGTTTGGCGAATTTCTATCTGAGGTGTATTAATAGTGCGTTTTTTTTTTTTTTTTTTTTTTTTCGAGCACTAATATTGTAAGGAAGCGGTTTAAGTGACGGATTCTGTAACAAACCTACTTGTTTAAAGTTTGTATTATTATAATTTTCAAAAAGTTCAAGCTAGTTAAAATAACTGCATGTATATGTTTAAAGCTAAAAGCTGTTTTCTCATTAGTAAATGTTAAGAATTTATTTTTATGCAATTTTTAATAGAACCTAAATTTCTCGAAGATGACGATTAACCGACATCCCAATGTTTCGATATTCGATGAAGCGGAGGCGATAACAGCGCCATAGCGGATTTCGTCCGCTCCGGAGGAGGGGGAAGGGGGCATATGCACCTTAGTGTATCGGCTGCATATTCGGTATTGTATGAATATTATTTTTAAAAAATGCTTTCGAAAACCTGTACTGTTTCAAAAACTCATGAAAATGATGTACAAAATAAAAATTAACCTTGTAATTTCCGTCTATATTTAATAAATACAAACGACAAAAATAAATGCAATTGCAATGGGATAAATGCGATTTGCAATTGCAATTGCATTTTCAATTTATAAATTTTTTAACTACCACTACTTATATTGCTAAAATACTTATTTAATAATTAAATCAGCCCTTTATTTTTAGGATTGGATTGCATCTTGTTGTAATAATTTGAAAAGTTATTGACTGTAAAGGTCAACAGCAAAACGTTTTTATCTCCTTTTTTTTTGATTTTAGAGTTGTAAGTTGAGCAGCTGAGTATTACGGAGATTCTGTTCAGTATTTTTTTTTAATCTTCACTACACTTATTTTTTTTCAAACATATGACTTTGTAGGTTAAAACAAAGTATATAGTGCATATATAAAATAAACCTACCAAATGAACTCTTCTACGTATTTCCTAGCCTCCAAAATATGCAAGACGTCATCCTCGCTCCAAAATATGCAAGGAAGGCCCCGCGTTCGAAGCCACATCCTATCGACGGATATTTGTTGGCAAAAATTAAATCGATTTAATTCAGCGGTTCCACGAGTACACTTGGACAGAGTCCAAAGTCCCGACGGCGTTAGCGTACGATGTCGCTCAAAGTGCAGCTGGGTGCCAGCTCGGGTGTCGACCTTGTCACTTGACCAGGGTTCAAAATTACGAGACATAATTTTGCTGTGTTAAAGCTCCTTGGAGGGTGAAATAGAGAGCCGGAAGCGTTCGACTTAACACAGAGGGTACAGATTTTCACTTATTAAAATATAAAGTCATTCCTTGTCAACAAATGTCTTTGAAGTTATGGATAAAACAAATGAGGTAGATGGGTCCCCTGTGCATAGCAACATCATTTCTCTTGTGTTTGACAGCTTCCATCGACCGAATCCATCGACCAGTTCATTTATCAGGTGTCTCCCATTAGTTCTCATCACTGGCGTAGAGTAATTTCACACCCTCGGGATATGGGATATTTAAGTTATTTTCTTTAGATTGGTTGTTTTCTGTTTAAACTTTCGCCGTTGAAGAAATATTCGTAGAATAAGGAGTTTCCTCTTTAAAAAGAGAAATATCAAGGAAACTAAAAGGATTACAAGAACAATTATATCATCAGACACTTTTCTCTCTATAGTTAAAAATAGAATCTTTAATGTCCGAGCCTTGACAGCAGTCAAATGACTGCTTAGACTCCATTCGTTTCATGCGCTGGGTGCACTGGTTGTCTCCCCTTATTACGACTTATTTTTTTTTTCAAATTCCGAAGAGTTTTAACTTAAAAAATAAATTTTCACTTTATTAAAGTATAAGCTTCCTTGTACAAATGTCGGAGTGCATTAAACATGAATATTCACTTATAGAACTCCTTTCTTTTCTTGTGTTGACCTCCCTCGAAATCCTCGAGCTTTTTATCAATTTCCAATTAGTTCTCAACTGACTAAAACTAAATTTGGCCACACCCTCTGGATATGGTGATTTTAGCTTTTTCTTGACTAGTGTCTTCGGGTTGAGAATATTCCGGGGATAGGAGTCAGCAAAATTACAGGAACACAAAGGTATTACCAACAATCTATGGTACAACACTTTTTTTTGATTTAAAATTCGGACCATTAAGCATGAAAGATGGTCATCTTGAATCCATTCGTTTCTCGGAATGTGTGCTCACATCTCGAAGCTTTGCACATGTCCATTAGTTTTTTAATTAGAAATTAAAATAAGTGAGACGAATTCGAAAACGTGGTTCTTTTCCGCATAACACCACGGGAAAAAAGAAGCCGCCGCCGCCTGTCTGTGAGAAATACGTGATTTGAGATGTTATATTTATTTTCTTTTTAAAGAACAGTTGCTCTCTGCTCTGTTCTTTTAAAAATAACAGTTCTTTAACTTGTTCTTTTTACAAAAGATGCTTTACACGTGGAAGAATTCGGGCAAATATAAATAAAATACATAATAATGAAAGTAAAATAAAAAATCCGATCGGAAATATCATTTTTTTTTCAGTACTGATAAAAAAAAATATCACGTTGTTAATTCTTGCTCGGTAAGAATGCGTCCATTTGTCTGCGATTTTGTATCTTTTTTTTTCTTCTTTACTATGGCTCCTTTGTATATGATTATTTTATTTTTTTATTTATCCTGAAAAATGTATTCTTATAGATGCGAATAAAATAAACTTTGCACACTCGAATATGTTTCATATTTCTTGTTGTTTTTTTAGAAAGTTTTTGAAGATGTTTTAATTATGGAAGTATCAAGATATGAACATGTTAATCACTTTGCAAATTTAGAAATTTTCCTCTTGTTAAACATTGCTTTATGATTTGTTGTATAGCCAACATATTAAGCGAATTTTTTTTTAGTTATATTATTTGTTCGTTGTGAGATGCGTTTTTGCAAGGATCTCCCTACGTGTTACGTTTCACCATTTTTTTTATTTACGTAAATGATAGTGTTTTTGTCTTTATGTATCTGTCCATGGTCTACTCAACTTTAAGGGCACAGAAGCTCTTTGGACATCACGCCATCCGACCGGTTCGGAATGTAAGCAATTTCAAAGAAAAAGTACGAAACCTATTTGCGCACGACCAATTATATATACTTTTCTGGTTGCGAACAGGTTTTGGTTCTCTCTTTCGGAACAGCCAACAACCTGAATCTGAAATAAATTTCAACAAAAAAAATTCGTGGAAAAGTTTAAGAAGAAAAGAAATAACTAATTTCAATTAACACGATATTTTGTATTTTTAAATGGCCGAAATAAAAATTATCGGAAATATGCTTTGCATAAAAAAAAATAAAAAATAAAGCTGGACTCATAGTTCAAGTGCCGAAAAATTGGGCTTTTAAAATGCTATTTACATAGGCGTTAATCCCATATTCTAATTTTACGAAATGTTGTATTTTAAAGATAAAGGAATCAGGTGATTTTGAATTATTACCAAATTTTTCGCATAATAAAGGGTGGTTTATTTTAAACACAATGGCAAGGAGATATTTCCACATAATTGTTTGGATGTGTAAGAAGTTTGTTTAAAGATAAATATTATTAAATCAAGGACACGAAGAGATTCTCAACTTCCTTAAAAGGAGTCAAAAGAAAATTAGGTGGTTTTTTTAGTTATAGATGAAATCTTGGAAAAGAGTTTAGTTGGTGTAAAGCCCTGGATTCTCCTTGGCTTAAGTAGCGACAAGCTCAATCGTCCGCCATCTTGGGTCCTCTCCCAGTGGGGGAACGGACTACGCTTCGTTTTTCTCCTCGTACTTCGCCCTCGTTCTTTTCTTTACAAATTCATTAAAGACTTAAATATATCTTTAACGAATTAAATGTATAAAACTTCATTCTTTTAAAGCATAAAAAATGACTTTTTGACTGATTTTTGATTTATTAGGAAGTTAAAATCTCAAACCTTCGATTCTTAAATGGTTCTCGTTTAGCAGCCAAAATGATCGATTTGCTTGTAAATTTAGCATTAACTGCATTTCTTTAATCCTGAGTAATAAATTTTTAACCATGAATAATTAATATTATATATACTAATATTATATACTGATATTATATACTTATATAAAAAAAACACCTGGCTTTTGGGGGGTTGTGGGAGGGCCGCTAAAATCCTGATTGAAATACATAAATTTTTACTAACCTATATGTTTCTTTAAAATTAAATTCAAATTAAAGCCACATTCTAACATTAATTATAAATTTCTATTTAGACATTCTCCTGTAACTAATATTTAGGGCACATGCAATATTAAATTATCTTATGAATCTAAATAAAGCCACAGAAATTACGAAAAATGTCATATTTTATTTAATAACATTAATTAAAGTGTACATTTTATAAATAATAACCCACAGCTATAAAGCTATTAGCAAGCAAAATATATAGATCACATTATCTCTGATGCAGCAAATCTCATTCCAATGCTTTTGCTAGAACATTTTTAAAAAAAAATTTGTTGCAAAGTTTTATTTTTCTTTTTGATTAAAAAATGCACTCTATGATTAACAAAAATATTTACAATTTTAGTGATCAATTCACAACATTGAAGGAAATCTTTGAAATGCTCCATTACAGATATTAGTAGAAGATTTTGTAAAGATTTTAAATTTATTTTTGGCTGTAGGATTTGCATCATTTGATCTGAAAAGATTTTCCAAATGAAGTAAAATGCTATATTAAACTAAGCTAACATAAACTAAGTGATTAATATCTTTTTTAAATTCTTTAAGTTTTGAAAATGATTGTTTTGCAGTTACACAGTTATTATTAGATAAATTATTTTTACAAAGGGAATAAAGTTAACTTCGATTTAAAATAATATTTTCAATACATCCACATAAATAATAGAGTGCACTTTCTTCACTTTCTGGCAGTTGACATGGTACAGTTTCTATAGAAATTTCATCTTTGTCAAAATCAATATCAAAGCATATTTTTTCAGTGTATGTTTCCAACTGGTAAGCGATACAATTTAAATCCTTTTTTTGAACTGTTTGCGCATCCAAAAGCCCAACAATTCGGCATCTTCGTATGAAATAGTCTTTCATCTATCAAAAACTAGCTTGGTAAAAAATTATCTAAACATAGTTAGCAAGTTTTCGCTGAAACAAAAACGACGACACTCACAAGACCGCAATTCCAAACTAAATCCCCATTCCAAGAAAGACCCAAGATGTCGCATCTTTCACACGTGACTCTGGACGTCCAATAGGAAAACGAAGCGGCATAAAAGCGCCGGGGAAAACAGTGTCGCTACTTAAGTCAGTGAAGTTTTTTTTTAAGCTGTAAAAATCTCTTCACCAAAAGTTTTGGCACCATATGTCCCCAAAGAGTTTTGGGTCCAAATCAGTCTCTTAGCATGGCGGTAACCGAGGCTCGACCCAATTTTGTCATAGATACAGACCTGGATTATAAAATATGCATAGGCCTGTGCAAAGTTGGGTTGGAAAAGTTACGTCCACCAGTGAGCGATTATTATTATTGGCGAGTTATTACTTTAAAAAGTAATACAATTTTATTTTTTAACTCTTTAAGACCGGCCATCAGATGGCGCTGATTTAAGTTTATGAAACTAAATTTTTGAGTTTTATCGAAAAAATACCTTAAACAGCATCAATGCCAGCAACTCCTTAAAAACAGTCATTTTTTTATACAAATAACGAATGGTATTAGTCAGCTGCTTCGGTATCGATATTTTTGAAAAGCTTGAACATTCTCTTTTATACCCGCACGATCGTGATAGCTCGGTCTTAAAGAGTTATAGTAATATAACTTTAATAAGATTTATTACTTAAAAAAGTTATACAACTTATAAATTTTAGAATAATTTATGACAAAACTATTTTTAAATCTTCGGATACCGCTCACACCTTTAAAAATTCAGCGAGTAGTAACTGAGAAAAAAATAAAAGGTAGAACACCAAATGCTTCTGCATAACATCACGGGGGTGAAGGCGCCACTGCGTCATTTAACACCTTCAACGAACGCTGCGTAAATTAAAAAAGTCAATTTAACAAGATCAGCAATTAGTTTATATACGAACGATTCGCGTATTAAGGGTCATTCACAGGTGATGCGGAAATGTGTGCATAGTATGTTGAATGCGACTTTAACTTTTGAAATGGTGATATCTCAGGAATATAGTGATTCGTAAGAATGTGACATTCTTCAATCCAGTGATGTGCGAGCTTGCTCGCCTAGGGGCGCCAGCCCCTGTATTTATAAATAATAGTTTGGATTATACGATGGTATAATATAAAAAGCGATGACAGCGAATTACGAAGCAATTCCTTTAAAGGGGAGGTTGGTGAGATCAGCGATATCTCAGAACCGAAGCTAACGTCGAAACCGCGAAGCGCTCGTAATGGTATAGCGCAGCGATTCCTGTTTATGGTAGATTCGAGAGCTCAGATATATGCTGTTAGTGAAGCTCCCAAGCAATTCCAAAGGGTTGGCGAATGTCAGCATGCAAGGACGTTATAGTTTTTCTAAAAAAAAATATGAGTCCAGGTTAAGAACCCCTTTATTGCATAGGAATCTTCCATAATCAGATCTGCTTAGCAGACGTTGGAGGCAGGAAACCGGTTTCTCTCTTGCTGCTCTCATGGTCACGTATTCGTGTCTGACGTGAATCAAGGTTGCCGTAAAAGACCGCTAAGCAAGAAACCGGTTTTCTTACACCAATTTAGTCGGTAACTACTATTGTCGCCAAAGAGATCTGATGCAGATGGATTGCTATGCAATGATGGGGTTTTCCCCCGTACTCATTATATATGATTCCATTAAAATGCATAATAGTTTTTTTCCTGGTTACGTTTGCCCTCAAATCCCATTTAACCTTCACCCAATTTCTATCCCATATAACTGATAAAAACTAACACACTATTATATCTTAAACATCCCTACACAGCAGAGATTAATAGCTATATTTTTACACGACCAGAGACCGAACGCGAGTGCTAAATGCACGGCAACTTTCCATCTTTCTTGCCGGACATCCATCCTGGACTTGTCTGTCTGCCGGATAATCAATCAACCAGATATATATGGACGGACTCTTTTTACCGAACTCTTCCGATGACGTCTTGGTTGTAAATGGACAGAGGTCACGGTATGCGTGATAATCGATGGATTACTATATGGAACGGAATGGCTGTTGAAGGTTTGGTAAGGTAAGGTAATCGTTTCCGGCTGCCTATTTCTAGCCGAAGGTTTGGTTGCGGTCTGTGTTGGTAATTTGTAATTTGGTAATTCCATCCTTTTCGGCTGTATATTTCTTGGCTCCTTTAGGAGCTTTAACACAGCCAATTCCACCTCGGAATTTAGAACCTTGGTCAAGTGACGAGGTCTACAACACCTGAGCGGGCACTCAAAGCAATCGAGTGACAACGGGACTTTCGACTCCACAGATTTAACGAGAACGCATGTTGCAGTGTACTCAGGACAAATACAGACAAACAAACAACGCAAATATCCATGCCCATATACCGGGATTTGAACCCGGGACCTTCTAACTACCTGATCAGCTCCCTCATCATTCAGGGGCCGAAGCCCTGACCAGAAGCACACAACCTCACATAACGATGTCTAATTAAGAAATGAATCAATTTTCGAGGATTTCTAGGTATTACCCACTCCTATTTTTAAAACTTATTTTGACAAAAAATATCAATTACAATTTCGTCAAAACAACGTATCCTAATCGCACATCGAAATTTCCTCATAGTACGTGACGGGGAATTGAGTTTCAAAAACCATTGACGAATGAAGGTGTCACTTCTTTCCGTGACCGTGCTTCAGCTTTTGCTAAAAACCGAGCTCCAACTAAAACTGTGACAGTTACCTATAATCGTGGGAGACTGAAGTATTGTATCGGAGCCAACTAAGGGTTACTTTTGTCGAACAGATATTATCCTGTTAAATTCTGTGCCAAAGTGGAACGCTTTAGCTTTTAAAACGTTGCAGAAACGTAATATGACCAGATTTGTTAAACGCTAATGCGTACAGCAATGAAGAAAATCAATGATAAGAAACAAGGCAAACTGGCTTCTGCACACCAGTTTAGGCGATGACTCGCTACCTTGCCTAGCAGACCTGATGCAGACAGACTACTATGCAATGAACGGGTTCTTCCCTGTGCTCTTCATATATTTATGACGAGCGTAATATGTACGGCCGTGTGCTTCCGCTTTCACATTTGTATGCAAAGTATGCATTTATGTATTCCAATTCGGAAACCCAAAGAGGAAAGCGTCCATTTGCTACCAACCGAAAGATGGCTGGCTAAAGCTGTCCAATCAGCAACCAGTGTTAGTCTACTGTTGTTATCGTGTGCCTCCAGGTCAGGAAGATATGAAGGGTGCAGTAGCTTCTGTTGGCACAAGGTTTTGAGACCCATGATGGCGGAAGTCCGATTTCAACTCAATTGGGTGCCTCAATTTAGAGATGTCGCAGAAGGGGCATTTTTCCCAAGACAACCTGCACCCCTGGTAACTGCACTATGACCGCCCACAAAACTTTTTTTCTCGCATATGTAATGAGCACGTTCCCCTGTGAACATTCTTCCATTTAGACATTCTCCTGTAACTAATATTTAGGGCACATGTAATATTAAATTATCTTATGAATCTAAATAAAGCCACAGAAATTACGAAAAATGTCATATTTTATTTAATAACAGTAATTAAAGTGTACATGTTATAAATAATAACCCACAGCTAAGCTATTAGCAAGCAAAATATATAGATCACATTATCTCTGATGCAGCAAATCTCATTCCAATGCTTTTGCTAGAACATTTTTTTAAAAAAAATTGTTGCAAAGTTTTATTTTTCTTTTTGATTAAAAAATGCACTCTATGATTAACAAAAATATTTACAATTTTAGTGATCAATTCACAACATTGAGGGGAATCTTTGAAATGCTCCATTACAGATATTAGTAGAAGATTTTGTAAAGATTTTAAATTTATTTTTGGCTGTAGGATTTGCATCATTTGATCTGAAAAGATTTTCCAAATGAAGTAAAATGCTATATTAAACTAAGCTAACATAAACTAAGTGATTAATATCTTTTTTAAATTCTTTAAGTTTTGAAAATGATTGTTTTGCAGTTACACAGTTATTATTAGATAAATTATTTTTACAAAGGGAATAAAGTTAACTTCGATTTAAAATAATATTTTCAATACATCCACATAAATAATAGAGTGCACTTTCTTCACTTTCTGGCAGTTGACATGGTACAGTTTCTATAGAAATTTCATCTTTGTCAAAATCAATATCAAAGCATATTTTTTCAGTGTATGTTTCCAACTGGTAAGCGATACAATTTAAATCCTTTTTTTGAACTGTTTGCGCATCCAAAAGCCCAACAATTCGGCATCTTCGTATGAAATAGTCTTTCATCTATCAAAAACTAGCTTGGTAAAAAATTATCTAAACATAGTTAGCAAGTTTTCGCTGAAACAAAAACGACGACACTCACAAGACCGCAATTCCAAACTAAATCCCCATTCCAAGAAAGACCCAAGATGTCGCATCTTTCACACGTGACTCTGGACGTCCAATAGGAAAACGAAGCGGCATAAAAGCGCCGGGGAAAACAGTGTCGCTACTTAAGTCAGTGAAGTTTTTTTTTAAGCTGTAAAAATCTCTTCACCAAAAGTTTTGGCACCATATGTCCCCAAAGAGTTTTGGGTCCAAATCAGTCTCTTAGCATGGCGGTAACCGAGGCTCGACCCAATTTTGTCATAGATACAGACCTGGATTATAAAATATGCATAGGCCTGTGCAAAGTTGGGTTGGAAAAGTTACGTCCACCAGTGAGCGATTATTATTATTGGCGAGTTATTACTTTAAAAAGTAATACAATTTTATTTTTTAACTCTTTAAGACCGGCCATCAGATGGCGCTGATTTAAGTTTATGAAACTAAATTTTTGAGTTTTATCGAAAAAATACCTTAAACAGCATCAATGCCAGCAACTCCTTAAAAACAGTCATTTTTTTATACAAATAACGAATGGTATTAGTCAGCTGCTTCGGTATCGATATTTTTGAAAAGCTTGAACATTCTCTTTTATACCCGCACGATCGTGATAGCTCGGTCTTAAAGAGTTATAGTAATATAACTTTAATAAGATTTATTACTTAAAAAAGTAATACAACTTAAAAATTTTAGAATAATTTATGACAAAACTATTTTAAAATCTTCGGATACCGCTCACACCTTTAAAAAATCAGCGAGTAGTAACTGAGAAAAAAATAAAAGGTAGAACACCAAATGCTTCTGCAATCTGCATAACATCACGGGGGTGAAGGCGCCACTGCGTCATTTAACACCTTCAACGAACGCTGCGTAAATTAAAAAAAGTCAATTTAACAAGATCAGCAATTAGTTTGCATACGAACGATTCGCGTATTAAGGGTCATTCACAGGTGATGCGGAAATATGTGCATAGTATGTTGAATGCGACTTCAACTTTTGAAATGGTGATATCTCGGGAATAGTGATTCGTAAGAATGTGACATTCTTCAATCCAGTGATGTGCGAGCTTGCTCGCCTAGGGGCGCCAGCCCCTGTATTTATAAATAATAGTTTGGATTATACGATGGTATAATATAAAAAGCGATGACAGCGAATTACGAAGCAATTCCTTTAAAGGGGAGGTTGGTGAGATCAGCGATATCTCAGAACCGAAGCTAACGTCGAAACCGCGAAGCGCTCGTAATGGTATAGCGCAGCGATTCCTGTTTATGGTAGATTCGAGAGCTCAGATATATGCTGTTAGTGAAGCTCCCAAGCAATTCCAAAGGGTTGGCGAATGTCAGCATGCAAGGACGTTATAGTTTTACTAAAAAAAATATGAGTCCAGGTTAAGAACCCCTTTATTGCATAGGAATCTTCCATAATCAGATCTGCTTAGCAGACGTTGGAGGCAGGAAACCGGTTTCTCTCTTGCTGCTCTCATGGTCACGTATTCGTGTCTGACGTGAATCAAGGTTGCCGTAAAAGACCGCTAAGCAAGAAACCGGTTTTCTTACACCAATTTAGTCGGTAACTACTGTTGTCGCCAAAGATATCTGATGCAGATGGATTGCTATGCAATGATGGGGTTTTCCCCCGTACTCATTATATATGATTCCATTAAAAGGCATAATAGTTTTTTTCCTGGTTACGTTTGCCTTCAAATCCCATTTAACCTTCACCCAATTTCTATCCCATATAACTGATAAAAACTAACACACTATTATATCTTAAACATCCCTACACAGCAGAGATTAATAGCTATATTTTTACACGACCAGAGACCGAACGCGAGTGCTAAATGCACGGCAACTTTCCATCTTTCTTGCCGGACATCCATCCTGGACTTGTCTGTCTGCCGGATAATCAATCAACCAGATATATATGGACGGACTCTTTTTACCGTACTCTTCCGATGACGTCTTGGTTGTAAATGGACAGAGGTCACGGTATGCGTGATAATCGATGGATTACTATATGGAACGGAATGGCTGTTGAAGGTTTGGTAAGGTAAGGTAATCGTTTCCGGCTGCCTATTTCTAGCCGAAGGTTTGGTTGCGGTCTGTGTTGGTAATTTGTAATTTGGTAATTCCATCCTTTTCGGCTGTATATTTCTTGGCTCCTTTAGGAGCTTTAACACAGCCAATTCCACCTCGGAATTTAGAACCTTGGTCAAGTGACGAGGTCTACAACACCTGAGCGGGCACTCAAAGCAATCGAGTGACAACGGGACTTTCGACTCCACAGATTTAACGAGAACGCATGTTGCAGTGTACTCAGGACAAATACAGACAAACAAACAACGCAAATATCCATGCCCATATACCGGGATTTGAACCCGGGACCTTCTAACTACCTGATTAGCTCCCTCATCATTCAGGGGCCGAAGCCCTGACCAGAAGCACACAACCTCACATAACGATGTCTAATTAAGAAATGAATCAATTTTCGAGGATTTCTAGGTATAACCCACTCCTATTTTTAAAACTTATTTTGACAAAAAATATCAATTACAATTTCGTCAAACAACGTATCCTAATCGCACATCGAAATTTCCTCATAGTACGTGACGGGGAATTGAGTTTCAAAAACCATTGACGAATGAAGGTGTCACTTCTTTCCGTGACCGTGCTTCAGCTTTTGCTAAAAACCGAGCTCCAACTAAAACTGTGACAGTTACCTATAATCGTGGGAGACTGAAGTATTGTATCGGAGCCAACTAAGGGTTACTTTTGTCGAACAGATATTATCCTGTTAAATTCTGTGCCAAAGTGGAACGCTTTAGCTTTTAAAACGTTGCAGAAACGTAATATGACCAGATTTGTTAAACGCTAATGCGTACAGCAATGAAGAAAATCAATGATAAGAAACAAGGCAAACTGGCTTCTGCACACCAGTTTAGGCGATGACTCGCTACCTTGCCTAGCAGACCTGATGCAGACAGACTACTATGCAATGAACGGGTTCTTCCCCTGTGCTCTTCATATATTTATGACGAGCGTAATATGTACGACCGTGTGCTTCCGCTTTCACATTTGTATGCAAAGTATGCATTTATGTATTCGAATTCGGAAACCCAAAGAGGAAAGCGTCCATTTGCTACCAACCGAAAGGTGGCTGGCTAAAGCTGTCCAATCAGCAACCAGTGTTAGTCTACTGTTGTTATCGTGTGCCTCCAGGTCAGGAAGATATGAAGGGTGCAGTAGCTTCTGTTGGCACAAGGTTTTGAGACCCATAATGGCGGAAGTCCGATTTCAGCTCAATTGGGTGCCTCAATTTAGAGATGTCGCAGAAGGGGCATTTTTCCCAAGACAACCTGCACCCATGGTAACTGCACTATGACCGCCCACAGAACTTTTTATCTCGCATATGTAATGAGCACGTTCCCCTGTGAAGCCCCATCTGCTGTCTTTTAGCCAAACTATGGAAGCCTTAAAGAAAAATAGTTTAGTTTGAATTATCGTCGCACTAGAGCTACACGAGGGCTATTGGCGATGGGTGTCGTGTTTCAGAACCACAGTCAAGTGACGAGCCGACACCTGAGTAGGCACCCAACGCAACCGTTAAGGGCGACATCGTACGCAGCGTTAGGACTTTGAAGGATATTTAACGTGCACTCCCTCTACACTGGGACTATTCGTCGGACATTTTGGGCTGCACTGGCCGTTTATAGGTCGGCAGTTATTTTGGCGATACCCGGACCCGAACCTAGGACCTTTCGCATGCTAGGCGAATGCCTAACCGACTGGGCTTCCCACCCCTAAAGAAAAATAAGTTTAAGTTTAATTTTGTTCATTTAAAAAACGAGTGATAAAAAAAACTAAGGTCGTTATTTAACATCCAGATCCAAAATGAATAATTTACACTAAGGATACAAGCGATTGATATATGACTTTTTTCCCTTCTTGCCAATATTAGGTACCCATTCTACCTACTTAGAGAAAAATACTTGCCTGCGAATAATTTATTTTCGTAAAATTTTATAAAAATTTATGGGTAATTTTTTTATACTTGGCTATTCGGTTAACGAATTTGTAGCATCAAATATTCAAAGAATGAATTCCCTGAAAGTTTTTGGTCTATTACTGCACCTTATGCTAAACTTAAAACGCGTCAAAAAAATATCGCTTAATCAAAAATTTCCAGGATTTCTAAAGATTTTTATTTTAATTAATATTGAATTACTTATATCGTAAATAGGTTTCTTAATTTGCACTTGTTAACAAACAAATACTTTAACATTTATATAATTCAAAGAATTAATTTAGCTGACTTACTGTCAGTGGCCCTCTCGGTTGTTTCAACCAATGTATGCTATACTTGGAATTCTGTAAAATGAAGGCTGTTATTCTCCAAATTTGTTTATTTTACATATAAAGTATATGGTCATTAATTTTAATTGAGGTTACAATGTTGACACCCTTCTTCAAAGCATTTGAGTAGGTTAAATAAGATTTTTAAAAAAGCGCATTGACCATTGTAGTACCTAAGTCTGTCGGTTCAAATCCCATTTTTAGCATGGATTTTCTCAGACATAGGAAACTAGTTGAAAGACGTAGATAAAGGTCTAAGAAAGATCAGGTGTAGCATGATAAATATGCCACTGCTCTTTCAAATAAACCGTGAAAATATAAATTAATCCGCTATTTTAAAATTTTAATAAAATACCACTATTTTTAAATTTTAATGTACTAAAAATAACGTAAATTAATATTTTTGATACGCTGGTCAATGTTTGATTAATTTAGCGCTACCTGAAATACGGAGAGCGCTGCATTTGATAATAAAAGAAATACAGTAGAACATACGTAAAATGGCGACCCAGTGGCTGAGAGGTATTACGTGTCCGCATCATAAGCCCAAGTTTGCGGGTTCGAACCCGGACTGAGTCGTCGGATATTTTGGATAGAAAAATGGTCGGCGCGCGTGTTGTATGATTATATAGCATGTAAAAATCCCTTGAGAGAAAGTACCCATTTAGCTTGGGTTCTCTCTGCATACTTTAACATCCACATAGAGCACAGATTCATTTTAATCCGAGCGTCAAAATTGGTAGCGAGAGTCGCCTAGATGGTGCCACAAAAACAATGGCTCTCAGTGCTGGGGAATATGCCGAGTCTGCAAAGGCTAAGCCGCCAATAAAGCAGCCCCGTTGGAAAAAGAGAAATGCTTTTTATGTTTTATTTAAGCTCTTGTTCGTTATAAACTTGATCGAATTTCTTCTTTATATCGAAGTTATACAGGGTGGTGCAAATAAAGAGGCCCCTGCGTAGAGATAAGAATGCATTAAATGCTTGGCGAGAAAAACGATTGAAAGTCTGAAAATTTTCAAGTCGAAATTGGAGATTATTCAAGCATGCAATGGCTTCACTTGGCAAACTTGTTTTTCCGTCGGTTGGATTGGATTAGCATTACATTGGAGCTACTCATGGATTATTGGCGAGTTCAGATCTTATTGCGGCAGTGTGAGTTGATCAATGCACAGGTGAAAATGATACTCACAGTACAGCAGAGGGTGTTTATTGTAGAAAGTTTTATTAAAACAAATTCGTAGAAAACATGTGTCCAGTTGTTTGTTAAAGAATTTAATGGTGTAAAAGTGCCAAAAAAGAGTGCTATGTAACGATTAGTTACGAAATGAAGTAACTCAAGATCCGTTTTGATTATTTATAAACGTGCAAAACATAAAAATTGGTAACTAACTTCAAAATATTAATATAAAAATAGTTTTTTTTTGTCAAAAGATAAGTTCCGTGGTTTTATATATTTTATGTATTTTTTTAATTTTAATTTTTAAGGGCCATAACCATAGTTTTCATTATATTTTTAGATTTCGTAAAACATTTTTAATTCCTCATAAAATGGTATATGTACAAATTTTTAAACAATGTAAGATAAATCCTTTTCTAAGTCGTTTGATCTTACCATGTTTACCTGACCTAATATTAAAACTATTTTTCTTAACCGTTTAAAAAAAAGCTGATGTTGGTTGGTAGACATATATTCAGGTTTGTGTGCTTGGTCAGCGACCCGCTTATAAACCTTCGTCAAGTAAGACAGACACAACAGACAACACACACACATAAGTGGATCCATCTAATTTTTAGAGACAGAGGCCAACTAGAGGATCCAGAGAATTGGCTTGTCACCCCCAGAGGTATTGATTTGGTATGGGAACTTAGAGGACTTTCGGACCCAACAGATTTAACGAGCACGTACTCCGCATATACTCGGTAGGTCTTCAGTGGTACCGGAACTCGATCGCACGACCTTCCGATCCCGAGACCGAGACGCTGACAGCTGATGTTTACTCTAAGGCAATTTGTTTACAAAGACGAAAACCTTTTTCAATATGTAGTTTGTTTTTTCTTCAACCCAACAGTATTTTACAGCGGTGTTTTTGCAACAGTGTGCAGTAAATCATTCATCAAAACTTCTAAACGAAACCAAAATTCAACACAAAAAGCGCTATAACTCAAACGGCACCTTATATTTTGCTTTGGTTGGTACAGTGTCTACCTGATGTATTCAAAATTGAAACTGGGTTTTAATTATTTACCACTTGTGCATTTCTAAGTACAGTTCCAAGATGGCCACGAATATTCCACGTATATAAGAGGAAGATTTTTGCTGTCAAAATTTTACAACCTCGTATCAAATGTAATATCGTCAACTTTTTTCTTAAAACGTAACCCTTTCGTAATCTAAAACACGATTCTGTATCCGAAGGATGAAACTAACACCATCTTTAAGACAAAATTTATTGGAACTAGAATCATAGCCTCCTTCATAGAATGCCAATTAAACTCGAGAAATAACATGGATTCACAGACTGTCCTCAAAAAGTACTCTGGTCGCGTCATCTTGGTAGTCGGTCGCATATTTTAGTAGGAATGTATTCGCGGTGAATGACGGATCCAGCGGGCTATTTCGAATACCGTTCCGTCCGAGTAACGTAATAAACAAATGAGTTCTTTTTTTTTATTTTGTTTCTGCTTCCAAGCAATATTATTTGCCAAAGAAATTCATAAAATACCATTTTAAATTTTAAATGATCCTTCTTCAACATGTTTGAATAGTGTAAAAACTGTTACAGAATACTACTGACAAAAATCTCAATTTTTAGAAATTTAAGATTAAAAAGCTAAAAACAGCAAGCACATATTTTTTTTAAAAACATAATCATGTAATGAGTTTCTATGTTTTTTTAAAACTTTTTTCTTTTAAAAAAAACATACATTTGTTTAAACTTAAAAAAAAAACTATATATATATATATATATATGTATGTATGTATGTATGTATGTATGTATGTATGTATATGTATATACATACATAAACATACATTTACATACATACATACATATATATATCAGGTAACTCTGCCAATACCAACATTTATGATAAACGTAATGACTTTAATTTTGATATTATTCGACTTATTCCTTGGAATTCTAATCTTTCTGTTAAAGTCTATAGAAATTGCATTATAAATCACCTACATCGCATAAATATCATCTGCAAGTCAATAACTTTAAAAATTCCCAAAAACTTTCGAAAATTAGTTTTCTAAGAATATTTTACTTATTAAATTTTTTAACCGACAACTTCTTGATGTGCTGTTGTTCAAAACATTTGTTAAAGAAAGTGCGCAGAAAGAAAGGTTTCTTTTCATCTATATCGGTCATTTTGAGAGTGATACCGAAGCAACCAACGAAATCGCAGTACTTGAAAAAAGGAAACAAAACCGTTACATTACCTGAAACATTCCCATTCCTTATTATATTTAATATTTAATATAAATCGTGGGCAAATGACGAGTTTTTCTTAAAAAGCTTTTCTCAATATTTGGTAGCGGATAGACTAGCGCAGTACATTTTCTTTTGTTAATTATTTTGTTTATTATTAGTTATTAAGTTGATTTCAGATATATACCTAAGTGCTACTGCACAAATAATAATTAAAATTACATAGTGTTTATTTCAGTTATTCTTTTAGTTCTTTATTCTGTGTCTCCTCTAGAAAATGTGCGCGGGAGCGCACGGTTTTACTATCTCTAAGCCTACCATTTTATATGCTAGTCGAACTTAAATAAGGAAAATTGGAAACTACCATCCGAGACAAGAAATAGATATAAAATTGTTGAACGAATATTGGGCGTCCATAAATTACTTTACGCATTTAGGGGGGTTGAGGTGGGGATTTAAATTTACAAAATCTTACATGATAATGTTCATCGTGGCTTTACGAACCAATCTTAAAAGTGTTAGGAAAATAACGGTTCATTCTTGCTGGCGTTCGGTTCTTTTCTTTATTAGTTTCAATTTAGACTAACGGACACGTGTTCAAAGTATTTTCACACTTCACAAGGGGAAAGTTAGGATTCCACCAATTGTCATCACTAATCAGAACATTAAGTGGAAAGAACTGGCCAAGTCATTGAAGGATGCTGGCTTAAGCAACTTCTCTGGCAAAGCCACGGGACGACTTTGAACGTAAAAGTCGCCACCGAGACAGACTACAGGTTAGTTACATCACATTTGGCAGCTAAGGGAGTCCCCTTTCACTCGTACAAATTAAAAAGTGAGCGCACCCTCAAGGTGGTATTGAGAGGTGTTCCCGCCGATTTAGGCGCGGCCGAAGTTAAGGCTGAACTGAAGAACTACGGTTTCGAATCAGAAACTGTTTTTCAGTACTCCCATATTATTAATGGAGAGAAGAACTTCATTCCCGTCTATTTCATAGAGCTTCTGAACACAACACAGAACAAAGAAATATACAACATGACCGAATTTATGTACCTCAAGGTCACAGTTAGCAGCTACAAAAAATCTAAGGAGCCCACACAATGCCATCGATGCCAACGGTACGGTCATGCACAATCAGGCTGTTCAAACCCCGCTAGGTGTGTAAAATGCGCGGGAAGTCATCTGACCGTGGATTGCCCAACCAAGGGGCGCATTGAGTCGCCCAAATGCGTTCTTTGTGGGGGTGACCACACAGCCAACTACAGGGGTTGTTCTCAAAGACCCATTCGCAGAGACAACGGCCAGAATACTGCCGAACACAACATACACAACCAACAAACCATTAGGCCAACACAAACACGTAAACCTGTTACTAAAGAACAGGCCGCTATAAACAAAGTTAACGAGGCTAGACCACTGATAAAAGCCGCTCCAGTCAGGACCGGCTTTAGCTATTCAAATGCAGCAGTGGCCGGACCCTCATCTTCACCACAACAACATGCTCACACTTCAATAATCAATGAGGTGGAGACACAAGTCGAAGCCAACTCACAACAACACGGGGAAACCCAAAGCACACCCAAACAGCAAGTTAATGCTCATGAAGAAGAGGGGAATGTATTTGAAATCCTCCGAGACTTACAGAAGTTCCTTAAGAACTTCAACTTAAAACGGGTCCTAAACCTGATTAAAAATGCTGCTACACGACTAAGGTCAGCGAATGGTATTATGGAAAAGTTAGAAGTAGGTCTAGGTATCTTTGATGAGCTAATCACAATGTGTAATTATGAATAATCACCACAACACTCACAACAAGACATACAACCCCACTTTCTACACAAATGTCGGCTTTGCCAACCTTAATGGCCTTAAAAGGCAGATACACGAGTTGAAGGAGTTCATCAGAGATCAGAACATTGACATCATGCTTTTAAACGAGACACACTTAAGACCATGTGACAAGGCTAGGATTGCTAACTACACACTGTTTAGGAATGACAGACTACACAACAGAGGGGGTGGTGTGGCCATTTATTGTAAGAGAAGCTTTAAATGTACTGAGTACATTCTTCCCCAGCTTAATTCAATTGAGGCGTGCGCTGTAGTACTGGAGAACGAAAATTTTGGTGAAGTGCTTTTTATCTCAGTCTACAACCCGCCGAACTCAAAATTATTAAACAGCGATCTTGCTGCTCTCATGAATTCTGGCCTACCAACTATTCTTGCAGGAGACCTAAATGCTAAAAACACCCATTGGAATTGTAGGGCAACAAACCCAAACGGTATTATCCTCAAAAAATTCATTTTAGACCAGGGAGTAACTCTGGCTGCCCCTGACGAACCAACCCACTTCCCAGGCTATATCGACCATAGACCAGATATCTTAGACATAATGCTCCTTAAGGGCATTCCCCACATCCCTCATCTAAAAGTTCACGACAGCCTTTCTTCTGACCATAGCCCAGTGACTTTTACTTTTTATGGCCTCACCAAACCCCCTGAGAGAGTTAGGTACAAGACAAACTGGGAAACATTTCACACTAAGTCAGGAAACAACATCACTGTCAACCCTAACATGACCACTACAGATCTCATTGACAATGCCATTGAACACCTCACCACAAAACTCAAACAAGACATAGACAGCAGCTCAAAACCCACTAAAACCAACACTGACACTAGGCTTCCACACTACATCAGAGACAAGATTAGGGAGAAGAACAGACTTAGAAAGGAGTACAAACACACCAGACACCCACCCACCAAAAGCAGATGGAACGAAGCCTGCAGAGAAGTTAAAACTCTCATCACTGAACACAAACAAGCTGAATGGGAAGACACAGTTATGAGGCTCTCCACACACGATAACACAGTTTGGAAAATGGCGAAAGCCCTCAAATCCAAGCCACAACTTATTGGTCCTCTTAAAGGACCAACCTCACTCATCTACACAGAACACGGCATGGCAGAGCTTCTAGCTTCCAGCCTACACAACCAGTTCTCACCACATCAGACTCCAATTAACTTAGAGCTGGTTGATAGTATTAGCAGCGAAGTAGAAAACTACTTAGCAATTGAGCCCACCACACCTATCACCCACACTACACCACAGGAGATCAAAAAACTCATCAAAACACTCGATCCAAAGAAGGCTTCTGGCTATGACCAAATCTCAAACACTGCCATCAAAAACATTGACAACATGGTCATAGTCCACATTACCAACATCTTCAACGCTTGCCTTAGGTTACACTACTTCCCCAGCAGATGGAAAAGGGCCATTGTTGTCCTTTTCAAGAAACCTGGGAAAAGTCCACTCCAACCCAACAACTACAGACCGATCAGCCTCTTGCCTTGTTTGGCTAAACTGTTCGAAAAAGTCATTAACATCAGGCTACAACACTTCATCAACGAAAACAACATCATCAACACCAACCAATATGGTTTCAGACGGGGACACTCCACAGTCCATCAGGTTCACAGAATGGTTGAAATCATAGGACAGGCTTTTAACAACAAGGAAGCGATAGGGGGAGTTTTTCTGGACGTGGAGAAAGCTTTCGACAGTTTATGGCATGAGGGCTTAATCAGCAAACTCATTACACAAAACATTCCAAAGACCCTCATTCACATCATCAACTCATTCATCACAAACAGAGTCTTTCAGGTCAGAGTCAACAACACACTATCCACTGTCACAAACATCAGAGCAGGAGTCCCACAAGGTAGCATTCTGGGCCCCACACTTTTCAATCTTTACATCAATGACTTCCCCACTTTTGACAATTGCATCACAGCCCAGTTTGCAGACGACACAGCCATACTTGCCAAATCTAAACACGGTGACATTGCTTTCCACAAACTTCAGACAGCTTTAAACACAGTCCAAACATGGTGCGAAGATTGGAGAATTAAGATTAACGCGCAGAAGAGTGAGTCAGTCCTATTCAGGAGACACAAAATACGCAGACAATATGACACACACCTAGAGATCTTCGACACAGACATTAACAACAGTAAACACACCAAATACCTCGGTGTTTACTTAGATGACAGACTTAACTTTCGTGAGCACATAAAGCAAACATTAGGTAAAGCTACAGGAGCCAGTATTAGTTTAAACCCTATCATTGGCAAACACTCCACCATGACACTTAAAAATAAGCTCACGCTCTACAAGACAATGATTAGGCCAGTTCTGCTGTATGCCTCTCCGGCTTGGGCTGCAGTCCGAAGAACACACAGACAGAAACTTCAAACATTTCAGAACAAAGCACTACGTAGAATTACAAACGCCCCTTGGTTTGTTAGGAACTCCATTTTACACAAAGACCTTGGGATTGACACCATAGACACTGCCATCCTCACTGCTTCACACAACTACAACACCTCACTACAGAACAGCACATATGACAACCTCAGACAAATTGCAGACTATGACCCTATTGTTGAACAGAAGTTCAAACGTCCTAGGACCATACATCACGACCCAGATTGGTGATTTTGACTAGCGTGTCAACTCGACATGTTCTTTTTGATTTTTTCTTTGACGATGCTTTACGGCATATTTGTTTTGTACATGTTCTGTCCATTTCATTGTTGTTTTTGTTATATATTTTCTTAAAAGTTTTTTATATTTTGATCACTAATTATTTTTTCCCTTTCAGAAGTTTTTAGATCCTGCTTTGCAGAGCCCTTGCGGCACACTTTTCCAGTTTACAGCGAGGACTTTGTCCAATTTTATTCCCAGTCACAAGTTAACCCCTTTATGGGAAGCTTTCGATGAAGGAGTAAGGGCGCCTCGCGCCGACACTCGTCAGTCATTGTTCGATTTCCGATTTCCGATGTCAAAATTTTACAACCTCGTATCAAATGTAATATCGTCAACTTTTTTCTTAAAACGTAACCCTTTCGTAATCTAAAACACGATTCTGTATCCGAAGGATGAAACTAACACCATCTTTAAGACAAAATTTATTGGAACTAGAATCATAGCCTCCTTCATAGAATGCCAATTAAACTCGAGAATAACATGGATTCACAGGCTGTCCTCAAAAGTACTCTGGTCGCGTCATCTTGGTAGTCGGTCGCATATTTTAGTAGGAATGTATTCGCGGTGAATGACGGATCCAGCGGGCTATTTAGAATACCGTTCCGTCCGAGTAACGTAATAAACAAATGAGTTCTTTTTTTTTATTTTGTTTCTGCTTCCAAGCAATATTATTTGCCAAAGAAATTCATAAAATACCATTTTAAATTTTAAATGATCCTTCTTCAACATGTTTGAATAGTGTAAAAACTGTTACAGAATACTACTGACAAAAATCTCAATTTTTAGAAATTTAAGATTAAAAAGCTAAAAAACAGCAAGCACATATTTTTTAAAAACATAATCATGTAATGAGTTTCTATGTTTTTTTAAAACTTTTTTCTTTTAAAAAAAACATACATTTGTTTAAACTTAAAAAAAAACTATATATATATATATGTATGTATGTATGTATGTATGTATGTATGTATATGTATATACATACATAAACATACATTTACATACATACATACATATATATATCAGGTAACTCTGCCAATACCAACATTTATGATAAACGTAATGACTTTAATTTTGATATTATTCGACTTATTCCTTGGAATTCTAATCTTTCTGTTAAAGTCTATAGAAATTGCATTATAAATCACCTACATCGCATAAATATCATCTGCAAGTCAATAACTTTAAAAATTCCCAAAAACTTTCGAAAATTAGTTTTCTAAGAATATTTTACTTATTAAATTTTTTAACCGACAACTTCTTGATGTGCTGTTGTTCAAAACATTTGTTAAAGAAAGTGCGCAGAAAGAAAGGTTTCTTTTCATCTATATCGGTCATTTTGAGAGTGATACCGAAGCAACCAACGAAATCGCAGTACTTGAAAAAAGGAAACAAAACCGTTACATTACCTGAAACATTCCCATTCCTTATTATATTTAATATTTAATATAAATCGTGGGCAAATGACGAGTTTTTCTTAAAAAGCTTTTCTCAATATTTGGTAGCGGATAGACTAGCGCAGTACATTTTCTTTTGTTAATTATTTTGTTTATTATTAGTTATTAAGTTGATTTCAGATATATACCTAAGTGCTACTGCACAAATAATAATTAAAATTACATAGTGTTTATTTCAGTTATTCTTTTAGTTCTTTATTCTGTGTCTCCTCTAGAAAATGTGCGCGGGAGCGCACGGTTTTACTATCTCTAAGCCTACCATTTTATATGCTAGTCGAACTTAAATAAGGAAAATTGGAAACTACCATCCGAGACAAGAAATAGATATAAAATTGTTGAACGAATATTGGGCGTCCATAAATTACTTTACGCATTTAGGGGGGTTGAGGTGGGGATTTAAATTTACAAAATCTTACATGATAATGTTCATCGTGGCTACGAACCAATCTTAAAAGTGTTAGGAAAATAACGGTTCATTCTTGCTGGCGTTCGGTTCTTTTCTTTATTAGTTTCAATTTAGACTAACGGACACGTGTTCAAAGTATTTTCACACTTCACAAAAAAAAGCAGCCAACATGTGGATCGTGGTTGATTTGGAAGTACTTTCCCACCATCATCAGATGATGCAGCTGCTGGTTAGGCTATCCGGGTTGGAAGTCAATTGAAGAGAAGAACGTGCTAAGAGACAAGAAGAGAAAATGAGATTTCAAGTTTTTTGTTTGCACTCAGATCTGTTGAAAACGGAACTTGCAAACCCTAAAAAATTTACTACACTTATAAAGTTTATGAAAAAGGGGAAACTTGTTAGCGTGAAAGAAGTTTGTAATACGTTCATTGACACAAAAATCTATTTTTTTTTAAATGTCACTTAGCACGTTCTTCCACTAAGCTCTTCAATTATAGTATGTGTTAAGTCTACAGGGAAGAATCAAACCTCCAAATCAAATCTTTCAAATAAAATACGAATTTTATATAATATCACGTGAGATTATGGGGAATGGGAGATAGAGCCAAATCTCCCGAAATATCACCATAGCGGGAAGGGGATTAAAAACAACCATATCACGTATTTTATGGACGCTCCCATACCCGAAATACGGTTATTAATGAGTTACAAAAATGACCATACATAATTTTATTTTAAGCGAACCAATACAATGATTTAGGACATAATAAGAAATATCTCATAAAAATGAATTGAAGGATGAGTTACGAAACATAAAAACTAAATAAAACAATATATAATTTTTTGCCTAGATATGATCAAAACTATTTTCTATTTGTCCACTAAAATATTTTTATTCTTAGATAAATTACTGTGCTTTTACTTGCGAAAACATATTCAGATTAATAAAAAATTGTAGCAATACAGCATTTGTAAATAAAATGTTTCTGATAATAGTGTTATATAGAATAAACACAGAATTAAAAAAAAAAAAAAATCAAAGCAACAACATCAGGATATTTAAAGTGAGTTCTCAGAGAATTTTACAATCTAAAAATAACATATAGCACAGAAAACTATCATAAAAGTTTACATTTCAATACAGTTTCAGTTAGAATGTCATAAATATTTGTTTTGTAAATTACAGATCATTTCGGACACTCACTAGTTTTTTAGACATTCAGCCCAAAGAGATAGCTTATACTGCCATAAACAGGTAAACTGCAATATCAAAACGAAGAAGTGGAATGGGCAATTTAGATCCTGCAACTACCAATCTTTTAGAACACTTTCTTATAGGCAGTAGTTATTGAGTGCTTAAAAACAATTGTTCAAATCATTGTTGTAGATATTGCATTTTACCTGCCAACAGCAGTATAATAAATTGATCATAGAAATTACAGAGCTAGGACAACACATTATGAGGCACTCTTATTCAATGTGCATAGTAAAGAGTGAGCAATTTTCCTGAATCACATTTAAGTTTTATATAAATGTTACGTTTTAGTGTACCAAACACTTTGTACTGTCGGATATTATATTATTACAAAGACTAATCGGCAAAAAGGACGGCAAAATGCATGACATCTTTTATGGAAATCTATTTAGCTATGAGTAAAAAATTGCTTGTTTTCCATTCCCTGTATTTTTAATTAAAAGTTTTTGCAATTTTATTATGAGCTGTAAAAATTTTTTTGGTACTTTGAACAGTTATTTAATCAGTTTATTTTAAAAAACATTTATAATAGATTTTTAACATTTTAATAGTCAATAACTAAATTTCCAAATGATTTCGTATAAACCTGTATATAGTTAATCATTTTAATTACAGCAATAAAAATAATTGGTTATGAATGAAAATGTTGCAGTTAAAAACTCAAAAATAATTAAAACCAGTTTCATTTTATACATATTTTATTGAATCCCTTATTGGTAACTATTAATATTAACAAGTTACTTATTTAGAAAAAATTGTTTTTAAAAATAGTTTTAAACTGCTAGCCAAAATTAATTTAACTAGGGAAATCTAGAGTTTTCAATTATTTCAGTTATCAAAAGAAATATAAAAAGCATGATCTTAAATAATAAAACATAAAATTAGAAACTTTACAGAACAAGATATAATTATATACCTTTATTAATTCAACATAAAGTATGAATACAATATGCTTCTTAAAACCAAAAGAAAATTTAAGAAATAAAACCATACTTAAATTAAAAATAACTAAATAATAATTAATACAATTTTGTGAATAATAACAGAAATAATACATATTAAAACAATGAATATTTCAAATGTTTCTAGAAGAAACACTCATATGGCTGCTTAAAAGCAGTAATGATCCAAAAGCAACTTTGCCTTGCCTGATTTCATTCTAAAATTTCCAAATATTTTTTTTTTAAGATTTAGTCAAAATAATAAATTGCTGATTCAGAATAAAAATATAGGCTTAGTTAAAAGTGATGTTAATCTCTTGCTGACACATCAATAGAATAATAGTTTAAAATGAAAAGGTGATTTTAAAATATATAATATATATATATATATATATATATATATATATATATATATATATATATATATATATATATATATATATATAATATATATATATATATATATATATATATATATATATATATATATATATATATATATATTATATATGAATGCTTGTTTCTAAATGGTTGATTTTCATTTTTCATTTTATTTAGTATAAATTGGTTTTGAATAATAAATCAATGGTAAAGCTAAAAAAAAAAATACAAGCAAAGCAAAATTCTTTGCTAAGGATATACAATACAAAATCACTATGAACTGTAATGCTGACATTTACAGATGAATACATTATTTGCTTTTCAATATTCAGAAAAAAAAATAACTTTGATTTCCATAATTAAACTCAAATATTTATCCAAACATAATTCACCTCCAAAAGTATATGAAAAAAAGTGATGCTTAGTATTTACATACATATTTATATTAATATATTAAATAACATCAAATAATAAATCTCAACATCCAATGTTGGAAACAAAGATAAAAGAAAAAGGTACCCAGACAAACATAAAGTATGCACTTTAGTGGGGAAAATAACCAATATTCTGCGAATTTAAAAGCAAGCTTTCCTGACAGTCCTTTTGAATAAAACGCAAGCTTCAAATACTCTTTCTTCCCCTACCCTGTCATGTTGTTTGCCAGAAAAAGTGTAAACATCCTTTTTGTTTTTTCCCCAACCTGCTTTGGTTTGGTGCGATTAAACTCACAGCAGAGCCCCAAACAAGGTAAGTTCTGAACACACAGTTTCTTGGAAAACCACACTACAAAGTAGGGAAGAAAGTGCTTTCGAAACTTTTGTTGTAATCAAAATAAGTATAGTAAAATACAAGAAAACTGCAAATCAAAATTTTGGCCTAAATTTTAGTATGTGCAAAAATTTTATATTTCTATAAATTAAATCTTTATAAAATCCGATTTTGATTCAATTAATTAGTAATAAGCAGTTAAAAAATAAGCTTTTAAAAATCCTTTTTTCATGCTGGGCAAAAACCAAGCAATAGCACACAAAAAAATTAGGTCATTTTTAGGGCCTTTCTATGGGTTCCTAAAACAATTTCTTTTATTTACAGACTTAAACTGTGTTAACTTTTAAAAAACTTTTTATAACCCCACAATTTTCAAGAACAATATTAAGGAAACTAAACTAGCCCAATCAACATAATCACCGTAATTTTCAAGCACAATATTAAAAGAAACTAAAATAGCACACTTTACATTTGTCTAGCTTTAAGGTACCAAAAAATAAAAAGCATAAAAGAGAAATTTAAGGGAAAAATACAGAATATATTTTACATGAGAATACATTGTGAACATAAGAGAAGCACACAGACTAGGAACGCGCAACGCACACACACACGGCCAAACATCTACTACAATATATAAAATATAGACTAGTGTTTTTTTGCATCAATTTCTGTGATGCTTTAAGTAAGTCATTATTTGAGTCCATTGATCCAGAGAAGCAGTGATCTAATATGTGGTCCAAATATGTTAGGAGAAAAGCATTTAACTGTCTTTCTGACAATGCACCCTTTTGAACTGAAAAGCTTACAAGAACCTGCTAAGTGATATTTTTGAAAAAAATTGAGATTTTTGATTTTTGTATTGATGAACATTCCCTCTTTCACACACACAAAGATAGTCTTCACCTTTTTCATAAACTTTAAGCTAAGTATATATTTTACCGTTTGCAAGTACTTTTTTTTTAGAGAATCTAAGAGCAAACCGAAAAATTAAAGCTAATTTTCTTGTTTTCACCTTTTTGTCACAAAAACACATTCTTCCACAAAGCTCTTCGATTGTGAACATGTACTGATAAATGCACTTATTTTTGCAAGCCGCTATTTTGAAGAAAATGATTGCAAATATGCATGACTTTACAAGCTGAAAATAGTGAAAATTTATCAAGTTAAAATATTCCGATAGTACCTTAATATAGAACCCTGTTGCATAAAACATTTTCAGAAACTTCATTTTGTCAGAAAAGTTAATATATTTTTAGAAAATAAGCTGCATTCTATAAGTCTTACAGATAGTAGTATAAATGTTATTCTCTGAACATATTTTAAGGTCCAATATTATCACAATTAACATCTGGATCCAATTATCTCATTACTAAATAAGGCTCTCTTAATAAAAAAAAATCAATACAAAATGAAGTATGTTTAAATATTGATTACAAAAAAATGCATTTACAAAGGCACACCGCAGATTGCTTGAAAACACTAAATGAAAGTACACATTAAAAGTTAATTTCTCTCTTTTACTAGAAATTTGTGCCACCGATCTTATTAAAATTTAAGTAGAATGATATAAGTAAAAATGGGAGGTCAACAATAGAATAATACGCCTAAAATTTACATGCCTTTAAAAAGAAGCCATTTATCAATAGTCAAGTATTAAGAAATAGAAAAAAAAATATAAGAATTTTAAAAAACATTAAATATTTAAATAAATTTTCATTTAATGATAAATCATCAATAATGAATATTGACACAATAATTGGTTATTTTATTTAAAGAATTTCTTAGAATTGAAATTTTCTAAATTATCTTTTGAATACTTTCTTAGAACTAAAAGCTTTTACGATCTAGAATTCAAGATCTTTAGGGTTAACTTATTCTAAGAAATATATATAAAAAATTCAAATTTGAAACATAAAAACTCAACAACAGACAACTGGCTTCTTTTTCACACAGAAAAAAAAAATTTACTCTACACCTATTTCATAGTCATCTCATCTCTCACTCTCCAAAACCACAATTCCATATCAAAAGTTGATTGTAATGCAGGACAACAGAATTCAACGACATCATTTTGTCTATTCTGGAAGAATTATTAAATGTCCCCTACGTCGAAAAATACAGTGCGAATTTATTCACACAATCTGTGCGCCATGTTACACATGACAGATCCTCCGGTTTTCTACGGACAGATTCTGTCGCTGTTTACAGACTTATATCCGAAATATCTATACAGCTACATGGTCTTTCTTCGTTTTTTTCACTGGCGAACAGAGAGTCTGTTTTGATGGATTTTCTTGGTGATTGGTATGTGACCTAAAACAAATTACAATTGTTCAACTATTTCTCGGGTGTTTATACTGGGGAACTATGTAACTGGGGAGAGCTACCTGACATACTATTCGAATTTCTTGATGAGTCAGGCATGTTAAGTAATTAAATAGCTCTAAAGGTAAATTCAATAACTTGTGAACCTAAAAATTTTATGGAGAACCCTTTCGATACTATTCTCAATAAACTATGGTGTCAATGGGTACTAGAACATATGTACCAATGTTAAAGTAATAGATAGCTCTTTTGTTAGAGCGCTACAGTGGTTTCAGACAGACTGAGCAATGTTCAAAATCTACTTTTTCAGAATCGGTACCTTTCATAATGTATAGAAAACACAATGTCTCCATTTTGGATTTTCACAATACTTTCATTACTTATATTTCCTATTAGGTAATAGAAAGTAAAAAAACACTTCAAAATAAGTCTAATATGAATAACATTTCTATTTTTCAAAAACAAACACTAGATAAGAGAAACAAAATCAGAAAACTTTTGAGTTTTCAACTATTATTAGTATTAAATGCCACTTTTTTAAACAGTCATCGTAATTTTTGGAAGATAGTTACTAAATTAATAAAATTTACTTGAAAACGTTTCAAACAAACTTTTGTCAAATACTAAATTTATTAAAAGTCGAGTAGAGTTGAATTATTGTCATAAGAGCTACACGAGGATATTAGCAAAGGGCATCGCAGGCCACAGTTAAGTGACAAGCCAACACCCGAGTAGACACTAAACACATTTTTGAGGAACAACATTATATGCAGTGTCGGGACTTTGTAGCAGATTTAACGTGCACTACCTTCAATTGGGGTCAGACTTTTCAACTGTGTTGGGGTCAGACTCCTTATAGGTCGGCAGTTATTTAGGCAATGCATAGTACATTTAATAGAATTTTTTGGTCATCTTGAAATTCAGAGTTGCCACACTTTTTGGTAAACAAAAATCAAGGACTATTTAAGGACTTTTCAAGTATATATTTCTTCATTTTCAAGGACTGTATACTCGAACATGCAACACCTAAATTTCACGATAGTTTTAAAAATTCATTTAGAAAACGACTAAGAGCTCTAACTTTCAAATGAACTTAAATGGGTGTATAAAATAACCATTTAGTTATTAAAAAATAAACCTAAAATCACTTGCTCTGCCTTCTTGGATTATACAAACAAATAAAATAGGAACCGATTCACATTGAAAAAGTTTTTAATAAAGCCAAAATTAAAATGTGCAACACTTCAAGATAAATTCGTCAGCCCAAACAATTAAGGACTTTTCAAGGTGGATAATGTTTTTCCAGCACTTTCAAGACCTTGAAAATCGATATTTTTTTTCAAGCACTTTTCAAGGTTTTCAAGGACCGTGGCAACCCTGGAAATTGCAATTTCATCCAAAAGCTGCAATAATAAGGCCATGTCTATACTCACATCTCGGTGACCAGTAGAGCTGTTACCGGAACCAGCAGTATAGAAACTGGACGAATGGTCTTGAGAGGAGACAGAACCATCTGGAGATATCACTGGCATCGAACCTACAGGACGATTGGACAGCTTGCCTGTAAAATAGAAAATTCAAAGTTAGAACCGAAACTGTTAGTACACTTAAAATAATAATGAAGGTTTCTGCTTCAAAACTAGTAGACAATAAGTTTGATTCAAAAAGGGACTAAGTGTAAAATGTTTCATTAACAATTAAGTACTAAAAGACGTCCGAGTCCATTTTGAGTTTATCAGTTCGGGCATCTTCTAGTACTTAAAGGGTTAAAATAGTTGCTACTGTTTTCCTACCTTAGATTCTGCTAGCAATTATGAAGAACTTAAACTAAAAACTAGCTTTTTTAACAATTGAAACTTAAATTGCATACCTGTTAAGAACAAACTTTTACTTTTTTCGTCCTGTGGCAAAGAATTTTGTTTGAACTGCAACAACAAAATATAAATATTTTAGAAATAAATTTCCTCTAAATAAAGCTTTAAAACTATTTCAAATAAACAATTTTACAAAGTATCCCAAGGAATTGTCTTTAAAAAAATATAATAATAAATTTAGAATTGTTGTAAAAATAATATAGTGCAGTAGAGTAGTTTTAGTACATAATTTATTTACTGTAAGTTGCAAGATTTAATATAAAAAACACTTAAAATCTCATTTGAATTCATAAACATAATTATTTGACAATACTCCATCTAAACTTGAATTCATATCAGGTATAGACCAGTAAGAAAAATAAAAATAAAAAAAATGCTTACTTTTTACAGATAAAAGAATTTTAAGGCTTTAACATCCACAAATTTAAAATATAAACATGTATTTAACAATGTTCTAGCAACGTCTTTATTGCATTTAATAATATTAATAAAATAAAGATCAACACCACACTACATTTTTGCTCCTTTAAAATACAGCATTCTAAGGATGTCAAAATTAAATACATTAACATAAAGATACAAATCATTCCATTTCACTTAGTGTTTGTTGTATTACAAAAAATTATCATACTCACAAACATAAAAAATATTATTTTATTTTCAAATAAAGATCTTATCACCTGTGTTTTAACCTGAGGAAGATCAACCAATTTCTGCAGCTGGATACCAACTCCTGGGCCCATATGAGAAATGTGGTTGAAGTTTGTTGGACCGGATATAAGCCTAGACCGCCTATCAACATTTCTGAAATGAATACATTAGTTTATAGATAGTTATTTTTAGTTAATTGTATAGATTACTGGAAAACTTCTGAAGAAAGTTGTAATAACTAACTTTTTAAACCCTACCACTTGTAACATGTTGTAAAAATTTTATATAGTGTAAAAATGTCATGCTATATGTACATTTAACAAAAAAAATTAAGAACAAATTTGCAATACACAAAAGAGTTGCAGAGGTGTTGTAGTATTGCTTTAGCTATATCAATTCCATAACTTCATTTATAAATGCTACTCCTAAAACACATAAGGCACCAAAACCAGAACCGAGAATAGCCTATAATTTTTTTTACGTGATCCTTCTTTAGTTATTCTTGCTTTTACATGACTATTACCTTCTTCATTTGATGTTAAATGTTCGAATAGATGAAAGGTGATTTGATCATTATTGGGTTCCACTTTTGTGAATTTTGAAATTAAATCATACAAGAAATTCAATATATTTTTTTTTTAATCTTGAAAAACCTAATGCAGGGTGGTTACAAAATCCTTGAAAAAAAAAATTCCCTGATTTTACAATTACCTAGAAAATATACAATGCAAACAATTCAATACAATACAGAAAATTTAATCCAGACATTGCGGGACTTAGACCTTTCCGGAATATGGAATTTTCTAGATTATGGATTAACCTACCTAACTTTTCCATATTTCTGAAAATCAGAATAAGTTTGAAGGAGCAGTGATCAGAGAATCACGTTATAACATGGTTCGTACACTCCTCAGGGTTCATACTCTATCTATGATAGTGAATTTCAGAAGTTTTTCAGGAGTGCAGCAATGTAAATTCAGGAGGTAACAAGGAATAAAATCGAATATGTTTGTATAATATCGTATTAGTCTAGTGACTTCACTGCACTTCAAATGGTGAAACAGAAGAAAAAATCTTCTAAAGAGTTGTGCGGTGCATTCTGAGACATTAACTATTATCACAATGTCTGAACTCTATTTTTTTACTGTCTAGAGCAGTAGACTTATTCTGAATAAAGTACGGGAGAAAAACTAGTCATGACATAAATTTTTTCAGGAGCGGGGAAAAAAATATCAGAAGATAAAGACACAATTTTCAAGGGCCCTTAGAAGAAAAAAAATGAAATTCAGGAGTTTTTCAGGAGGTGTACGAACCCTGACTCCTTGAAAACTTAAAAAGATCTAGGTAAAAGGTAATCTACAATAATAAAAATGAAGTTTTGTGGGTTTGTTCCCACAGACTCTCAAACTAGACATTTGTTTGACTCGTAACTTGGCACAAATGCGTACTTCATACTTAGATTACGATTTTTGAACTTTCAGGTTTCAAAATGTTCTATTTTTAGAGAAAATTCGATTTTCTGAAAAAACTACACCACTTTGGCTCAAATCCGATCATGTTTTTACTTTCCTGATGCCATCTTCTGAAAAAATTAAATAAAACTTTTAACGAAAATAATTAAAATTGAAAATGTTTATTTTATTCTGTTGCCATTACCTTCAGAAACTAAATTCATTTTTTGAAAAATAATTAACATGTTTCAAGTGATGTAATTACATCCATCTCCATTACAGGATTTTAATGTGGGTTTAGGTGATGATTTCTTCATTGATGGATTGGTTCTGTTGATTGCAAATATGCATATTTAAGCTATTTCCGTGAATTATAACTATGATGGTTGTTCAAGGCCATCGTACTAGAGCTACATATTAGGGTTTTGTTTTCACTTTTTCACCAAATATTTTGCCACATTCTTAAATAAACGCGCCAAATAATATATATGTTTTTAATTTATAGCTGGTTTGTTGTTCGAAGGCCATTGTGGTAGAGCTGTATAATAAGAGTGTTTGTAGCTATATCTCTTTTCTCGCCAAATTCTTTCCAAAAAAGGGGCCAAATGAGAAAAAGGTTTTATATGTTTATGAGGAAAATTACGATGACTTTTACGCGTGCATTTATAGCGTATTTTTTATTTCGGATTTTTAAGGTAGTATAAGTAACAGGATTTTAAACTTTATAATGAGCAGAAACAATAACATAAGTTTATTATATTAGAATGGATTAAATGGTACATATACTTAGATCCATTACTACTTTTTTTTTGGTCCGTGCGGAGGACGGGTATTTGCTAGTTCTTAATAAAAAGCTCATTTTTATGCCCTTAAACCACAGGTGCTTGAAAATGAATCAATGTACATTTCTATAATAGAGAATATTCTCAACTCACCCCTTGTTAGCCTTGTCATTCTCCCGCACCGAGAACCGTCTCCTCACCCGGTTTAGCATGGCCTTCGACTGCCGGTTCTTGGTAACCGGGTGAGATTCGGGCACACATACCCGGTTGGTACGGTGGAGTACATTGTGAAGGTATAGAATGTGTGGGAGGTCGGTGGCTAGAGAGAAGCAGAGGAGGCCTGATCGACACAGGGGGCGAGTCTGAAAGGGAAATTGGTGTAGTAAAGAAAGTTAGGAAAAGACTCTTTTTAATGAGTTTCTTTTCATAACCTAGAGTGATACAAACATATAAACCATATATATTACCAAGAACCACATATAATTTTAAAAATGCATAAATTCGAATATTCTATCAAATTTAAAAGTCTGAAGTATTGAGGAGATTTTTATAACCTTTTGTTACAGAAATGAAACACAATTATTTTTTTCATAAATTCCAATATTCTATCAAATTTAAAAGTCTAAAGTATTGAGGAGATTTTTATAACCATTTATTGCAGAAATGAAATGAGAAAAGATAAAAAAAAATTAGTACTGAATTAAAAGTTTGAATTTCAATCTCTTGCAGTGCAAACACTTACATTTTGACTAATAGCTTAACCCTCAGAGGGAAAAGAATTGAAAGGTGTATTTTTAAAACTCGCTATCTGTAAAGTACAGGGTGTCTATAAAAGAACTCCGGGGTTTTGTGGCAAAATATTTTAATGAAATAAAAAACATACATACATGTTTTATACATGACTGAAAAGCTTACATTTTCAAGTAAGTTTTTTTTAACACTTAGTAAAGTTCTATATGAGCCCCGTTAGTTGCACGGCAGACGTCTAAACGGTATTCTACCTCTTCCCATGTCCTGGCGAGCATGTCTGGGGGGACGGTTGCCACACAATTGACTATTCGTTCCCTGAGAACATCACGAATTTTCTCTGTATACACAAGATTCTTGATATGCCCCCAGAAGAAAAACGTTTCGTTTCTATGAGCCAAATAACACATTGAGCCTTTTGTTGTGGAGTCGCCATCATTTCAAATTTTGCGACGTCATTTTAAGGTCAACGCCCTGCAGCGCCGCCAACAGTTGATACAAACATTCCCAATTGGTATGAGTAAAACTTTTTGAGCTACTCTTTTCAGAGAAATCGACTAAATTTTGCTATCTTTTATAGTTAGCGAGATATGAATTTTTAAAATCCCTGAGTTCTTTTATAGACACCCTGTATAACTAAGATATAGGGTACAGTCCACTCATTAGTGACCTTTTCCAATTGAGTTAACAGTTGACAAAAGTCGCCAATGAACAGACCAGACCCTATGTCTTAGGTATACTTTAACATTCATCACTATTCAAAGATCCTCAAATATAAAAGAATTATGTTTCGAAACAAAAAAAAAAAATACACTTGAAAAATACTTTTTAAAAAAACTCTCTGCTTCCAACACAGCTTGCACCTATATTTATTAAAACTAAACCGATCAATAGAGAGCTATACCTTTTTCACAGTTAAAGTTTGAAGCCATTCTCCAGTTGAGGCTTCAAAAACATCAACATGAGTGTCACTGTACACACTTAAGTATCCATCAGTGTAACCTGAAAAATAAACAACAACCCTTTTAATACCATATAAACACAACTTTATCAAAAAGTAACTACTGTAACTGAAAAAAAAGCCTAAATTGCCTTTCAAAGTAGCCATGAATTTGAAATACACCAATAAAAAAAAAGGATTTTAAAGCAAACTGATTTCAATATCTTACTGCAGTATCTAGACTAATGACGTGGACCAATGTTGAAGAACTCAATAACTTTAATCTGTAAGAAAGTCTACTAAATGGTTGATTTTTTTCAGGGTAATCATTACTCCAATTTAACTGGCCACCACAAAGTACAACATAGTTTTTTATTCATCTATCCAGCTATAAAAAAATACACAAATAGATATCTAATTTGTTATAATTTTTCTGGATGTAAACAGTATAAATAAACTAAAAATTATGAAAAAGTTTTATGATGATTTTAAGAGTTAAAAATATAATCACTGAAACAAATCTGGTCAGACTCATTCTACTCATCGATTCCTCCAACATGAGTTCTCCACAATTTGGAAAAGACTCATAGCAACAGAATAATGCTTTGTTGTTTCTCCCACTCACTACCCCCCCCCCCCCCTCTACATCCCTTTTCTGGACATCATGTTTCAAGCTTCACGTCGTCGACTGTTAATTTGCGTTGTGTGTATTTCTGATAAAGACGAGCATTTTTGAGTCTTGCCGAAGCATGTAAATTTGGGCCAACAAATAAACTATTTGCGCCAATAATCTACATCATTCACTTCATGAATCCTATCATGTATCATACACAAAGTTGAAGATATTATCTGAATATAACTATCCTAATCAAAAGCACATGCAGCAATTCTCATATAAATTATATGAAATAAAAACCTGTACTTACTGACAGCTTCTGGAGGTGCAGGGAACATAAGTTCCTTTTCCCTACTTTTTCTTCCGAATCCATCCACATAAATGCCCAACTCTGTTTTGAATACAAATGTAATTAGTTTCTATAAGTATGCAGCACAATGCATACAAATGCAATCTCATAATGAATGCTTTAAAAAAAATCCAAGTTTAAACTTATACAGGGTGTCCGTAAAAGAATGTCCGAGTTTCAAATTGTAATAGTATTGTGGTTGAAGTGTAATTGTAATGTGATTGAAGGTGATGAATAAAGAATAACTCCAACAGTTTCAGATAAGCGCATGCGCTTGTACATGTTCACAATATTATCCTCACTTTAACTCTATTATCTAAATATTTTGCAATATTATGACTTTTTAAGTATTAAAAAAAAGTTTTCAACTCTTAAACATAACTAAAACTAGAGAAAAATAAGGTTTTCATGTTAAGGTCCTTTTTTAAAAAAAGTATGACTATTTTAGTATTAATATTTAATGATGTTTTTGTGGTGTGCGAGCCTGGAAGGCAAGAAGGGTGCAGTAGCTTCCATTTGGCATAAGGCCTAGAGTACCATTGAAGGTGGAAATCTAACTTATGCTCCGAAAGGGTTCCACCTCTCCAATTTAGGCACATTGTTGGAGGGGAGGAGTTTTTATCCAGACAAATTAAAACCTACAGCAACTGGACTATGAACGATCATAGGATTTTCAGACTCACTAATGGAACAAGCATGTTCTCAGCATTTACTTGGAATAACAAATATCCATGTGTTATCCAGCATTCAAACGCGGGCCCATTTGCTTGACAAGCAAGGGTCAAACTCAACATACCGACTGGGCAACACTAACACTTGATCCTAGTTATGTATTACTTATTATGACACAGTGCTCGATGGCGCACTCGGAAGAGTATAGGAGAGTGGACAGATTTCCCTCGATTCAAAACCCAGATCTTCTGAATCTTTAATTTGTTGTATATTATACATTATTTATTATTTGATAACTTTCTTGAATTATGTAAATTATTATTTCATGTGATCTTACTTATATGCAAATCTCTTTAGTTCCCATAATTCCGCACACTGTATATAAGCGAGTTGCTTATCCCAAGTTGGGTGGTATGCGACTCCCGACAATAGTCATTTCCAACAAACACCACTTTAAAGGTAATGCGAGTTTAAAAAATGTAAAATAAGAGTGTAAAAAGGCAATGTATAAAATGCAAATGAAAAGTTAAAAAATCTTAAAAAAGCATACAACTATTCCTGGTCTTTCATTAAACCTGTTATGCACTGAAGATGGAACTTAATTTAAATTACGAAACGGCTGTGTGTTTTTTTTTTTCAATATCTTTTAACTTTTCATTTGCATTTATACATTTCTTTTTAAACTTTTTTTCTAATAGCATTAGAAAAGTGGATAAAACTATATAATTCAGTGGATTAAAGTTCAACATACTTAATAAATCCACTTTCATTTTAAGTATAATGCAATTAAATTATAGTTAATAGACAGATACTTACGTGAGAATACTAATAGGTACTCATTGTTTGGCAGTTCTACCACAAGATAGGGATCCATGAGATTATGTCCGAAGAAAGATAGGTCAGTACAGTCCGTGTTCACAAGAGCTGGAAAGGAATAAAAGAACAATTAGAACTTAAGAATAAAATAAAGTATAATGACATTTTGTCAGCTTAATTCAATCAATTCAATCTTGAGCTAATAATAGCTCATTTTAAAATTGATATATAAATTTCTGCTATCAATTTTCCTTCACATTACAAGGAAATTATATACTCTAATTCTCTATTCATATATTTAAAATTTATTTTATTAAAATTGATTAAAACAATCACCCAAATTACTTTAAACAAAGAGTTTAAGTAATTTTAACAAGTTTAAAAGTTCACAGTATGACATTTTATACAACAAACTAAGGTCAATTCTTATACATAATTTATTTTAAAGGCATATTAATCTTCTAACATAGACATTACCCAATTTTTGTATACAAAAACAAAAATTAAATATTATTACACACTACAAATTAGACTTTATATTGCTCTTCATCATTCAAATTGAAAATAATTTAATTTAAAAAGAAAACATAAATAAACTGCAAATCAATAACAGGGTGGTAACAAAATCCTTGAAAAAACGTTCCCTGATATTTCCATGATTTCCCTGATACTTTCATAAAAAATTCCCTGATTTTACAATTACTTTTTAGTTAAGTTTAGTTTGAATTATTGTCATACTAGAGCTACACAAGAGCTATTGGCAACGGGCGTCGTAATTTAGAACCACAGTCAAGTAACGAGCTGACACCTGAGTAGACACTCAATGCAACCGTTAAGGGCGACATCATACGCAGCTTTGAGACTTTGGAGCATATTTGATGTTTGATAATAATTGACAGTTTTTTGCTTCTGGGTGATAGGAAGATAGTCGAGTTTACTTTTGTAGCTCCGGTTCAGGCCATTCGGACCAACCAGAATACTTTCTTTTGATCAAGAAGTGTCCGCTAGTATAGTGATCGCAAGCACAACTTAAACCTGCTGTTTAAATAATCCGAAATGGAAAAAATTCCCTGATATTTTGCTAAATTTGAAAAATTCCCTGAGAATTCCCTGATTTCCAGGTTCTGTTACCACCCTGAATAAAAGCACTTACAAATAGGGGGGCTATCATCTAACACCGAATAGAGATGGAAAGCCGATGGCAACCCTACGCACAGCCTGTTTCCAACAACATCCAGAGTTATTGCAGGTACAGGCAAGCATATCTCTTTCCTCCGGTGATGTCTGCCTTTAGTGCGGTTTACTTCGTAAACTAAAACCTACACATAATTGAAGAAAATACACGTTTAAAGAAAATTAATAAGTTCTATCACAGCATAAGATTTTTTTTTATTATAGGTCAGGGTTCGAAATTAGTGGGTGCACGAGTGCACTGTGCACCTAAAAAAATAATTGTGCACATAAGTTTTCAACTTGGGTGCACGTCGTGCACCCGGGTTCCGGAAGTCGCAAAACTCCGGCGATCCGAAAATTGCAAAACTTCGGCAATCCGGAAGTCGTGAAACTCCGGGGATCCGAAAGTCGCAACACTCTGGGGATCCAAAAGTCGCTAAACTCTGGGGATCCCAATGTCGCGAAACTCTGCCGTTCCGAAAATCCCGAAACTCTAGCGATCCGAAAGTTGCGAAACTCCAGCGATTCGAATACATGGATTTCCATGACTTTTGGACGTTTTTTGCTCAAATTTATGACTTTTGATCGTTTTTTGCTCAAATTCATGACTTTTCCTGACAAAATTTACCCTATGTCCAAATTCCTGACTTTTCATATGCCCGGAAACCCTGCATTTAGTCAATTTTTATGAAGAATAGTTTGTTTTTTAACTTGTTATTTATATTATATGTGTGCACATAATATTTATATTTGTGCACCTAACTATTATTTAGTGCACCTAAGTCACAAGACTTGGGTGAACTCCTGCACCTGGTATAAAAAGTTAATTTCGACCCCTGTTATAGGTAAATCTACAACAAGTAGTCCAATTGAAGTCTTTGGAAATGTATAAAGATGTTAAAAATGTATATGTTTTACACTTTTTCTTGTTACATAGGAATGCTTAAAATATTTCACAGTAAGGTGGAAAACTCGGTAATTGCAACTCCAAAATACGGTTATTAATGTAATGTAATCCTTATCGTAAACTAATAATTATGTTGAAGATACTTGAAGGAAATAACGTTGATTCTTGGCACAAATAGTTTTATAGTGTAGAAATTGACATGTTTCGAAAGACTCAGATCCTGCTTCGTCAGATTAGTATACATCAACATGACAAGAATAAACTTTATATATCTTCATGTATCATACACAAAGTTGTGGATATTCTCTACTCTGAATAATAATTTAGCTTTTAAAAATATAGGTAAGTAAATTAACAATGTAAATGTTCAAGTAAACTTTTCATGAAGATCACTTCTTATAAAATTATTATTTTTAAAACTTAAGTTGTTTACGATATTTTTGAATAGCCATCAAAATTCAGGCTAATTAACAAGGAATAAAAAACGAGTGCTACATTTTTTTTTTTGACTGACACTTTGAAACATAACACTATCTTTTTGATAAATTAAAAAATATATTTATTACAGGATAAAATGCTTATATATGAACAACAAGAACTAAAACAAAAACCTCCTTCTCCAATGATAAAAACATACTTAAATGAAAAACCTAAGTTACTATGTGGTAGTTGAAGTAATGAAGACAAATATGTCTGATAAATGCAAAACAACAATCAATGGGAAAATATATTATAAAGGAGAAGGAAGGAAATAAGGAAAGGGTTAAGCTAGGTTGAGAGGATTAGCAACACATTAGAGATACACATAAAGAGGTAAGCTTCGTAATTTTGACTAACAATTAGGTAACAAAGACAACACCACATTGAACTAAATGTGCCGATACAATACATAAAATTTAATGTACAAACTTCCTCTACACGGAAACTTTATTATTTGAAGGCAAGTTTTGAAATTATAGTTGATACAAAGACTTGAATATCAAAAGACCAACAACTTATGAAGCAGACTCGCTTGGAATATAGCGAAAATGTTTCGAAACTTAAACCAGTTGTTTTAACATTAAAAAATATGTATTAAAAATAATATTACATACTGTTATATTATTTACACAAAACATTTAAGTTCCCATCAATTTGTAAGTTTATGAATAGTATTTTTAAAACATGTCAAAATCCAAAATACTACTGCCAACCAATTGAAAATTAAATCCTTAATACATAAAAAGAAAGACATGGAAAAAGAGAATGATTGTGGATTACAGTAAGAATCTTACCTTCTTAGTCTTTCTTCCTAGCTGCATAAAAATAATTTAAAAGAGAACTAACTTTTGACCAATCAATCTATAGATTTCATGTGAAAGAAAGTGTCCCTAACTAATATGGCAGAAAGCAAGTCAATATCTTGACCAAAGAAGGACAGTACAAGAGTTTGAAAGCAAATGAAGGATAAATCCTTCCATAAAAACATAGAAAGCGTATTAACAAAAGTAGGAGAAAAAAGCACATTGGAAAATGAAATATAGAGATAACATTATAAAAAGAAGCAGAGAGACAGAGAAGTAGCAAGCAGCAAGAGAAGTTTATAAGCATATCTTAAAGAAAGCCAGAAGATAGGGCAGAGACAGAATAGTATTGCACAAGAAAACAATTGGAAACTTTCGAAAGCTCTTATTTTTTTTAATTAACACATCATAAAGCAAAAAACATCTATTAAATACTAATAAAAAAATTGGAATGATTTTTTTCTATAAATGTGAATGTAAACTTAAAAAGAAATAATTACAACTACCACATAGTAACTTAAATATCATTTAATAAAAGGCTAAAAGCATAGTCCCTTAAAAGTGGAAATAACTAAATAGTTACTTCTTAAAGTAATTCATTGCTGCATATTAGTAATTTTAAAACAAAAATATTCAATTAACAACTAAGTATTTTCTTTAAATGGTTGACAAATTACTTAGTTTTTTTAAACACATAAATAATTTTTAAAGCATGGTTTGAATGAGATTCCTAACAAAAAATGTTTTTGATAGCCCTGTCAAATAAACTACATTTTTAGCCTACTTTTCTTTATTTTAATTCGAAAGAATTAAAAAAATGAAAAAAAAGTAGGTATTGACATGCAGTCGATGTCCGTCTGTCTGTTTGCCCGTACCCCCCTCCCAAAATTGGTTCTATCATTCGGATCTTAAAAATTCTTTTTTTGTTAGAAAGCTATGATCTCAGAGACCCAACTTTCATACTTTTTGTCGTCCTATCTGTACATCCATACGGATATAAATCTACTATCTGTCGGCGAATTTCCAATTTAATTAGCATTGAAATTCAATTTTGAGTCATTTAAATCACTGTTGCCAAATCAACAATGGCATGAGAAACTTTATTTATTTCAACATATTTGAAGCAAAATAATTTTTTCATGAATCATTTTGGAATGACATCATAAAATGTAGCACAATGTGATTTTTTGATTGTTCGTTAATTGTTTACCAAGAAAGCGGCAAGGCATATTTTTTGTATACAATTATGCTTAGTTTTAATTTACATTTATTTTTTAATGCAGTTTGGAGTAGTTTCATTTTTTTTGTTATTATTAAATATTTAATTATTCTTCAAACAACAAATAAATCGAGCAGACAATAAATAATATTAAGTTAATTTGTGAAAGAATATTAAGGAAAATAGTTGATTTTGGCTTTTAGAAGTTTAAATTATAGCTGGATGCTGTGTTTAGCGATTTTTTTCTAATGTATGTAAATCTAGTGTAGAAACGATTGTTGATGATATTTACTGTTAGGAACCTAGTTGTTTCCCGATTAGAATTTCAGTAAGTATTTAAGTAACAGGAAAGTAGGCTATTTTAGTTCTTTAAGAAATTTTCGATTTTTGTTTGTTTCTTTATGTACTTTATTGTAAATACTATGGATTCCATTTTGAATACCTATAATTCCTAAACTTGTTGTAGCACTAACTATAAGCCAAAAGAAGACTTCTAGATATATGAAATAAATATTTTTCAATACAAGTTCCTGTTTTAATTTTATAACTAATCTGCTTTCTTCCGAATACTTTAACTTTAGAATTATCTGAAGCTACAAAAACTTGGTAGGACTATATACAAGCCAACGTGGAAGTACCTATTTAAAATAATACTGACTGACTAATACTTTTAACCATCTGTGAGATACAGACATATAAACCTGTATAGGACTGTATTGGACTATTTTTTTTTTGTATTTAAAATTTGTAGTAAACCTTTTACTACAAAAATATATTTAAAAAATAAAACTTAACTTAATGAAATAAAACTAAAATCTCCATCACAAAAAAGTCTATTTACATATCCCTCAGACATTTAAATTATAACTAACAACCAAAACTGTTCCCACAGCCCTTACCTGTTTCTTGATTGCTGTACAGAATAGATACATGGATGTTCCACCATTGTTGATGCACATGGTGCAGAATGTGATGCAGCCTTTGGTATCCGGTACCTTTGTCCATTCCACATCTTGGCCATCAAGCGCACCAACTGGTATCAGTCTCAGGAAACGCTGTTTACCTGTTGGTTTTATTAATGCTTTATTTAATGATAAGGCTAAAAATATACACAGATACATTGGGTTTGGTTATAAGCACTAATTTAAACATTGTGAACTATAGTGGAAATGCGATTTAGAGACTCCATGATATAATTTAACTAATCCTTAAGAAAATCTTAATAATTTTACTATGAAAATAGTTGCATTTAATTGCTTCTAACAACCAGAATGCATCCAGTTTCTTGACATAATAACCATTTAAGCTTACAACACCTGGAAAATGGGGCATTTCAGATTTTCCCCAAGGTTCCACTCCCAAGCTAGCTTGTCCTTATTTTAACAACCCACTGAAGGGATGAAAGACTGATGATGGAACTTTGCCAATATTTATATGTTATGAATTTCAGGGTTGCCAGTCAAATTTAGGGAAAAAATAGTCGCTTTAGTTGCCTGGAATTTCCAAAATAGTTGCAAAAATAGTCTCCTCATTATCAAAATAGTAGCAAAAATAGTTGCATCAAATTTAAATACTATATGCAATATCGAAACTTAAAGACTTATTTTTATTATTTTTAAAAATTCTCTTTGCAAAATTTATTATTTAACTTTGATTGCTAAACTTTTTCGGCATGAAATTCAACAAATATTCAAGGAATTGAATTTGAAAATGTTCAAATGGTTCACTTTTTTTAAGTTTTTGATTATGATAGTTGATAGATTTTAAGCAAGGTTGATGTTAAAATTTATATCAACTAAATGAGTAAACAGCAGGAATTAGATAAGAAAATTTAGGAGCAATATGTGTGACTTAGGAGCAAATGTATATTATCTAGGACCATTATTGAGGAAAAATATATTTTACTTCTTTTAAAATTAATCTGCAATATTTGGATGTCTACTGTATCTCACGGGAAGATTTTATTTTACGATCACCTAAGTTTCGAGATTATAGAATTACTAGAGTTTTGCGATTATAGAAGCATCAAAGTTTCGATAACTAAGTCTTAAAATTTTTTAGGAATCACCATTTACAAATTTTACAATTTCTTAATTTTAAGATCGCCTGCAGTTGTAAGATTTTAAGACTGTTAATTTTTTTTTAGTTCAAAAATGATTATTAGATTGTTGAAAATCACGATGAAAAATGTTGGTATTAACTGTTCTGATAACCTAATCTCCGTAACTTTGACTACATTTATTTTGTTGTCTCAAAATTGAAGGAATAGATCGCATTTTGCAACTAGGCGACTGTAAATTTCGAACCCTGCTATACAGTATAAACACCTAATGTGAATTTGATTTCCATGACCAACTCAGAATGTTGTTTCTCTTAAAAAAAGAACTGTTTGTTAAAATATTATGTCTCAATTCATCTTGGAATTAATTACCTTAAATAATTTAATAATTAAAAAAGCATTTTTGCATTTTTAGTTTGATTTTTTTTTATTTTCTCCATCAAACACAAAACACACAAGTTAACAAAAAAAAAGACATTTTCACTCTTTTATAAATATGAAAATATTATATCAGGTAGATATTTCTTTTCACTACTATGCACAGAATATAAACATCAAAGCAGCATTTTAGCAATTTCCAAAAGTCAATAAAGTAATGTATTATATAAAAAAAAGAGTATTATTTAAACACAACTCTGATAAAAAAAATTTCGCTGTTGTAGTTTGATTTACAATAGTTTACTAAATAAAGTAGTGTAGTTACAGGTCAAATTAATCAAACGTTAAAAAACATTTGAATTTTAAGTGTTTTTGTTAATTTATTTTTTTAATCAAACAAACAAGAACTATCATAAAATTTTGAACAATCACTACAATGCGAGTTAAAGACTTAAAGAGTAATGAAATAGCTTATTTGCAAGTTAATTTTATGACCTTTTAAGTCTTTTTACTCCTTAGAATATTTTTTTAAGCCTCTTGAACTTGTGAATGAAAAGCCGTTTGTACAATGAAGTATTACACAGTTTATTTGTCAAGCTAATTATGCTACATTAATGTTTAATCAAATTATTTTAATTTGTTAATAGAACATAGTTTTAAGTTTTGCATGTATCTTGTCTATATGTACATAAAAGTTAGTGAAGTTTGCTTTTAAATATCTTTCACATAACTTTAAAATTCACATTTAATATTTTTTTGAATAACTAAAAGTTATAATGGTTTACACAAAACTTCGGAGATGTGCCAAGGTTCAACCAACAGATTAAAAATATAGATTCTTATTAGCAAAAAAAACTACTTTATCCGCACGTAATCGCGCGTCTCTGACGACTCCACTATCCCAAACCAGAAGTGATCCTTCTGTCCCAAAACTCCCGCGATCCAACTGTCCCGAAACTCCGGCGATCCAACTGTCCCGAAACTCCCGCGATCCTACTGTCCCGAAACTCCGGCGATCCTACTGTCCCGAAACTCCGGCGATCCTACTGTCCCGAAACTCCGGCGATCCTACTGTCCCGAAACTCCGGCGATCCTACTGTCCCGATACTCCCGCGATCCAACTGTCCCGAAACTCCCGCGATCCAAATATCCCGAAACTCCCGCGATCCCACTGTTCCGAAACTCTGGCGATCCTACTGTCCGATACTCCGGCGATCTACTGTCCGATCGCGATCCTACTGTCCCGATACTCCGGCGATCCAACTGTCCCGAAACTCCCGCGATCCAACTGTCCCGAAACTCCCGCGATCCAACTATCCCGAAACTCCCGCGATCCAACTATCCCGAAACTCCCGCGATCCTACAGTCCCGAAAATTGGTTAGGCTATTCTATATTCCGCCTATCTATATCGCGAAACTCCGGTGATTTTACGACCGAAGGATTTTGACTATTTCGACGATTTTAAGGGGGGGTAATACCAAAATAAAGGATATCAAAGATCGCGCAGAAAAAATTTGAAATAGTCGCCCATCCTTGAAAATAGTTGACAAAATGCTGAAAATAGTCGCTTTTGGCTAGATTTTGTCTAAAAAAGTCGCCATAGTCGCCGGGGGTTGAAAATAGTAGCAAATAGTCTCCTTTTAGTCGCCACTGGCAACCCTGGAATTTATTATTAAGGCATAACTATTATTATGAATTAATTTTTATTTTGAAACAATTATTTCTAATACAATCTGAAACATACACAACACAATGTCTAAATTAAGATAATCATAAATAATAGATTATTTAAAGTAAACATATTATACACTCGACATATATAAATCAACTAGGGGGAAACATCACAATAAAGCATTTGGATAGAAAAAGACCTCAACAAAAACTATCAAAGAATTTTTTTTTTAAGTAATTTGGATTAAAAGACATAAAAAAGAATAACTTACCAGCAATAGCAAGAAGCAACTGCTCTTCAGCAATATATTCAAGCTGACCAACTTTCTTGCCATCACCAATTCGTGCAATTTCTTTATAAAAAGATTATATTTAATATTCTAAACAAATATATACACACAAAAATGATAACTTTAAATTATTTGATTACTGTTAAAATAATGAAATTATTCTTCATTAAGTTAATGCAAAATCATACCTTTTAAAAATAATGCTGTAACACAAATAATAAAAATATTTAAAATACGGTTTTCATATTCCTTAACCAGAAAGAAAAACTATTTTATAAATTTAAATGCAAATTAATTTTTATAGATTTTTTTTATAATATTTTAGAAATTAAGCTTACCTTCCCTATCCAAATCTACACAATATAAGCCTTCTTCTGTTCCTAAAACTATCCTTTCAGGATCTACAAAAAATATGCACCCATATTAACAATTAAAAATGAAATTTAATTGACTAAATACTAATAAGTTTTTCACAATAAATTTAATTAGCAATAACAAGACATTGCAGTAATTACTATTCATATATATTTTAATTATAATCTCAGTACCAGAGAAGTTTTTGAAAACCAACATAGGTCAATCAATTGATTTATAGACCACAATATATACTTTGCAAAACCTTTTTACTTATTAGTATTGTATACAAAAATCTGTCTAAGTTTTTTGTTTTAATGGTCATATATATCTGCATTTACCAGACAAATAAAATTAATTTCTGATTAAAGAGTTTCTTTTTTATTTATATCCCTATTAAAAAGCATAAACTATTGCCTAGTAACTTAAATAGTGACATATTTACAAACAAAAATAGTAGTAACAAGTTCAAAAAGTAATCATTCCTAACATTACCAATTTATTTAAAATTAACTTTCATAAATTCTTTGAAGGGCATCTTTGTTTTACTTATTAAAAAAAATTAATATAGATTGTCAAATAATTTATTCAAGCAGTCAGATACAATGTAATTAAAGTATTAAAAACAGGTGTCATTAAATACAGGTTTAGCAAAAATTAAAAGTTTACCTATTACAGCAGCAGAAGTGGCACTCTTAATTAAGGTAAGAGTGTTATCCAAAATTTCTTTTGCTTGAAACACCTAAATTATTAAATGAAAATTATTATAACAAACTACATTGAATCAGAATAAACACATGAATAAGAAACTTGCTTACTGTTTTAGATGACAATTTATTTCTGCGCAAAATGCGATGGAGTTCATTTAAAGCATCTACCCACTTTGACTTTTCGCTTTCTTTTTCAACCATCATGAGAGTGTGGTTCTTAAGTCCAGGTGGGTTCAACATTGATGTGGTTACCTACAAGGACAAAACAATTTTATGTAAAGAGCATTGGAAAAAACGGATCTTTCACATTATTTTTGTTTTAATTAAATGCTGATTTTTACAGAAAGATACATTAATAAATTGATACTACACAAGTTAAAAAAAAAATTTAAATGCAAGTGTGTTTCATGCTTTAAAATGTTAATAGATGTAAGTAATGAATATTTTAAAAATAAACTAAGTTTTAATGGTGGTTACCTCAACACAGCAAAACAATTTCATATAAAGAGCATTGGGAAAGGAATCTTTCACATTTTAAATAAAGAGCTTTTAAGAAATTTTAAATACTGAATTTTAACAAAGGTAAATATATATTTATAAATTGATACTGCATAAACTAAACTTTACTTTTAAATGTACATATTTGTAAGGCTTTAAAATTTAATAGATGTAAAAGGTAATGAATGTTTTAAGAATAAATTACACAAGTTTTAATTACTTCAAATGGGTTAAGTAAACATTTTATTAACAATATATTTAATATGTTTAACACTTTTTTTGACTGAACAGCAAGAAATCTTCCATAATTTTCTTTAACATAGAGGTACTGCTACTGTACTAAACAAAAATAAACCGAATAATTTCCATTGATGTTTTTAAAAAAAATAATTACATTTTTAAGTAAAAATTCTTTAAAAAATTAGTCATGCAGACTACTGTAAAGATGTGTTCTAGTAAATAATACACCAAATGGGGATAAGTGTTTTCTTATTTTGCTGACAGCAAATAAGAAAAAATGCTGTTCAGTTTTGGTCTCCCTTCCTCAGAAAAGATTTTAGAGTTGCTTTGAAAAAGTTCAGCATAGGGCTACAAAAATGATTAAGGGTTCATCTGGTATTGATTATGATAACAGATTAAGGATCTTTAAACATGTATTCCTGGAAAACAGAGAGCTAAGGGGTGATTTAATACAGTTATTCAAGTTCATAAAACAGGGAGACATGGAGGGCTTATATTCTACTTTAAATAGCCGGACCAGAGGTCATGATCAGAAATTGAATAAATCAAGCTTTAGAAGGGAGGTAAGAAAACATTATTTTTACAATAGAGTTGTCAAAGAGTGGAATGCTTTACCAGATTATGTTGTGCATTCGAAGAGAGTAGAAGATTTTAAGAAGAAACTTGGCGGACATTGGAAACTGGTAATGTATTAGATTTATTTTGGACCAACCTTGCTGGGCCTCTGGCCTGCTGTTGGTCGACAATTTTTGTATTTGTATTTGTATTAATATACAGGGTGTCCGTAAAAAATGTCCGAGTTTCAAATTGTAATGGTATCGTTCACCTGACATCACGCCTTGTGATTTCTTCCTTTGGGGCTTTGTAGAAGTTCGTGTCTAAGTTCCACCCCAACCCCACGATTTCCCAACCTTGAAAGGTAGAATTGCACAAGCTGTTACTTCCATTACTCCGGACTTGCTGCAGACAGTATGGGAAGAATTGCACTTTCGTTTGGATGTGTGTTGTATCACTAAAGGCGCACACATTGAGCACTTATAGGAAAAACTAGGTTAGTTTTCCTTCAATGCCATGTATGATTTGTTATATTTAGTATAAAATAAACTCCTGTAATATACCATTAAAACTCCGACATTCTTTTACGGACACCCTGTATTATCTGGTTACAAAGTTGATAATGCTCATTGAAAGAGAATTAAAGAAATTTAAGAACTTAATTTGTTTAAGTAAATAAAACAATTAAATGATCTCAAAATCCAATAATTTAAAATAAGGAGTTTTAAAGGACTGTACTTTGTCATTTAAAAACTGTTTTTGCAAAATAATAAAATACTAACTCTAAAAATGCATGGAATATCCTTTTTGTTGGCATGGATTACATCGGATTCTAACACAGAACTCACAGCAAATTCTTCATCTCTGAAATGGAAAGCACACTTTCATTGAAAAACATCACAAAAAATCTAACTACCGTCAAAGCGGGTATCTTTGGCCATGGAGGGTAACTTTGGCCACGTGTCGGAAAAAGACTTGTTCTAAAATTTCTCTGCTCAAAATCATCAGACTTTAAATTAGTTAGCATTTTTAGAAAGGTGGCAACATTGGCTTTAATTTAATATAAGACTTTTTTTTCTGTTTTAGTTTTGGCAACACCAAAATGTGTGTTATTTCTGCAAGCGTTGAAGAATAAAAAACTACTTCGGTAAACTTTCATTTAGAATTGTTCAAAAATCATTTAATATTGAGTAAGTAAATACTCTATGCGATTCTTTAATCTATTGGGAATAATATCCCACCATTTATTTTATTCTATGTTGAATATTTCAAAAGCTGTATTTAATTGTTGGTCACCGGGAAACTTTTGACCACGAATGTGGCTAACTTTGGCCATAGCTACAATGATTTCCTTATGCTTTTTACACTTTAAAAATTAACCAAAAATCGAGGTTCTTTTTATATAATACATTTTAATCTTATTCTTATGGATATTCTATATTATTATGTCTTTTTAAAACTGTTTTTAAACATAATATAGAACGACATTTAAAATTGCTAATGCTAGAAATGTAGAAATGTAAACTTTTTAGAATTCCAAATTACTAATATGTTATTTACTTTTCATTATAATATCGTTTGCATTTTGATTATGAAAATAATTATCATTAAATCTGGTTTTCAAAAATGCATGAGTTGATTTTCTTTTTAGAAATGTAAATTATTTTTTTAAAATGTCAGCTGAAAGTGTTCTAAAGTATGGCTGCTAAATCATTGGGCGATGCAGCATAAACTGAAACAAATAAGTATTTTTCTTGGATTTATCCTGAAATCACCTAATAAACTTTAAAAACTAATAATTCTAATGTTTAGTAGTTTTATTATTGCAATTTAAATCTATTACACAGCCCAAAAAGCAGTAAATGGTACGTTTGGTGAGTATTTCGTGCTTGTGACTAAAGTTACCCTCATGGACTCGAATCGTATCCTAATTTTTTTAAACTAGTACCATTTTTTTTTAAACTTTTAAAATGTAACAAAAATGCCTGCAAATTATTCCTAAAAGTACAATACTTAAAATGCATAGTGATTTTAAAGTGTTTAAATCGGTTTTGTAGTTTCATTTTTCTTCTTTTGTAAAAAAAAACAATGAATTTGGCCAAAGTTACCTGCACTGAGGGTACTTTAAACAATTAAAGATAAACTGAAGAGTTTCTAACACACATTATTAGAAGAAAAATATTTCGGATAAGGTAAAATCATTTGAATATGCAGATTATAAAGCCAATAATTAAAATCATAGCTCAAATGATTTCAGCCATTTATGCAATAATTCATTACTAGCTTTATATGCCAGGTGTTGCATGGGTGTACCCTTAATAATGACTTAAACAGAGCTATGATATAAAGACTGAACTTAGTTTAATGATCTGCACAAGCAATGCAATTTGACAAATAATATAAACATCCTACTTTAACAAAACTTAATACATATAGCAACCTCGCATTAATTTTTCAAATTTTTCATTTTAAATTAAAATCTTTCCAATTTAACTTGTATGCTTTTACTTAAAGTTCTTTTTTAAAAGACCAGAAAGATATTTTTAAAAATGTTTGGTTCCAAATAGCTTATTATTAATGATTTCTATGAGTTTTCCCAAGGCTTTGGGAAAATAAGATTGATTTACAGGATGTCTGCCTGGGAACCCTGCAAATACAACTCAAGTAGCAAAGTATGTCCTAGAAAATTCCATTCATACGATTCTTGCTATATGGTTTTTTTGACACTGCATAAAAAATTTTAAAATTAAAGCTTAAATTTTACACAAAAATCTTACCTCATATCTAATACTTGGGAAATCCATGTATTGGGTTGTGTGCTTTTATCCTGAGCCAAGTCATATAAAAATAACTTGAAGTCGCACACCACTACAAATTGCCGCATCCAGCCTTTTTTCACACCGCCAACTTTAGGAACCTATGCAGAATGGGGAAAAAACAAAAAATTATATACCTTAATAGCTAAAGTTACTCAAGATTTTAATTTGAAATTGAAACATTTATACAACAGTTTTCAATAAATTTTTGCTTTAATCACATTCCATATTAATAAAAAAAGTTCAATAAATATGTAGTTTTATAACCATAAGGCATGTACTAGTGCATTTATTTTCTTTTAATTTTTTAATTGTTTTCCCATATTAGAATTTTTAAAGTCTGTATCAAAAGTTTTAAAATATTTTTTATCTAAAACACAATACATTTGTGAAATAATTTATAATTGCCATCATTTAAAAAAAAATGGTTTTTCTTAAATAAATTTGTCTGCTAGAAATGGAATTCCAAAATGAGCTAAAATAAAAACTAGTAAAAAAATGAAACAATACCAAAAACTAAGTAATCTATAGATATATTTTAAAAAATCCACTTAAAAACCTAAGACAACACAATTGTATCACAAAGAAAATATAACAATATTCTAAATGTTTACTCACTAAAATGTTGTCATTTATACACATATTTTTTAAATTTACAGTCATCTAATTTTAACAACAGTTAAACATGATATATGAATATGATCCTTGAATATTTGTAAATGTATATTTTTATAGAGAAAAAAAAATTTACAAACCTTCACATAACCTTCATAAGCTGTACCTATACCTCGAGTTGGATCAATTCCGACAGGCCTTTTAACTATAAAAGAAATACCAAATTATTTTATTTAGGCATTGACAATTCAAAAAAATAACAGTTTTAAGTTTCAAAAGAGTTATAAAATTACACACTTACATATAATAAATATTTTTTAAATTACAAAAGTTCTCACATTGAAATTAGGTACAATAAGAAAATGTATATTTTCTAATAACTTATTTTTTTAAATGAATTCTTCTATTAGACATGTTTATGCACTAGATTAATAAATAAATATAAATATAATACACATTTGATTTTAAAAATTCTATAACATTTTTTAATTATAAAAATTTAGCAGAGACAGCCAAATAAAAATGATACACAGGCCACAATCAACTATTTTATTTCCTATGTCAATTCTTTAAAAGGTTTAATGATAACTGGACAAAAATATGGATAAGAATAGTTCAACATTTTATACTTTGATCGGAAGGAACAGGACAAACAGCTGGAACCTTTTCCTGGCAAGTGACATGACAGGCAAAACCACATACTGCAACAAAAAGTGAACATCCGAATTAAAATTTCATTCTATTTTAAGAACTGGTCAGATATTTATATTTCATTACTAAGATTGAGAATGGTTAAAAACAAAGACTACAAAAACATGAAGGTAAGTGGTTTGGGGACAAAATATCGCGGCCGAAATATGCGGGACAAAATATCGCCGGACAAAATATCGCCGTGACATCAAATATCGCGGGACCAAAATATCGCGGGACAAAATATCGCTGAACAAAATGCCGCGTGCCCATAATATCGCGGGGACAAAATATCGCATAAAGTAAAAATTGGTGGATTTAATGGATTTTATGGTGTTGGCAGTGTGAGGAATTCGATGGTAAAATGGTATTGCACTACTTACTTATACTTACTTGTCCAGTGATTTGTGATGAAGTTCGGTTTTACTTATTTGGGCCTGAATTTTAATAAAAATGTAGTCATGCATTTTTTGTTATGGACATTTAGTCACGAGTTTGGTTTAGTGGGTTAAGGTTTTATATTTGAACTTGATTTTTATAAATCCCATTAAATTTGCCTAAAATATCGCGTCGACTAAAGTAAGTGGATTCGTGTGTGATTTTCAAGGTAGTTATGAGATGGTAAAATTGTATAGTGCTTTGTACAAACGTGCGTATATAAATATTATATATGTTGTATGGTATGGTGGGTACCGGTACGGTATGTATGGCGTGGTATGTATGGTTTGTTTGGTACGATATGTATAGTGTGGTACGTATGGTTTGTTTGGTACGGTATGTGTGGTCTGTATGCAAGTATTTATTATTTATGTATATATAATTAAGATTGAAACATTTTAAAATATTTATTAATTAAAAATATTTATTAATTAAAAATATTTTTAATATTTTTTCATTTGGGTTGAAAGAGATGATTAAAATATCTTATTTTGTAAATTCGTGATTCCGTTATAAAAATCGTGAGCGTTGTCTGATGTGCGGCTTATTCTTGCAACGATAACATAATTTTGTTTTCAAATATGAGGATTGTCTAAGTCTATTTTTGGATGAATTTCAAGGTTGTTCCTGAACATTTAAATTTGTATTATATTTTCAATTAATTTATTATTACAAATTGGACAAAATATTTAACAATAGTTGAATCTGGTTGTAAGAATTTTTATAGCGACTTAAGTGATGTTCAATGCATTGATTCAATTTTATTATTTTCACTTTTTAATTTCATTTTTTATATGGAAACTTTTATCAAGTTGGTTAATTGAAATGATTCTATGCATTTTAAATCCTATGACCTTTTATTAAAGGAAAACATGAACACCAATTTTCCATTTCCTTCCAAATATCAGCATTAAAGTTAACATGTTTTTAAGGGTTCCTCAAAGGGTGTTTTTTAAGGGTTTCAAGTTTCAACAGTGCATCAATTACCAAAGTCAAATAACTTTCCGTTAAAATTATCTTTAAAAACGCCAATGGTTTAAGTATCTACAAGTTAAGTAATTTTTATTATGTTATAAATGTTTTCTAACAGATAAGTCCTCGCAACTTATGTGCCTCAGTAAAACTATGAAAGATAAATACAAGGAGGGGGTCTTAGGTCGAAGAGTCAACCCCTCTGTCGTTTTGACAAAAGAACTTCTCTTTCCCCTTCTTACTCAAAGCTCTGAGACCACGAATGACCTGATGAATGGATTTCTGCTTCTTTGTGTTGAGCTGAGCATTCGAAATTTCGTAGATCCTAGAGATAATTATAGGTTACCTCCCCTCTTCGACACATGGACATATTTAAAAGCGGGCTTCCTTTATTGAGATTTGATTCCCTGTGCATTCAAAGTCAGGTTCATGCTCCATTGTATCTTTTTGTCAGACACGGCTGATAGCGTACGAAGGAATCAAAGTTTGTTTATTTGTATTTGGTTTAAAAGAAGACTTTTGCCTGCTTTTGCCATAAGTACATTTTACCTGTCTGAGATCATCTGAAACACATTTCCTAGTTAACTGCTATATCGTACTGCTATAATATTAACTGCTATATTTTAACTGCTATATCGTACAGACCCTAAATTTATAAGTATCATCTCCTAAGCTTTCATTTCCAGGGCATTATGTCCATTATTTTAGATTGCTCCAAAATTGGCTTTAAACCTATAAATTTTGCTTCACATCTAACATTTTTCGTATAATTTTATGTCCAAAATAATTAAAAGTATTTTTGCTTTTCTAAAAACACCATGGTAGATTGATATTAAATTTGAGGATTGTCCTTACCTTAAAAGGTCTTTTTTTTTCAAATATACTACTTGTACCCATTACGGACAGTGCTATCAATATGAACAAAACTTATATCTTTAACAGTTAAATTTTTCATCGAGAGATAGTGCTACATGTCCGTGAAGAAAAGCAGTTAAAAAATACTTTAGGCTTGAAAGTGGAAAAAAGAGCGTTGTTCACCCTTTCGAAGGTAATCAGTATTTGTGTGGTGTGTTGATATTAATTATAGGAAAGTTTATATTCTTATGATATATTGGAAAATTGTTTTTAAAAAATTGAAAAGTGGAGTGTTTTAGAAAGCTGATAAAACTTATTTTTGATTGATATTGCATATATTACTTGATGTTTTATTTGTAAATTTATTATAACATTTAGTAAAACTAAGCCTGATTCGCAATATGGACATCTTATGTGCAATACGGACATCTTATGGGCAATACGGACATCTAATGAGTCTTCAGATTCACAAATTTGTAACGTATCTGTTTAATGGGATTTTATTTAGCTAATTAATAATAAATTAATGTTCAAATTAGTGATATTACTGCTGACCCCTCTCCCTTCTAAAGTGCACGTTTTGACGGTATTTACTCTGCCCCCCCCTCGCAATACTGATATTTCTTTTATCCCCTCAATTTCTAAAATCCCTCTCAAGTGTGGCTCTTTCATCCAGTAGTAGTTCCATAAGGAGCCACCTGTTTCTAATATGGACATGCATGTCCATAATAGGTACAGGTATAAGTTCCTTTTATAGACACTTGGTATTTTTTTGTTTTTATTATAAAAATAAACCAGATTAATTACATGGTCAATTTTATTTATGGTATTCCACAATACAGAGATTGTGGTCACAAAAGGTTTAAGTCCTGTGACTTGTATAAGATGGCGAAAAAATAATAATTTTCCTTAGGGTGTCCATATTGGGTACCTACAGGTACTATATGTATTTTTCTGGTTAAGATAAGAAACCCGAAATGGTCCAACAAAAGTATCCCGGACTTGGATCCCAACCTGTCATGGTCAGGCCCTGACATGGAAGTTTAATAAAAAGTACACGTCAATGGAACAAGAAAGCCAAGCCTGATGTCATAATCCATAACAAGAGGATTGTGAGTGTTTTAAAGGCGGTGACAGCCGACAGGTGACATATCGCTTAAATCAAAGTCAATTGCTGACTAATTTAATTAAATTCTTACTAGTCTGATTGATACCATTCGATGTGCAGTTCAAAGGACTGTTGTTTGGGAATAAATTTGAAATTCACGTAACTTCCCTATTGCCAGAAGGATGGTTTTACAGTTGCTACTTTGGGTGTGAAATTATTTTAAATAGTTAAATGAAGTCCTAAAGATATATTTTGAAAATGTTTAGCTTGAAGGAAAAAATAAACATATTTTTAATTATTTTTTACCATTAAATATTCGAAAGGAGGTAATTATCAAGCGCAATCGAGATCTCTGGTCATCGAGGGATCAACGATTGGACAAAAAAAACCGAAAAAACTTTGAAAACCAAATATGCCCTAAAAATTAATTTAAAATAGAATATTTACCCAACTTACAATGGGAATCACGTGTGGGAGAATAGAAGAATTCATAAATATGAATTTTAATAAATGAAAATAGAATGCAATAATGATAATAAAATAAAAAGATAATTTGCATTTTTTAAATTTGCTATAGAGTATTGTACATTATAAACAAATATTCTTTATTGTTTATTTGAAAATTGATGATTTGATTTATCATGTAGGTATCAATAAGGGAACAGTTTAAAATTCTTGAGGATAACTCGGGTTCTCTCTAGCTTCTCAAAAGGTCTTTATGGCAGGTTCCATTAACTAAAATAAAGTAAATTAAATGATTCTGTCTTTCTTCATTTGCTTGTTACAATTTTCCAGCCATTCTTCTAATATTGCTCTTGTCATCTAGACCTTAAAGTTTGACCTGCGCTACAATGAATGGTAACTACAATGAATACCTCGCTACCACTACTCTAATAGATCTTTGATATCATACCTTTCGAACAAAAAAAATAAAGATGCACGTAAACGTTTTGGAAAAAGTGGCTGTATAAAACTAGTCCTAACTATGTAACTACTTTTATATAAATTATATCATAAACGAAATACACTTGAACTAGTTTATAACGAGCCAGAAAAGACAAACAACGCAACATTTACTAGTTAAATCTAAGTGCTTGTAAAAATAAAGAGTATCTAAAAAGAGAAATGAAATATCTGTTCTGGTTAAAAACGTTTACAGTCAGTTTTATTGTAATTGTATGCTTTCATCAACATATGATTGTTCTTTAGCAGCTTTGAACCAGTATAATAAGACAATCCATGCTTTTAGCAGATATCGACATCTTTAGCTTCCTCTCTAAACTCCCGGAAAATGTTCACCTCGTCAACGGTTAAAACTTTCCACTTCGACATAACCCCATAAAATTTAGCAAACGTTATCAATGAAAACCTCTAACCAGCGCCCCCAATGACCCTGAAGAACCATTTCCTCACTCTGCTTCTACAAATAAGCCACCTGTTGAACCGCATATTTGACCATTCTTCCTATTCATAGTATGGCTTGAAAGGAATTTCTCCTAACAAAGGGGGTGAGGACAACTTTTCCAGAAAAGAGTTAACTTCTAAATTGACTGCATAGTGAAAAAAATTTACAAGATAGAAAAAATATTCCTGGTTAAATCCGAGGCTTTCTCGTAGCAAGCGATTTTCCTTCTATAGACTTAGCATTGGACCAACCTAATATTCTTGCTTTCCTCGGTAAATCCGGGTCCTCGTAAAAGCAGGACTCACTATAAACGAGTTCGACTGTAGTTGATTAATCAACTTATTTTGTGTTCTGTAAGTGTTCACTAAAATAAGTAAATTGTTCAGTTGCTACATAAGTGTATATGAATGCAAGTAAACTATTAATATATTTTTTTAAATAATAATATATGTCTTTTTCAACTTCCTCCAACTTCCAAGATCACCTTGAAAAATACCTAAACTAATCCTCCTATTTTAAAAAATTCTTTTTTAAAGAACAGTACAGAAAGGTTACGCATCAAACAATGTTTACATATTCGTTAAATAATTATTAATTTATAAAATTCAGACACTTTTTAGACTACAATTACCCAACTGAATTCTTAAAAAAAATTAATGGGTTCATAAAAATCAAGTTCAAATATAAAACCTTTACCCATTAAACCTACCTCTTGACTAAAAGGTCATAACAACAAATGCATAAAAATTCATGACTTTAAATACATTTTTATAAAAATACAGGCTCTAATAGGTAAAACCGAAATTCATCACAAATTACTAGATAAGTAAGTAGTTCAATACTATTTTACCATCGAACTCCCTCCCACTGCCAAACACCTTAAAATCCATTAAATCCACTTACTTTTACTTTACGCGATATTTTGTCCCCGCGATATTTGGCACACGATATTATGGGCACGCGATATTTGGCCTGCGATGTTTGGGGCGCGATATTTTGGCCTGCGATGTTTTGGGGGCGCGATATTTGGCCAGCGATATTTCGCGCGATATTTGGCCAGCGATATTTCGGCCGCGATATTTTGTCCCATTACCAAGGTAAGTAAACTTAACTTACCTTCACAAACCACTCCTTGCCTGCACAAACCAATCATTAGGGATGTACAATGGTTGCACTTTATTGGTGAAGGAAAGGTTCTAATAAGAAATTGATGAGCTTTCGGCTGCAAAAAATTAGTTCATGTAAATTTTACTAGTTGGTTCAGGACGACTTCAAAATAAAGTATTAAAGGTGAAAAAAATAGGCCTGGCTTTACTTTTAAATGTTGAGACATAAGTGTTCGAATTGGAGTATCAAATACAAAAAATATTACAATTGCATTTCGATGTATTCAAATGCAAAAAGAACATTAACAACAAAAAATCCCCATGATCATATAATTTTTTATCTTTAAAATACTTTAACAAACATATAATGTAAAGATTGGAGTGTGATCATAATGTCGTCAGGAGTTACAGCAGAAAATATTGAAAAAGCGTTTAAAATTTGACTAAAGCATGGTAGAAGTAGTACCTTTGGAGTCAACAAACTAATCACAGGTCGGGAATCTATCACAGGTGAAAAGGTGAAGTTCTCCTAAATGGGAAAAGTGCTTTATACTAAATCACTAATAGGCAAGGAAAATAATAATAAAGGCATATAACTGGAAAACTGGAATCTACTTAGGAAGTAATACAAATACTATAAACTATTATAAAGCTCAAACTATTCCTTTTTTATAAAATCTAATAACTAAATAAAAGACCTGAAATCTGATGTACTATATCACTGAATAGTCTACATCATCAAAACTTATACTTTATTTTTTAAAAAAAAGTCAATCTAACTGTCTGGTGTTGGCTCTTGGCTGATTTTCAGACTGCTTGACTTACATATAGACAAAAAGACTCTATAGTCCATTAGCAATAAATTGAAATGATGGATCAGAGCCTGATCTAGGAAAACTCAGACTATAGACACAATACATTTTGGGGGCGCCTCTACAGAAAGCATTGTGCATGATAGTCCGTAATGATGGTGCTAGTTGGCCGATGTATCTTATTTTTTGCTAACATATCTGTGTCCTCATAATATCGATCAGTGGGGTCTTGACTATTTTTTAAAGTTATAGAAATTCTGGTAATCAACAGCATTTAGCATAATAGTAAATAATATTTAGGGGCCCTAGACCATGACCTAACAGGCCTTATTATAGATCAGGCCCTGATCATAACAGACGATTTGCCAGATTGCTGCACAACTGCTTTCGCAAAATTGGCAAGCTATCGATCTCAGCAAAAAAGTAGATGAGAAATTAAAGTACTTTGTAATTTGATATCAACTTTGTCTGCACAAAACCAAACACATGTTAGACTACTTTATTTGGACTGTATTGTAACCACAGAGATTATAGAAAAAGTATTAGAGTGGAAGATCACATGTCTTCCAATTGTGGAGGCGGTGCATGCATGGAGTCAAGATTGCCATGGCAAACTTGCCAGTGTTGTCATCGCTTTAACAGGGGTCGTAGTGGGACAATGCAAAATTTCAGGACAAACATTTAAGAAAAAATCAGGACATTATTTATGCAATAAAGTACAGTAAAATTTCAAGCAACGATTTTACTGACACTGCTATACACGGTTCATACACTTGTTAGAGGGGGGGGGGGGGGAATCAAGCCTTACTCAAGTACTATTAAAAAAAAACAGAATTTTTTTTTAAAAAACTACAAATTACTACCAGCATAATATCTGAATACTGAAATCGTGTCTAAGCTGACTCTCCATTTTTTGTGTGTGATAGGGATGTTGGGTAGGGATGTAGGGATTTTGAAAAACCGGTTTTTTACAACGCCGGTAAAACCGAACCGGTTTTACCGACCCTTAAAAACCGGTTTTATAAAACCGGTTTTCCACGAAACCGGTTTTTCAAAGGCCAAAAACCGGTTTTCCACGAAACCAGTTTTTCAAAGCCAAAAAACCGGTTTTCCGTTTGTTTTTTTTTAAACCCAGTTTTCATGTGTTTTTTCAGTTTTTTATTAATTAATTAAAAAAAATCAATCAATTAACATTAACAATAAACTTAAAAATAATTAACTCATTAATATTAAACTAATTAATAATAAACTAATTAATAATAAACTAATTAATAATAAACTCATTAATATTGATGATTCATTAATATTCATATCATTATTTTTATTTATATGTATTTTAATTGTTAACCTCGTATTTTCCATTCCGGTTTTCTTGTGTTTTGAGATTTCTTTTCTTTACTTTCGACTTTATAAAACAATTTTAAGCGTTTATAGTGTTTTTTGTTGAAAAGTTCCAGGTTTTCTTCCTAATTCTTAATATTTAAAATTATAATGTCCCTTTTTGTTTTTTTATTTCGTTTTTTCATTGAATATAATAATTAATTTAAATTACAGCTTTAGCTTTTCTTTCTTGTGTAGCTGAAACACATACTTTTAAACCGAACTTGTATTCGATGCCATGGTTTAACGAAACACGTAAGGTGAAAACAATACAAAAAGAAAAATGAAAGAAAAATATACAAAAAAAATACTCAAAACACCAACCAAAAAACCGAACAATTAAATATATGCTATACAAAAAATACGAAAGTTTAAAAATAGTGAGGAAAAATATCAAAAGCTAATGTAAAAAGCTAAAATTTAAACTGAACGAGACAGAAGCTATCGTACAAAATAATCATTGCAACTCAATTGAGAGTGATCCCTAATTCCCTATTTGTGAGAAACCCAAACGAACGGAATTGCCGATTCGAAGACATTTGTTTATACGAACCCCAAAATTTATGAACACTTGGGACTTTGGGGTCACGGACTTGGTAAGAGTGGTGAAAGAATTATTCGCTTCAGAAGAAAACCGATTTAAGTCATACCTGACTTGCTACGTTTTTCCGCTAAACGAAGAGTTTATTTTTATTCCTTTTTGTCAAGTGTTTATCTTCCAGTTTCAGGACAAAAATGGATCAAGTCAGTACGTCTTCGACCGATTTTGTTCTGAAACTATCATTACTCTGTTTTAGGAAATATTCCTTTAGTTTCTACCTCCATTCGAAAAACAAAACGAAGAGACACATTCTTAAACTTGCTTTATACATAAGTTCCACAGATGGTCTTTAAGCCGGGGCAGTGGTGCATGCAAAGAAAAAAAAAGGCAATAAAAACGGTACTGCTGTCGTCGTGGAAACAAGGTCCAAACATGCTCCATAGAATATTGTAAAAATAAATAAAAATGCAAAAATACCTAATCCATAACCCTTGACTGTGGTTCTAAAATACGACGCCCGTCGCCGACTCTAGTGCGACGAAAATTCAAACTAAACTAAACTAATCCATAACATAACAGCCCATAATGGTCAACATCATTCTCTAAAAAATATTTACAAATATAACTCTGAGGAATATTATATTAATATAGAAAGAAATTCAATACCTATCCAAACTCCTAATGTTATTTATCTGAATTTTTATACTACATTGTTACCAATATTTATTTATATAATTAAAACAACAAATTAAACTTGATTTTAAAAAAAATATATGCCATCATTATTTAAGCAAAACTTTTCTGAAAATTTTAAAAAGTCCAGCTTTACAATTAAAAGTAAAATTATAATTTAAGTGGTATCCTCGCTTACTGCCCATGTGGCGATGTCCATTCTGGTAGCCTATGGTAGAGGTTCTAGCACTAGCGATGGATAATGCCAAGTTTCTACTTCGACAATGTACCTTCAATTAACTTCCCAAACAAGCTAAGTACTCTTTTATCGACTCCGGAAGTATAAATGATTGAGTGAATCTATGACCTGCTACTCTACCCGTATATAAACCCGGGTCGACTGTTTAGGACCCAGGCGTGCTGAACACTACAACAACGAGGCCACTTTTTAACTTTTAAATGAAAATAAGTTATATTTTCAAAAAAAATGATACTATTTACTCTTTTCCTTTCTAAATAAAATGAATTTGGCAACAAACAGCAGAACCAGATAGTAAAAGAAACTCATAATTTTGTCTAAAAATCGATCCCACTTATTAAAAAGTTTATTTTACGGACTAGCTTATTATACATTTTTGTTTTATAATCGAGTAAAAGATATTTGTAAAGTTGCATACATATAATTTTAAAGGAAGTTAATGATTTTTCCAAAGTTTAACTGTGTAATTTACCACGTTCTCGATGTAGTATTTATTACTATCACGTTCAAAATGTAAATGTAATGTAGGTACTTTTAAGGGGTAGGTGTAATAAGGTTACTTTTATGCCCATGTGCTTAAAACTCAAATTCACAAAGTTAACATTTGTACCCTAGTTTTATAAAAGTTTTATTTACGCACACAGTTTTTGATTTTTATTAGTGGGATTTTTCGCACGACATTATAAAAGATGTTTTAATATTTTTTCATTTAAAAAATCTGACCAGTAAACCAGTAATATTAAATACTTTTCTGTTATATTGGTACTGCTTTAAAATAATGATTCATTTCTTTTTCAATTTTAGATTAGATTTAGTAATATTTAGTTCAGAAGAAGTAAAGGTATCAAATGAAACAAACACATCAAACAAAACTTAATTGGCGGAGTTCTCACGTTATAAAACCTACATGTATAATGACTGAATCGCTTCACAAGGACGACGCCAGACACGCCTATATTTCATGCATCTTAGACCAAACATATTCATCGTGATTCATCGTTCACCCAGAGAGAATCGAAAACAGAATTCTATACCTTAGAATAAAAAAGGCCTTATGTTCAATTACATATAAGGGTACAGTGACTTTTTTCTGCGCACGAGAAAAACTGTAACTCTTATAATTTATTATAAACATCTGCGTACAATTTTGGAATTGCTAAACGGATGCAAGATTTCGTTTTTTTTTTTTAACTTTTCTAACAGTTTTTGTTATAGCGGGAATTTTTGAGCGCGGGAGCATTGAATTCATTAAGTAACGGTTCAGTTTTCAAAGTTATGACTAAAAATTGTTCAAATGTGATCTAAACTGAAACAAAATTACTAAGGCTTTCAAGAAATCAAACACAAAGCAATAAAATACCAGGTGGAAGACTTCTTGACAGTTTCTAATTTCTATACAAGTGACCACTCTTTATTCCTATCGATTGTTTATAATTTTAGTGACCTAGAAACGAAGGTTAAATGTAGCATACTACTTTCTCACTAACTGAAATAATAATCTATACCTAGACATTTTGATTTTTTTATAGCTTCGTACTAACGATTTTTAGTTAGATAAATTTTACATAGAATTCTTATACAAAAATTGCTTTTTGGTGGAATTTAAATTTCGAATATTGATTTAGTTATAAATACCAATTTTTAAAAGTTTCCATTTGTAATGAAAAAAAATTATGAACCATTTATATTTTTGCAAAAGTATATCGACAAAAAGACGAATGACAAACTGAAAAACAGTATTAAAGGTATAGGTCTCTGAGATCAGGGGCTGTATTGATAATGAGAGGTGTTCAGCGCACTTTTAAAATAGGCAATAGTTTCTTTTTAAAGGCATTCAATTATTTAAAATCTGGGGAAAAGACATTTAAAAAAAACTTGTTAAACAATACGCCAACGTAGAAAAATGCATTAATTAAATTAACAAAGTTGCTAGAATATCTCTTATTATTTAAAATTTAAATAATTGTTTTCCCATTGGGTAATTTACATTTTTAAAGTGATTTGTGGTTCGATTCACGGAGCAAGAATACTTTTCTGATAAGTGAACTGGCCAGCTTAAACATGGTTTTAAGTTCTAACGCTTCCAAACTCATACATACCCGCAAGTTTCATGAATAATGGCAGCCTCATTCTGCAAGTAATATAAATGACAAAAGTTGTAATGCAATGAATGCCGCAATTTTTAATGAAATTTCTGAAATTTGGGGGAAAGAGTATGGATGTGCTTAATGAAAAAAAAAGGATGTGTGTTTCTGCCATTGGCGCTTACTTTGTAGTGTTGGACAACGTGATCGGGGTTGTCCCTGTTGGCGTTCTTCGACTGTTGTTGGTTCCTGCGTACCATTTGGAGTGTAAATGATAAATCACGGACGGAAAGGGGAAGTTGGCCTGCTGTGCCCGTTTTAGCTTACTTACCCTAGTTAAGTGGTCATTCTTATATATACGCACAACTCTGCTAGTTTAGTTCTTAAGCACGTTTGGTTCTCATTTTATCGAACTATTTTAGGGATGAAACACTGAGTGAACCGTGCCTAATTCGGGATTCGAACCCTTCAACTGTTATGTCAGCAAAAGCATAAGCACTGCAAATACGATAAGCCATTGGAATAGAAAGTGGGATATGACAATTTTAAAGAAAAATAGAATATTCATCAGATATCTGAAACTTAGGCAAACCGGACAACAACTACAAGAAACACAAAAATTGCCGGAGAGTAATCGAAAAGCCGAAGCTAAGTTTATACAACTGTAACGTTAAATTAAAAAAACAGGAATTGAATATGTAACGTTTAAATTAAAAAAAATGGAATTGAATAAAAATGAACTTGTTGATAGAGGCTTTTAAGAAAAACACTTAAACCTTGTTATCCAAAACTGAAGTAAACTAGGAGTGTGTAACCCTACAAAACTTTCAATTACCTCTAAATAAATCAATGCAAATTATATACCTAAAAGGTAGTTACAATACCTTTTAAACAAAAAAAAACATTTCTATGGCAACCACCCCTAGCGCATGCGCAATTTTCTCGAAAACCTTATTCTGACGCCCGGAGGATACTGGGAACCGTGTACCAAATTTGAAGTCTGTATCTCTTTTAGTTTTTCAGAAATACTTTTAAAACCAAAAAAGTTCTATGGGCTATGGCAGCGCTTTTTGTGCATGTCCCTTGCGCATGCGCAATTTTTTCAAAAACCTTGTAACGTCCAACAAGTACTTTGGGAACACATCTACCAAATTTGAAGTCTGCGTCGCTTTTCGTTTTTCGGCGATACCCTTAAACCAAAAAAAGTTCTGTGACAGCTACCCATGGAACATGCGCAATTTTATCGAAAACTTTATTATGACTTTCCACAAGTACTACAGAAACTCGTTTACCAAATTTGATGTTCGTAGCTCTTTTAGTTAGGCAGACAAATGTTCGAAAACAACTTTTTCGGAATCAGCACCCTCCAAAACGAGTAAAAAACCACAAAATCTCTATTTCGGATTTTTAACTTCATCGTAATACGTTGTTCATTACCAAAAATTTCATACAACATAGTTTATTATATTTAAAAGAGCGAAACCTGATCTAAGAGACCAAAGGAACAACACGGATCTTGAAAAGAAGCGTTTTACTTATCATGTTAGGAGGAAAACTTGAAAGGAAATGTGAAAACCGAAGTTAATAAAAGATGCATTTTTCAAAAATGCTGGTAAAAACGGGTGATTCAACATAGTGCAAAACCCCATTAAAAAAAAAAAAAATTACATATTAATTTAAAAAAAACTTCGATGGCGGTTTTTTGAGAAAAAACCGGTTTCCGGTTTTTTCTCAAAATCGGAAACCGGTTTCCGGTTTTTAGACGGTTTTCCCAGCAGAAAACCGGTTTCCGGTTTAGACCGGCCTCATCAAAAAACCGGTTTTTCGGTCAAAACCGAGGGCAAAAAAACGGTTTTTCAAAAAACCGGTTTCGGTTTTCCATCCCTAGTGTGTGAAGTTAAAACCTGTCAAAAATTAGAAATCAATCCTAGTATACGCCAAAGTAATAAAAATGCTTAAAAAAGTTTGATAAACCGAAAAGAGATAAACCAAAATATTTTATAACATTCCAGCTAGGTCTTGTTATCACAAGCTCACGACGCATGGATACTTGATCAGAAGAAAATATTCTGGTTGGCCCAACTTAGATTGAACAGGAGCTATGTAAATAACGAACAGTCTTCCGATCGCATAGAGCCAGAGAACTGTCAATCATTACGAGGTAATGCAACGTCAAGTCATAGGTGGATTTCGTGAAAATTACTAGGCAGCAAAATAAGTAGATCAAGAGCATTTCTTAGACTTTCTAGGTCAGGAGAAGATGACCTGGAGGATTACACTGGCCGTTGGCCGATATTTGATGAAAGCTTAGTGTAATCTCTAATCTTATAATCTTAATTAATCTTCAAATTTTAATTAAATTATTAAAATTAAATATTTAAACTTGCTTTTTATTGAAATTTGAGTGTAGTTTTCATTGATATATACCGAGAACAGAAGAATTTTTTTTTCGGTTGCGTTAATGTCGTGTAAAATTTTGGGTCTCAGTGTAAAAGCCAACCACTATTTTAAGTGCAATGTTTAGAAGTATAGGTTTAATAATATCATTATATTATGTAACCAAGAATAGATATCACTTGCGGTTTCACTTGCATTGGCAATCGCGTTGAGAAAATTTTGATATCCGATTTTGAAAATACCGACCGAGAGGGAATATTTTTTTGTCTTACTCCTGTTTTTTTGACACAGGAGAAATAAAAAAAAAAATAGCCGCCGATGATTGAAAAAAAGTAGATGTTTACACAGAAACAGTATATTTTAACACTCAAATTTTCCGAAAAAAAGTCGCCTTCCCTTCAAAATAATCGCTTTATAGTAGGATAAATAGTCTCCAGCGGCGACCCTGTAAACATATCAAACCAATTTTGTTTTGCTAAAAAATTACATGGGGGAAGGGAGGGTTCACAGGGGCAGGTTATTTCTCTTTTCTATCGGCCGATTGACGATGAGGAAAGAACAAAATACCAAAGTCGGTATTTTTTGGGAAATCAAACAAAAAAAATCGATTTCCCCGCGAACATACCGAATTCAATAACTTTTTTTATTAAATATGTTTTATTGTTAATTCTTGGCTAACGAGCACTTTAGTGCTATTCTACGTTAAACAGCAACCTCCTTTTTTTGTATGGTAGGCGTTAAAGAACTTGTCTTTAGTTTCAATTAAAAACACAATAGAATTCACTCAGCAGCAACAACAAAAAAATACTAAGTAGCAGGCCTTGACATCAATCACAGGCCATCGTAATTTTTGAAAGTGCCTAAAATTTGGTTGACTGATCTGCCCTGAACTAAATCAAAGAAAGAAACGGTACTTGATCCTACGACGATTACGCTATCAAATAGTAAATATTACGAGGAGTTGCGGTTTGGATGATCAATTTTTTCAGAAAAAAAAACTTTAAAAAAAAATCCCAAGACACTACAGGCGATAACTAGCAAATATTACTAGACGCTGAGGCTGGTTGACAAATCTGATCATACCTAGAACTAGGAACACTAACCTACTGCGATCACGCGGCTACTTAGCAAATGTTACAAGTCATCGTGGGTAGGTTAAGTTTAGTTCCCGCACGAATAAAAAAAAACTTGGGTAAGAATTCGAGCCTTTTATTTCCAGACACCATTGTTTGGATTTTAAAAAAAAAATCCTATTAAAACCATCGGAATTGTTTTTCAAGGCCGAAGAACCGATATTTTTCATTAAATGCTAAAAAGTAACCAATATCAAGGCAAAACAAATCTCAAAAATAAATTTTGCTGAAAATATGGAAGCTTATCCGTAGTTTTGACTGCATTTCCGTAACTCCGTAGTTTTGATACACTCGTCCGTAGAAACTACGGACAATTCGTAGTAGTTGGAAGGTATGAAATTTTGTTAGTACTTTTTAAAAAATTTAAGGAATTTCAGGACGATGTGTGAAAATTAAGGACAATTCAGGACAAAAAAAAATTCAGGAATTTCAGGAAAATCAGGACAACTACGACCCCTGCTTTAATGAAAAAAATATGATGCCATTGAAAAAATACCAGTTAACACTAAAAAACGTTTAAATTTTTTTTTAACAGGTCACTAAAAAGAGTTCATAATACAGCTAGTGTTTTTAAGGGTTTTTTTTGTAATTTTTGTATTCAATGGTATTTTTTCGGTGACGCCGTAGTACTTTTCTCATTAAAGAGGTGTCAACACTGGAAAGTTTGTCATGGTAATCTTAGCTCCATGCGTGTCCTGACGCCGAAATCGGAGCTCATATGATCTGCCACTCTAATAGTTTTACTATGACCTCTGTGGTTGTAACCAATCTTGCCAAATATCAGATGGTTTTGTAAACTTCTTCCATCTCCTTTGAGGGAATGAACTAGACTTAGAATTCTGTATTTAGTCTTTCGTATGCTAAATAAAACAATCCTCAACATTTACTCACTGCGCTGGCTTCAGATGATTTACTACTCCCCCGTTCAGAGGGTGGCTGGTTGTCTTCTACATCTGCTTCATCTCCTGCCCCAGCTGATTCTCCACCACTGTCTTCACTGCCCAGCAAACGCTGGGAAGTGTCCTTGAGAAACTGGTCAAGGAAGGACATACGTGAAGATGGCCTGTCCAGTACTGGAAGAGATTTTGGTATATGGTAGGGGGATAGTTGGATTGTTGTTGGCTGGGTTATAATTATACTAAAAGCTTATAATAACATGTTGGAAGGCGAACCAGTGTGGTATAAAATAAAAGTTTACATAAAATACAAGTCACTGTAATTAAGGGTACACCCGTGCAAAGCCATATTTATTAAGCTAGTGGTAGTACAAGAGTAAGTTTGGAAAAGGTTGCAATAGAAAATCTTGGCAAAACGAAGTGTAAATTAACGCATCTTATTTTAAAAACTAAACATAACATTTATTTATTTCAGCAAATCTAAACAAATAACAATAAATATAAGCTAAACTATGTGTATGTAATAAAATTAGGTATATTACCATCTATAATTAGTTTTTGATCAGTGTCCCCTGAAGGTGCAGCAAAAATAAAGAGATAAATAGCATAAGTAATAACATAATATTAAAAATAATAACATATCATAAAGAGAGATATACAGTAGTCTAGTAACAGTAATGTAGGCTACGCAAAAAGGTTAGAATTAGGTTTGTACACGTTTCTCTTGGTGGAAATTGTGTTATTTTTAAGAACATTTAAGGACTAACTTTTCAAAAAATAATGACTTATTTCTGTCCCCAATTTTTACAAAATATTACTATTGTCAAGATTTACAGATAACCACCTCTAAGGTAAAGTATAGATACATTTAAGAATTTTCTACTTAATGTATCCTTTCTTGGTTCGATAAATAGAATCTGAACAAAAAAAATTAAAAAATGATACGATAAGTTAAACACACTTTATTTGATATTTATTATTTATTTAATGTGCAATATTGACCTAGACCCACTAAGTAAAAATAAAGACAGTCAGCAATATTATTTATTATTTTTTAGGAAAAAAAAAGGTTTATAAAAAGAGTACAAAGAGGTGTTAAGATGAAACTACTTCACCAAAGATAGCAACACACCATTCATTATGTTAGTAATTATTTACAGTCGAAACTCTTGAACAAGAACTTGAAAGTTGAGCTTTTGAACAATGCACAATAAAAGAATTTCATATTGACCACCATTTGAACTTTGGACTTATAATTAGTGAATACTTAAAATATTGATTTTTTTTTAATTTATAAGTATTATGTTTATTAATTATAAGAACAATTGAAGTAAAAAACCTGCCAATTATGAAAAAAGTAAAATCAATCTTATTTTTCAAATGTTTATTACTGATATCATTATAAAATATATGTATCAACAAAAATTACAGAAATTTTAGTTCATTCTAAGCTTGATTTCATGCAAAATTATATTTAAAAAAACAACAACATTTTTTTAGCATGAGCTCAAAGTGTAACAAACTGTTCAGCGAGTACATGTTTAAGAGTTTCGTCTGCATTTACTTTGTGAAGGTAATAAAGCAATGAAAATATCAGAGATAGTAGGATAGAAGTATTAGAATATTAGTAAAGAATTACCATTTTGGCAAGGAACATCCACAATATCTGGAGCTATGTTAGTAAGAAAAGGTTAACAATTAGTAAATATTAGAAGAAAAGGTTAAGTTTAGTTAGTGATATAAATATAATACAATTAATTGATAAAAATAACCTTTTAACCGTTAAAATAAAATTATTTTGAAGTTTTCAATAATTTAAATTATACAATGGAGCATAACAAAAGAAATTATTTCAAACGTTTAGCCCCAATATCTTTAATGATGATTTGCTTACAACTTGATTAAATAATTGTAAGCATTTCCATTTTTTTATATTATTTTCGAAGAGGTACTAAATTAGGAAAACCTAACAAAAGGTTATTAATAAATATATCATATCTAAGCAATAAAGCATTTAAGTTCATACAATACTACCTTCAAGACTACATGTCTTCCACACATACAAAAATTAACAAATTTAAAAGTATTGAAATATAATATGCATTTAGTTAATCACAGCATTATTTATTATACTAGATATTTCTAATACAAATTCCTTGTCTATCTAAAAATATATAATTATTTTAGGTGAACACTTATAGCAATAAATGTAATAATTCTACTAAAAAAAAGTATATAAGTTGTTTTAAAGTTGGAAAGGTGGGGAAAAAACTCACAGTTATCACCAGAATCAAGTCTACGTTGCAAGTCCCTTAATTGAGTATCTTTCTTCAAAATATCTCGTCTGAAAAGCTCAATCTTTTGCAGGCAATCTCTGTGCTCCCTAAAAAAAGCGATATAATTAGGATTGCAAGTTTACACAAGATAAAATATTTTTATCTAAAAAAGCATCAACTTGTACTATTTGAAAAATATCGTAATTTGTCTCTTTACTAAGTTTTGGTAAATACAGTTAAACCTTGCTAACTCGACTTCCCATAAGTCGAATAATCCACAAACTCGAACTTTTGATCTAGTCCCAAATCATTTCCATGCTTTTCTTTAAAAAACTGACTCGATAACTCGAAGTGAACATCTTCTAAGTCGAAGTTTTTGTGATAGTTTTCCCCTATAAAAACACAATTCAGTTCAATACTTCAAATTTTTCAAAAATTAGGTAACTTTGTGAATGCCAACAACCTTAAAAAATACAAACAACAAGAAATATCTTAGTTTTTTTTTCAAAATAAGATTTACATGGCATGTACACTAATTAATATGTAACGAGGCCAAATTTTGTTTAAGTTGAGTTTTAATAAACCTTTTGACCCTATTTTTCTCTTGTTGTTTACATAGGGTATTTAAAAAAATTTAAATGCTTACAACTATAGTATTATGGCACCTATCAAACCATGTCGACCTATCCTTAGTACCAGTAGAGAGGAATGGGAAGTAACTTCGATAACTCGAACTTCGGATAAGTCGAATATTATTGGGGGTTCCCTGGGACTTCGAGTTATCGAGTATTGACTGTACTATAAAGGTTTGAATTAAATGGATGGGTAGGCCTGTAATACTGACCTGCCAACTCTTCACATTTAACCCAACTCTTCACATTTAACCCAGCAAGACAGGATTTTTAACTACTTTCTGAATTTTCCTGTCATGTGTATCAATTGCCAGATTTCCGAAGGGAGAAACATTAAACTTTCTCTTTGTGCGTTTGGAAAACCAGAAAATGGTTATTATGGAGTTAAATTCGGAGAGTTGGCAAGCTTGTTGGTGAAATTAAAGTTGCACCAGAACCACAGTTGGCAGGTCTATAATACTATTACTTTAATAATTTTGCTCTAATTATAATTATTAAATATAAATTAGAAATATCAAAAAGGATTTCCAATGCAAAGAAAAGGGAAACAAAGCTTTGACACTGATATTCAAAAGTTAAAATTAAACTCAAAATAATTTTAAATCAGGGTAAGTCGTGATGCAGCCAATCATAATTAAGAACTTAGCAGAATAAAGTTAACCAGAGTTGATGAAGATCAGTTTGAGGGGTTTATGAAAGACATTTGGTTACAGGGTCCAAAATTAACGGGCACTAAGTCACCAAATGCGACTAAATTCTACATTGTGCAACTTCAAAATACATTAATTTGCAGTTATCACAATTACTTTTTTTAATGTATCACTATCAACATGTTAAAATGGTTTTCATTCAAAGATGTTGCTGAAAAAAGTCATTTAAAATCGCAAACCTTCAACGAATTTTTCAAAATTCTCTTCTGTGATACTAAAAATCACAAAACTACAGCATAAAAAACATACAATTACATAAAAATTGCATTTTTGAAATAAATATTTGTCTAAAAAATGGTACTATATAATGAGCATTTGCTACTGGTTTTTTAATTTAGTACCATAGATTTTGCTCCAAAATTTTTTCATCCAATTTCTAACACTGCTTAGTAATTTGAATTTTACCAAAACTGCTTCATGAACATTTAAAGTTTTACTTTCTGTTTGTAATAAATTTCAAATTACTTTTGTTCTGCCACCAAATCTGCCCTCACTCTTGTCAGCTCCTGGCTAATTGCTTGTTTGGCCTGTATCTCGCTCTGAAGACTTGACTGAAGATTCAGGAGTTCCATTTTGTCTAGTTTCTGGGATCTCCTATTTCTCCAGTTCTTCTCCTAGTATGAAGAAAAATGAGTTTTTAATGATGCTGCATTTACAACATATTAGTTAGCTGCACATGGAATTTTAGATTCCTCTTTAAATGCTAATGAAGGTGAAGTTTGAATTCATACTAGAGCTACACAAGGGCTATTGGCAACGGGCATCGTAATTTAGAACCACAGCCAAGTGACGAGCCGACACCTCAGTAGGAACACAAAGCAACCGTTAAGGGTGACATTGTACATAAAGTTGGGACTTTGGGAATATTAAACGTGCTCTCCCTCCACAAAGGGTATTATTCACACATTTTTTGGCTGCACAGGCCGTTTATAGGTCAGCAATTATTTTGGCTATGCCTAGACCTGAACCTGGGACCTTCCCCATGCAAGGCGAACTCCATAACCGACTGGGCTCCCCAGAGCCCTTTAAATGTTAAACAACAGTCAAACCCTGTTAATGTGAACTCGAAGGGAGCACTGAAACATTTCTTGTTTAACCCTCAGGAATTTTTTTACATTGAACCCGGGAATAGTTTTTAAAAAATATCATCTGAAAATTATTCTAATTTTATAACATAATATATTAATAATACATGTATACAATTAGTAATACAATTAATAAAGCTCATCTGGAGTAGTACATACTATAGAAAATTTAGGAAAATTTGTAAGGAATACTAATTAAGAACAGCAATTGGACTAAAATTGATAAATAATGGGAGATCTTGTGATTTCCTCAGAAGTAGAAGGCAATTTATTCTTATAATGTTTGCCGCTTTTTTTTAATGTTTTATTTAAATTTTACTTCGGATTACTAAGAAAAAAAGTCAAATTCCGAATTTTTTGTTCGGGTTAAGCAGGATTTTGCTGAAAGCCATTTCGCGTTATGAGATTTTTTAGCGTTCGCTTAAAGCTTTATAGGCCGGGAAAAAGCTTTCAGTTCGTCTTAAATGAAATTTTGTGTTAAGCGAGTTCGTGTTAACGAGGTTCGACTGCAGTTCAGAATTCTATTATCTAAGAATTCTTAAAACTGCAAATTTGAAAATTTTTAAAGAGTTTTTACAACTCCTAAACTTAATAATTTGATGGAATTTAATTTAATATAAAAGATTACAGAAAATATATTATTTAAAAAATTTAATTTTTTATTTGTATTTTGAAACACATAAATAAACTGATTGATTGAAAAAAATGAAATATCATCTGAAAAATGCAAAGTAGGTGGTGCAAATTTATCTTAATTTTATTTTTAATATTTTAGTACATTTCATTACTTCATAAAAACAAACTATATATTACATTCTGGCCACCCGAGTTTGCAAGAAACATTTTACGCGATAAAAGTCAATTCTTTTTAAAGAAATTAAAAAACCTTTGAAACATTTTAATTTAATGTTGTTTATAATTAATACAAATTAAAATTTGGGACAGTTGGTTCAGTGAAACTTCACACAGGCTAATATAGTGACTAAAAATTAAAAACGACTTAATATATTGTTCCATTTATAAATCAAACAACCACCATTAATGAATATTAGAAAAAAAGATCACTTACAACTGTAGAGGTAGGAGGAACGCCAGTCATTTTCAATGCATCCAATTCTTCAGTCATCTTAGTGGCCAGAGCTTGCAGATAGCCTCGTGCATCCTTTTCATCACTAACCCTAAAAAGATAATTAGATATTTTAATCATCGCCATTAATGAAGTAGAGCAAATACTGTTTGTTGTGTGAAGAGTATTATGGGGGCTAAAGGGCCCAATGCTTATGAAGTTACCCGCACAACATACAAACAAAATACACAAATAAGTAGACAGGTTGGGTTGTATACCAAGATAAATTGTAAAATACGGTTGCTACTTTTGGTGGAACTTTTGTGGGGGCTATCATAAATTTTGTAAGGGTAAATATTACATGAAAGTAAACAGGTGGATAAATCCACCTTCGAGTCAGACTGCTTAGAGAAAGCAAATTAAGAAATCTTTGATCTGCACTTGTCTTTACTGCCGTGGTAGAGTCAGACTGCTTAGAGAAAGCAAATTAAGAAATCTTTGATCTGCACTTGTCTTTACTGCCGTGGTAGAGTCAGACTGCTTAGAGAAAGCAAATTAAGAAATCTTTGATCTGCACTTGTCTTTACTGCCGTGGTAGAGTCAGACTGCTTAGAGAAAGCAAATTAAGAAATCTTTGATCTGCACTTGTCTTTACTGCCGTGGTAGAGTCAGACTGCTTAGAGAAAGCAAATTAAGAAATCTTTGATCTGCACTTGTCTTTACTGCCGTGGTAGAGTCAGACCAAAAACAAATAAGAAACTGTTGGCTTGTCTTATGCCAAGTCAAACTGTTAAAAACAAATTAAGACTACTTTTGTGGCACTTTTTTGCGTGGCTATCATCAATCTTGTAAGGAAAATCATAAGTAAACAGTTGGATTATTGATCACTGCCTTCGAGTCAGACTGCTTAGAGAAAGCAAATTAAGAAATCTTTGATCTGCACTTGTCTTTACTGCCGTGGGCAAGTTATCTGCAGTAACTTCAACAATGAAGTGGGACCATTTTGCTTTGATATAATTAGACTGCTATATACTTTCTTACAGGTTAAAGTTATTGAGTGCTTACAACAATGGTCCAAGTCATTAGTCCAGTTACTGCAGTTTACCTGCATAGAGCAGTTCAGTGTAGGCAACGCAAGATTTTAAAAACATGGCAAGTTATTGAACCACACCTAATTTACTTGTGTATGACGTTAGAATTTTAGATATGTTGAAGGTTATCTGATAACTTTTGGCATTCCACAAAAATTTAATAGAACGTTAAGAACATTCTGTGTGCAATTAATGGTCTGAACCTTGACAACTCAAAAATTGTTAATTTGTCATTGTGAATTTGATAATTTTGTCCATCTCGTGTAATTAAATTCTTAATTTTTCATAGACTCAACTGAATTTTTACTTATGATTAACCTTGCAATAGAGCTGTATGTGGTTCAAGTGATAAGGCCAACACATGAGAAGATAACATTGCAGCGACTTTGAACATGGCACAAAGATATATTAAAATATAAAAAGTAGGTTTGTTACAGAATCTGTCACTTAAACCGCTTCCACACAACATTTGTGCTCAACAGGAAACAAACTATTTATACACCTCAGAAAGAAATTCGCCAAACAGAGCCTTTAACTAGTTGTAATTAAACATTTAAACGATAAATTAATTATTTTCATTAATCTTCTTTCTCAGATTTAATAATTAGACTTTATCGTTTGCTTAATTTGTTTGAAGTTCGAAGAATAATAATGTAATCTTTTTTAATAAATATCTTTGTGTCGCGTCGCCACAATTTACCATTTACATTTCTGAAAGTGGAAGACAGACAGACGGACGGACTGAACGATTATAATACCTTCCACTTTTTACGTTATAAACATAGTGTGGAAGCTAATAATACTGCCAAACACAATAAGATACTTACCACTGAATGATTTCACTAATCTGTGCTTCCCACTGATTGATCGAATCTTTCTTGTCTTTGATGAGGATAAAATCATTTTCTAACCGCCTCTTTTCGTCTTCGACTTTAGATAAGGTTCGGATGTACTGAAAAACATATATTTTAGTTTACAAAGTTCTCTTAAAACAAAATAACTGTAACATAAAAAAATATAAATAGATAAAGCAAATTTGTACTATGAATAAAAACTACAAAATGAACTTGTGTTTGTCTTTATTGTGAAATAATCATAGATATCATAATTAAAGTATCAGATTGGTTGATCACGTGACCTCCAATGCTAACGACGGGACGCGTATGGAGGCTTTTTTGGAGGTCCTTATGGCCAGTGTTGCTGCCACTTTAAGTAGAAAAATACTACGAAAAAAATTCTATTTAATTCTAAAATTACAAAAAAATTACTAGAAAAAGATTTAAAGTCACTATAAATATTCCAAAATGCAGCTAGTAATTTTACGGTATTTTTTTTGTAATTTTAGAATAATTCTAAAATACTAATATGCTCTTTAAACTTTATAACTAAACTTTTAACTTAATTTTAGAATTTATTTTAGAATTATTCTAAAATTACAAAAAAATACCGTAAAACTACTAGCTGCATTTTAGAATATTTATAGTGACTTTAAATCCTTTTCTAGTATTTTTTTTGTAATTTTAGAATTAAATAGAATTTTTTTTGTAGTATTTTTCTTCTTAAAGTGGCAGCAACACTGGCCATAAGGACCTCCAAAAAAGCCTCCATGCGCGTCCCGTCGTTAGCATTGGAGGTCACGTGATCAGCCAATCTAATACTTTAATTATGATATCTATGGAAATAATATATAAAGTTTATAAATTATGAGAAAGGAATAGATGAAGAAAAAATAATATGATCACTTAATTTAATAGAATATAAGCCTAGCAATAACTTCAGATATTGTTTTAGATGACAAATCAATTTACGTCCAGAACCAATTCAATAGCAAAAAAAAAACATGTATCTTAAGTGTTTATGCTTTCCATCTAAAGTGTCATAATGTGAAATTTTAAATCAGTATCACACTTAATGCATTTAAATTAATAAGGTTTGAAATATAGCATGTAAAAAATTAATGAAAAAAAGCTTTTCTAAAAATGTAGAAGTTTAAGTTTAGTTAAAGAAGATAGTTTAAGTTTAGTTAAAGAAGATAGTTTAAGTTTAGTTAAAGTGAAGAATAAATTTAGTTAACAATGTATAACTAAACTAAATAAATCTCCATTTCTATAGGTTTAAAAATTACAAATTCAAAAAAGCTCAAAAATAAAATTTTAAATATTATGGTTTACTTTTTCACAATCTGAATTCATTTTCTTGAGCTCATCTTGGAAAATAGCTCTGTCTCGTTCATGTGTCCTCTTCATTTCATTAATAAGCTCTTGATGCTCAGTTGAGCTATCAAAGAAAAACTGTATTTACATCTCCACAAAAGGAAATACAACATTTTATCACATATTAACTAGTATTAATAACATAAAATTCTCTAACAGACATTAAAGGCAACTGTTATTAAAGGCAAGGTTACAGAAACAGGAACATACATTGAAATGACATACAAATATTGTACTTAAAATGAATATTTAAATTGTCAACATACCTTTCTGAACGAACTTGCTCGACTTTATCTTTGAAAAATGCAACCTAAAAAAATTAAACATGCATTAATTATTATAATATAACACATAATTAGACTAAGAATGATTTAATGCCAATATAGCGATTTTAGGAATTTTTTTACACATAAATTTAAATATCTTAAAAAAAACTCATCCTACATTGCAAAATAGTATAAAAATCAACTCATTTTTTAAAAGTTGGCCAGTAAATAAACCTTTTATGACATGACCACATTTTTTATTGATCAATTTTCTTGTTTATACGGTATAAGGAGATCATACTATTATAGTACTCATTTATTATATTCACCATTTACTATACCATGACAGATATCTAAAATAAGCACCATTATATACATACTTCTTTTTCAGCTTTAGACTTTGAATTCTCGGCTTCCTGTAATTGTTCATTTAAAGCAGATATTTCAGCAGAGTGACGAATCTGAAATTGTGCTAGGGCTTCTTTGTGCTGAACTGCCAAATTCTCAAGCTCTGTCTTTAACCTGCAGTACAATTATATAACTTAGAATAGGATGCAGATTTACATAAGACTACAAAGTTTAAAAATATATAAAAGCATTATTTCAGCACCATACAAATGAATAACCTAACCCTAACCTTCTTTAAAATTAATTTTGACATTGTTTTTCTTTTAATTTTAGTTAACAGTCACAGTAATTTTTTGTCAAAGTCTTTTTAAAATCGATTTTCTTTCATTAATTTCTTTGAGTACAAAGGAATTAATGAGAAAAACTAATTTCAAATAAACTTTGATGAACGAGACTTTTTAGTACATATACTTGACAACAAAACCTTCAATTTTGCCTTGCAATATATATTTAAAACCTTTAAAATAGTTGGTTAACAATATTAAATTCAGTTGAATTAATTATCGCACTAGAGAGGCTATTACCAGGGGTCCATCCAGGATTTTTTAACAGGGTCTCTTTTTTGTGAATTTGTGAAGCAATTTTGTGAAAACTATGTATTTTTGTGAATTTTTTTGCGTAACATTTCAAAACTGTATCACGAGTATACAAAACTTTGCTTAAAATGAATTACTTTTAAAAGTGTATTTATTTCAGTATTTGGAAATAGAAAAGAGTGCATTTGAATTAAATAAAAACTACTGCTTGTGAAAGATAAATATGATGTTTTAATGCATCAAAATAGCTTTTGTTCTTTAAAAAAAAAACTTAAATTTCATATGCAAGTGAAGTTCAAATTATATAAAATTTACAATATAACAGTACATTTTACATTTACTTTTCCAGAAAAATTCAAGGACAATTTACTATAGCAATATAAAATCTAAATATATAAAGAAAGTGTATAAGCCATAACACTTGCCTAAAATCCGAAACTCCAGTATAGGCCAAAGTAGAAAAAAAGGTCTAACGTAAACAAAAAGTATTTTAACATTCAAATTATTCTTGAAATCACGACTCACAGACACTTGATCAGATGAAAATATTCTGGTTGCTCTGACTTGGTATTATTGGTCTGAACTTGAACACAAAAGTAACGAAATGCTCTTCCGATCACGCAAGGCTAGAGAACTGTCAATCATTCTGTTGCAATGTGATTGTGGTAGATTTCGTGAAAATTACTAGGCAGCAAAATAAGTAAATCAGGTAGCATTATTGGATTCCTCTTCTCATGGGAGATCATTTGTGAAGGGCCGTTTTTGCCGTGCTAATATTTTAAGGCCTTAAAATATGGTTAACCAATATTAATTCGTTGATTAATTACGCCCTAGAAGCTATTACACAAGGTAATTTATAGGGTACCTTTGAACTACAGTCAAGTGACATGGCGACAACTGAGTAGACACTCAACAAAACTTTTATGAGCAACATTGTATGCAACATTGGGCATTTGGAGCATATTTTAGCTGCACTCCCTCAGCACAAGGTATTATTGAAAGGATTAATGAAGGAAACAGATTATTGGCGACAAATAGTTTATTTGTTGGTAAACTATTGGTTGTTTTGTAAACTATTTGTGCCAATAACAATCTACGTTGTTTCTTTCGTTAATCCAATCGTTTCCTACGCAAAGTTTAAGATAGTTTCTGAATATAGGGTATTATTCGTCAGACTTTTTTGGCTTAACAATATTAAATAAGTATAATAAATTTTTTAAACATTGATATTTTTGAGTAAACATTTAATTAATAAAAAAAATTCACATTACCTGCTAATTTCCATACTGTTATCAGTTTGTTCAGGTGAAAATGCTCGACCGACATGTCTTCTTTTTAGAATTTCAATCTCAGATTCCAATCTCCGAACATTTTCCTCTGATCGTTCCCTAAGCTTTTGTTCTTTCACCATATCAGATTTGTGATCTTCCAGGCGAATTTCAAGCTAAAATATTTTAAGCACATTTTCAAACTTAGAATTTTGACAGGTTAACTTTAATCAGTCATTTAAAGGTACATAAAAAAACATGCACACTTTACATGAAATACTATTAAGAAAACACCATTATAAATATGACACAGTTAAATTGTAACCCCAAATTTATCTCCTCAGACCTAGCTCCTAATTCAAAACATGTCTTTATTTCGAAATGGTTTTAACATACTTCTTAAAAAAAAATTACTACAAATTAATGTGTTAAACTTCAGTAGGAAAATTTAAATTTTTTTAATAACGTCCTATAACTACAAAGTTTTTATACTTTAAAGTAAACCAAAACATCTTATTTTGAAAAAACATGCTAAATTTCAATGACTGAAGAGAAAATGCCTTATAAATCCAAAGATTACTAGCATTTTTCTTTTAATAAGACATTTGTTTGTAGTCCTGCGTACTGAAGTTACAAGGAGGACACCAAAAGTGGTACTGGGTCATTCTCTGTAAAAGGGACACGTGATTTATTAGTGTAAACTGGCCCACAACCTAACTAGTCCCACTTAAAAAATATCAAATAATTATAATTTACTTACATAAAATTTCATTTAAATACCCGACCTAAAAAAGGCTGTTTTAAGTATATAATCCATTTTGGCGGAACTATTTATAGTTAGTTTCTGTAGTTTCCGAAAATGTATCTGATGTTTTTCTACTATCAATAGTTTTATGTAATTTTATGAGTATGTAATGTCCCTGGGTTATAGAGTCACTCCTATAACACTGCTTTAAAGTTCAATTAAAAACTTACTAGACGACTTAGAAATCGAATTTAAATTGGCATGTTATTCTTAAAGGATTGAGGCTTCTAAATCAGCCCTCAGTTGTTTTGATCCATGAGTGATAACGTTTTTACAGTACTTTTAGTGTTAAAAATATCATGGGAGTCTTTTACTGTCGTCACTCACTCAATCTCATTTACTGATTATAGATAAGTGCAAGAATTTTTTTTTACTAGTCTCAAATTGTAGGCATTTAAATGTAGATTAACATACAATCTCTAAACCTTATAAAAAATTCTTTGAAAATGATGTTATTTGACTTTTCCTACGGTATCGTCACTCAGTCACACGTCACTAACTCACATATCAGCCTTGAAGGTCAGTCCACATTGGATAGCTTCATCTTGGATCTTTCTTTCCAAGCGCATTCAATACCGATCGATTGTTTCGCTTCAACAGTAGATTTTTTTAAAACGCATGCCTTTAGATATTTCACGAGAGTGATTATTCGTATCTTCTTCTACGTTATGATCAAGGGTAAGGGTTAGTTTTAATAATCCATACACTAGAGCTACACTACGGCTATTGATGACGGGTATCGTAATTTAGAACTACAGTCGCGTTATAATCAAGAGATTTATGACGAATAACTGTAAAATAAAATGCGGTTGTAATTTTTTTAAGCCGCTCTTCTCGAACAGGAGTCGTTTACTCTAATCCCGTCATACGCATATTATACTTATTTAACACAATTTATTCCATTGAAATTATACTTGACAAAATGCCAATATTCAAGTATGGTCGGTGTCGACCTCATCACTTGACCAGGGTTCTAAATTACGACGCCAGTCGCCAATTGGCCCTCATGTAGCTCTAGTTTGACGGAATTTCAAACTAACCCAACCAAACTCTCCCATTTAAAGAAAAAACTGGCATTCCTATAGAAATATATATCGTGGTGTACTCAGTCTACTGTAGGTTTAGTGCGCCTTTTATTCAACTAAACTTAACCCCACATAGACTTAAATCATGCGTTTTTGAACTAAAACCATGTGTAACTTTTGGGGCAAGTCAAAAAGGCATGCAATGTTTTCGGTGTAGCATGCTCATATATATTGTCTGTTTTGCATGCTCAGTATCTAAAGAAGTTTACGTCAGTTGTCAAGTATGGAAAATATGTATTTTTTTTTTTAAATCATCAAATAGATCTGATCCATTTTTTTTAAATGAATGTGTGCACACATATAAAGAAAATTATTCTATAAGAAAAAAAAAATTCAGTTTTTAAAAGTGCAATTTGTCCCATTTACAGAGAATGACCCTACTGTAATTGCCTTGTTTCGTGTAACATAAATCATTTCTGCTTTCATTCCTGGATTTCATTGGTGTTTTCATTTATTGGTGGTTTGACACAGTAAACTCCATCCACTACATTGATTAACTAACTGATGCCTTATTTTCATTTCCTGTGGAACTGTTGAAAGTTAAGAGGCAAAACATTCCCATCAGCATTTGAAAAAGATCCCAATTAAAAATTGTATATCAGACATGTAAAAGTTCCGCAAAAAGGCAGCTGGAAGAGTAACTATTTCACTAAAACATTACTTATTTTCTATCTTATAGAAAGTCCAATATCAAACTAAGCCTTACATCCCTCCTCAGCTTATCAGCCTTTCTCATGTCTTGTCGAAAAGCATCTATCTTCTGCATGGCGTTTTCAAGCTCCTCTTCCTTGTCTCTCAACTGCCTTGACAGCTTTTGTTTTTGTGCTCGCACTTCTGATAATCTGCAAGGAGTAATCGCTATAGTGAATATTTAAAAATTATACAATTCTTTAATCATATTGCTTTTTGCTTGGAAATTTTTTTTTAATATATTTTCAAAATTTCCTCAACAGTTTCTTTCAGAAACAATCAATGACTCTTAATTAAATGATTTTCAGAGGGTTGAATTTTAGTTTAGTTGATTCTAAGAATTCATCAAAGGGCTTGCAAGAAAGGCCTTTGAGACCGACTATAATTGATGCACATTGATGCACATTTTTTATGAAATTATTCTTAAAACATACTTATCACTAATTTCTGTGTATTCTGCCATTGCAGACTTTTTTTGTGCCAGTGCATCCTTTAGCTCCTTCGATTGTAGCTTGAGTTTTTCTTGGGATTCAATGGCTTCCTGTTGAATAGAGAAAAAAATATCCTTGAAAAATCTCTCCCATTTTTAATTTTTGAAATCTCTCTAATCTTATGAATACTTTCCACAAATCAATAATATAAAAGCTGTCATTTTCAACAACTAATTGATGATAGTACAGTACATGTAATTTAAAATTATGTTAAACCTTGCTTATTATATTAATATCAGCATACTTTATTTAGCCTAACCACCATTTAACAATTGCACAACTATGTTGCTAGAAGAAAGCTATAGGGTCATTCAAGGGAATGTTAGGACCTTATAAAACGAGCAACGTTATAAATAAGGTTGAATATTAAGAATAGTCTATCATGTAACACATTTATAATGTACTTGCATTATTAGTTAAACTTATAAAATGATATCTATTGAATAAATCATAACTCTATACGTTATTAGTTGTTTTATTTCTATTTCTCCAGCCAATATTTATTTTAGGTGGGAAATACATTTCAAATTTGGCAACTTTTTGCATCATTTGTCGAATAAAATAAAATTTTATTAGTGATAACGCATAATTCAAAAATATTTTTCTTAGAGAAGGCATTTTGTATATCATATAAACCTATATTTTAAGCATTATAACTGAAGAGTTGATTAAAAATTGTTGTTATTAGCAAGACATCATAACATTAAGGTCCATTGTGGGCAATTCAAGGGACCTAACATTTATGACGTTACAAATAAGGTCTTTGTAATCGAGCTTGACTGTATAACATGTAATTAAATATTATAAATTGAATATTGCTCATTATTATCATACTAATATCAGCAACTTATTAAAGCCTAACCACCATTAACAATATTTTATTTGTGTTGTTGTTGCTGTTTTTAATCTCACTTGGTCTAGATCATGTCTAGACCAAGTCCAAAAGGCCATTCACCCATAAACAGGGTATATTTCATTAGTTGCACAGCAATGTTGCGAGAAGAAAATGGTGTTTTAATTTTAAAAGCTTACTTTGTGCAGTTCATCTTTTTCTGCTTTCAGTAATTTCAGAGCTTTTTCCAGCTCCTTGATTTGAGTGGATTTCTCATCTTGGCTGGATTCCAAATCCTGCTTTGCAGTTAAGATCCTGCGATGGTCCGTCTGATGCTTTTTAAGCTCTTTCTCCAGTTCTAAATACAAAAAATTATTTATTACAAGGATTAGGTTCTGACCGGGTATTCCTTTTGATTAAGTTGAAACATTATAAAACTGTAAGGTAAAGAATAACACTGAATTATTTAGTATATAAAAAAACCTGAATGAAGAAATTAACATGGGATAACCTTAAATAAAGATACTTGCATCCGGTTATTTGCTGCATTATATATAATATTTAGTTACATATAGTGTACCTCAGTCAAATAACGAAAATATTTTACATTTGATTACAGTATTTACTAGGGATGCACCGAATATTCGGTTACTATTCGGTATTCGGCATATTCGGCCACTTTAGCTGAATATTTGGTTTGGCTGAATAGTTTTACTATTCGGCCGAATAGTAAGCCGAATAGTGAAATTAAAATATTTTCACATTTCTTCATGTTATCATCTTCTAAAGCATCGAAAAATTCCCAAAAAGGACTTATTTTCTTTTTTGATAGACTCAAATACTTAAGTTTTTGTTATTTATAATGTAAAATCAAGCTCTACTCAAGTTGTATTAAATAAACAATAATTACTATATATCACAGTTGTAATTGTATAATAATATTATAAGCCACGGTTTCATTATTTATTTTTTTCTAATTTTCATCCACCTACTTCTGTTTTTGTTTTCATAGTTCCATACTTATGTTTGTTTTCGTGATGTGATTTTACTAAGTTACACTTTCTAAAAGGCTTGTTTTAATAACAAACGAGTACTACTTTATTGTGTGTTGCTTTAATTAAAAATTTAATAGTTATATTGTATTAAAATTATTGTGTGATTGTGTACTTATACGTTTATGTTGAATTGAAATTGATGAATAATAAATACACTTTACTTAGATCTCACAAAAAATATAAATTTGTTTAGGTAGGCCGAATATTCGGCTAAGACTTTGGCCGAATATTCGTTATTCAGCCAAATTTGGTATTCGGTGCATCCCTATTATTTACCATAACCCAGCCTATATATCCTTTCAATAATGTCATTTTATTATTGTTTAATTACCTTTTTATAGCGTCAAGACAGACATATTTATGCTGGCATTGAAGGTTACCAGAAAAAAAACCACCAGAAATGTATCAACAAACAAATTTAACATTCAACAATAATTTATACAGAGTTATTTATACCCAATCTTTTATAGGGGCAAAAAATAATACTAAACCTATAGATTTATCTTTTGTGCCAAATCTGATATTTTTTAAATAAAAATAATATCGCTCAAACAGACACAACTTTATTATTATTAAGCTGTTCATAATCTCTCGTTTAAAAATTATATCATACCTAAATATTTCTTTGATCATGGCTTTATTAAAATCATAACTTTATTAAAATTATATTATATTTACAGATTTTTTTGATTAAATAGCTTTATTAAGACAATCATAAATTTATTAAAATTATATCATACCTAGTGATTTCTTTCGTAATGTATTTATTTCATCTTGCAGTTTCCTAACTTCATTCTCAGTGTTGTTCTTAATACTGTTATCACCATCGCTGAAGTTTCTCTGAACATTATTGGACATTTCTAGAATAAAAATGGCATTTCAAAATAAGCAAAAACGATTCTGGTCTATACAAATAAAACATTAACAGCAAGGAGATATTTTAAAACAAGTTTCGTGATTCAATGCTTTCTATTACTTTTTTTTTTATCCGTTGATAAAACACAAGTGTTTGGAACTGTCAAATAAAAAGCACAGAGGGCAGCACAAATCAAATTGTACTGAACATGTATCAACAACATCTCTGTATTTGGCAAATGCCAGGTGTACTGTGACCTTGAGTGACTAATAAAGAAAAAGGACTTCTATTCCCTATATTATTTTCCAATCAAACACGTCAGAAGGACAACATTGACTATTCATGGTTCATACACTTGTAAGGAAAAAAAATTCAAGCGCTTTTCAAGGACTTTTCCAGAAAAATTCAAGGACTAGATGTTGGTGCCAGATTTTAACAAAAAATGTTATAGGGTTAAAAATGTCGAAAACCAATTAAGTTTTCAGGGAATCAATATCACCATCTAGACAACTCTAACGTTTTCAGTCAGTAAAATTTGCAACCAGTAATGATAATTGGGATTTTTCAACTGAAGATCGTTGAAACTACATTTTCCACTCATTTTGTGAAGTATTTAGTCATCACCAAAATTCTTGAAAAGTTTCAAAACAGAATTTATAAAATGTGGCTCTGCTAGGCACGCACTATAAAGAAAATGCTTTTTTTTACGTTTCAATCTCTACTTATTCATTTTCCAGAAATAATTTATGCTAATTTGCCGCAAAAAGAACAATAAAAATGCTCAAACACAATCAAAACAAAAACTGATAGGCTAGAAATACGGTTACATTTATCGAAAGATACTGGTCGCTTGCTAGCTGGGAAAAGATTTTAGTGGCGCCATAGCAGTAACGTAACCGGGTGAGAGATCATGTGTTTCGGCAATCTCAAGAGAAAATTTTTGATATTATCCGATTTTGCAATAGATAGTACCGATTTTTTTTCAAGCACTCTAGATTCATTTTTAAGCACTTTTAGGACTTGAAAATGAACTATTTTTTATTCAAGCACTCTAGATTCATTTTTAAGCACTTTTAGGACTTGAAAATGAACTATTTTTATTCAAGCACTTTTCAAGGTTTTTAAGGAGTGTATGAACCATGCATTGAAAGGTTCTATGGAGCTTTAGAGTCTAATTGCTAATGTCTTCTAAATAACTTTTAATGATTGTACGTTTATGTATGTTAATATATATGTTTGTTTAATTAGTATGCAATGTACATACGTAGTAGTTAGTAGTATGTAATGTATATATGTAGTAGTTAGTAGTATGTAATGTTTAATAAGCAAAACTGTCAGCAGTGTATATGTAACAATAGTTGAAATTTAAATGATTAAACAGTCACTCTTCCATCTTAATATTGAAATTGTATTTTTTGAGTTGGTCATAATTAAACAGTTACTAGAGAATCTAATAACAAGTTACCAATAACATGCCCTTTAATATTCGTTAAAACATTTAATCAATAATATTGGAAAAACTTTTAAATTAATCATAGTACAGTAGAGACGCAACGAGAAAACATTTACAAAAAAAAACCAAATAGTATTGTTATCAACATCATTAACAATTTTGGAGAAAGTTTAAAACTTACTGCGACAAAATAGAAGGATTTGGTCGCATTTTGTGACTAGCAACCCTTAATTTCGAACCCTGCTTTCATGATAAAGTGGCAATCTCAAAGTTTACCTTTAACTTTTTTAACAAGGTCACTTTTCTCCTTTTCTAAATCTTCTACTTTTCGTTCCAAATTAGAGTTGGGGACTCCATCGATAATATCACAGACAGCATTGGCCATTTTGTAGAACCCCAAATCAGAGATTTTGCTGAAAAATTCATACGTTGAAACAAGTCAAGCAAAATAAAGTTATTAAATGAAACATATCATCACACTTAATGCTTTTAACTTTAATACGTAGACTGAGGTAACTTAAAACTTTTTTTTGTGCCTAAAATATATATTAAGGTTTTTGTTTCCACATCAAGATCCTCACTTAAATCTTTAAAAAATAATAATGAATGCTTTTATCAGGAATTTATTGGTATTTAACTTTAATACAGAAATATTTTTCACATATGACGAAACATTCTTAAATTCAGTTATTATGGTTAATTTTATGACTTAGGTTAAATTATAAAAAATTAACAAAAGCTAACTACAATAAAAATTGTATAAATAATATTTTCTGTACAAAATATTTCTTATTTTCTAATGCATCATGAAAAAAAAAGTAGCTTTTATAAAAAAAAATTAGAAGCTCTAAATTTTAATGGAACGTACCTTCCACTTGTGTAGGTAAAGCCAATAAAAGGTAAATGTAAACCGGAAAATACACTATTGGAAGTTGGTGGAGCAGAGTCCTAAAATACAAATTAAAAAGTACAATGAGAATATCATTTCTATATAAGCATTAAAAGCAGATAGACATGATGTGAACAAAAAAAAAGTAATTTCTCTACTGTTATACAACATGATTATAGTTTAAAACTTTAAGAAATTTTTTAGTGAGCAAAAATGGTTTAAAAAAAAGTTTTCAAAAATAATATTGAAATGTTTAGAAAACGTGAATACCATTCTAAATACTATTCCATTAAAACAATTGAGGATAAGAACATAAAAGGCAAGGCAACAAAAAAAAACAGCATTTCACATTTTTACAAAATCACAGAAACTCTGAAAATATTTGTAAAAAGCATCAGCCACATGGAGATATAAAACTTACAGATGATTTTAAATCACTCTCATCTACATCAAAATTGGATGTATCAGTTGGACTGCTAACTTCAGGAATGTATGGAGCTGAAGCTAAAAATTAAAAAATAAAGTTTGTAATTATCGAAATGAATTAACTTATGGGCTGGAAATAGACAACTTAAACTTTCTTTTACACTATCACATACAACAAGTAAAATGTATTAACTACTAGGATACACTTTCACCTAAAAGTTTTAATACGAGGGCTGAGTTTTTTTCAACCTCCGATGGGCTGTAACAAAGAGACGAGTCAAGATACAAAAAAGATTTTTTTACCAAAAGTAATGTAAAATACTGCTTATTTCTCCACATAATCACCTTGACGATTAAAGCATTTGCCATATCTGTAAACAAGCTTTGAAATACCCTCTTCATAAAATGTAGCCGCCAATGATTTGAAGGGAGTTGTAACGGTTTCTTTGAGCTCCACATCAACTTGGAAGCGCTACAATCCAAGCCACTATGCTTATCAATAATTCACTTATGGTAAACCTTCGAGTTTCCTTAAACTCTTGGTCAACTAGCTGAACAATACTGATGTTCATGAAGAAGGGGATCAAGGAAGCAAGTCTGTCGCTACAGACGGTATTGTTCAGCGAGTTGACCAAGTGTTTAGGGAAACTCAATGGTTCACCATAAGTGAATTATGGACTAGCAGTGGCTTGGAGGACAGAAAAAAATTGACGTAAAGCTTCCAAATTTACTTTTTTTAAACGAAAGCGTCACAACTCCCTCCCAATCATGGGCGGCTACATTTTATGAAGAGAGTATTTCAAAGCTTGTTTAACAAATTATAACAAATGCCTTAATCGCGAAGATGATTATGTGGAGAATTAAGCAGTATTGTACATTACTTTTGGTAAAAAAATCTTTCTTGTAATTTGACCCGTCTTTTTGTTACAGCCCATCGGAGGTTGAAAAAAAAACAGCCCTCGTAAATTAGACAATATAAGCATTTTAAACATTAAATACTATGAAAATGGTCCAATCACAATGCAAGCTTTGTAATCACTTTGTCTCTTACCCTTCATGATGTTTTTCGTTTTTTCTCCACCTCACTTGGGTATAGAAAAAAAATTGAGATTATTCTCACAGCCTCAAAGAATTTATGTTTAGAGCAATGCTCACGTTGTTTCATAGAAAACCGCACCAGGGGGTAGGGAAGAAAGTGCTTTCGAAGCTTAGCTTGCAATCAGAAGATGTATGACTTTATTCCTTAATAACTCCTCACGAATTACATTTTTAACAACAACTTCTAACTACATTCTCATTAAGTAACATTTTTTTAATTGACTTTTTCAATCACTAGCAATGTTGTCTTTACTTTTATGTAAAATAATTATTTTTAAAAAAATAGCAAAAGATTTTACATTTAGACCAAAGTTGCACCTGAAAAGGTGTCCCAATATACAAGTTAAATAAAAATCATATATTTTAAGATTCTTTTAACTAAATCTAGAAATAGTATTAACTACTTCACAGGCAAGCTAACACCAAAGCGGCGCTGTACATAAAAAATAATAATAATAAGGTATTGAACTTACCATTTCTAGCTTTCTCCCAATCTACACCAATGAACCAGGGATGGTTTTTAAAATCTTCTAATCCATTCTGTCCTAACCTGCACTCAGAAGAACAAATCAGCCTCCGCATCAGATCTTTGGCATCCTCCGAGATGGTGATCGTGGGATCGTCAGGGAAGTCAAAGCAGTTCTGTTTCAATTTCACAAAAAAAAGAGAATAGTTTTATACCAGGGTTCGAAATTCAAGGTCGCTACTCGCAAAATGCGACCAAATCCTACAATTTTGCAACTACAAAATTAATTTAGTCACAGTTATCACGACTAGTTTTCTTCAATGACATTATCAACTTTTTAAAGTGGTTTCCAAAGATATTGCTGAAAATATTCCTCTTAAAATCTCAAATTTCCAAAGATCTGAAATTTTTCAAAGATCTCTATACTAATACTGTGATTCCTAAATTGCAAAACTCTGGCGATACATAAAATGCAATACTCCAACAATCGTAAAATCTAGATACTCCTGCGATCGTTTATTGTAATTCCTAAAATTTAAGAACTCCAGTTCTCCTGAAATTGCGAAAACAAAATTATACAAAATTTGACATCGATTGAACAAAAGTTAAAACAATTATTTTTCAAACGCTTTGGGTTATTAATATATTTTTTTTAGAAAAAGTACTAATATCATCCCAATAATGAATCAGAGCATAGTTGAATATGCAATTAATAAATTGTGGTTTGTCAGATGCAATAAATTATGATACATTATGGTTGTTGGGCCCTGTCCAATAATTACCACGATTTTCCGTGTCCAATAATTACCCCGGATCACCCTATACAATAAAAGATATTTGGAACAACATTTTTAAGACACATTTTTGCTAGTAAATACAATAAAAATCCATTGAAATGCAAATAATCTATATTTTTTCCTCCAATGGGGCTGCAATATTGGCGGTCAAGCCTTTGCAGACTCGGCATATTCCCCAGAACTGAGAGCCTTTTTATTTGTGGCACCATCTATTCGACTCTTGCTACCAACTTTGACGCGCAGATTGCAATGAATCTGAGCTCTCTGTGGATGTTAAAGTATGCCGAGATTTAATTTTGCCGAGAGAACCCAAGTCAAATGGGCCCTCCAGGGATCTTTTACATGCCACATAAACACATGACATGCGTGCCCAAGATTTTCCCATCCAGAAAATCCGACGACTCAGCCGGGGCTCGAACCCGCGATCTTGGGCTTACGAAGCGGACACGTTAAACCTCTCAGCCACTGAGCCATAATAAAAAAAGCATATAAGAATCATAGTACTGTATAATAAGTACTGTATAAATAAAATCCTTAATACAATCCTCACTTTATGATTCATAATTTTTCCATATGTCTCCACTAGTGATTCTGCATAGAATGGGGTTTCACCATAGATCATTTCATACATGCATACACCAAGTGACCACCAATCACATTCTGGACCATATTTCCCTTGGCCATCTTCCATTGCCTGCAGAAATAGTGTCACAAGGTTTTATTATTAAGAATTAACGTAATACATTAGTTAAAATATGGGAAAATTACAGATAGTAGTGTTTTGGTGTTAACCCTCTGATTGTTAGACGACATAGCTTTTTACGTATTTTCTGCATCAGTCTTTCTTACAATAACCTTAAATTTTAAAATTTTACAAATTTTATTCATAATATACTTTCTTCATCTGGAATTTTTTTTAAGATTATCTCTTTCAAAATAAATCTTATTCGAATTTTTTTTTTTTTTTTTAAATTTCATTTTAAATAAATTAAATTTAAAATTATGCAGTGAAAACAATCATACATATTTGCCCATTTTCCAGCCGTTCGGGAGGTTAAACTGATATTTAAATAAAGTGTGAAAGCATATTAATCAGGGTTGTTATGATTTTACCCGACCCAAAAAAACCTGGGTGGGTTTTTTAAAAAAAAACCACTTGAAAAAACCCATAAAAAAACCAAGTGGGCAATTGAACTTAAAATTGCCTTCACTGAAAATTAAAAAAGTAAAAACTTTTTATACATCCAAAAAATATACATTTCATATCATTTTTAATTAATATTTTAGTATTATTCTTAATATATTTTTACATTTTTGTACCTTCAATATTTAAAATGCATTTACAAATTTAAATTTATACTAATTATTTAACAATTAAATATAACAAATACATTTTTTTAAAATTCTAATTTAAATTTCTTTTGTTACAATATTCCGGGTTATATAATTTTACACATACACAAACAATACTTGGTTCTCGACAATACATTTATAAATTTAAATATACATTTATCTAACAACTAAATGCAATTATTTTTTAATTGTTCAAATTCAAATTACATCATTCCTGATTATCTCTCTCAAGATGTTCAGTTAGTTTTAAAAATTGTACTGTATAGATAAATAAATAAAACTTCCCTAAATAAATCACAAAATCTTGAAAAAACTTCCAAAATACTGAAAAAACCCATAAAACCCTGAAAAAAAACCCTAAAACCCTGAAAAAAACCCAAGTGGGTTGGGTTTTTCATAAAAAAACTCGGGTTTTTAACAACCCTGATATTAATTGACAATATAAAGGTTTGCCAGGTTGCTTACAAATACACAAGGGTGGGAATTTTGTTGGATCCAGTTTGGTGCAATTTTAAGAGCAGCAAAATTTAACTGTTGGAGCACAAAGTTCCTCAGTTCTATGGTTCGGATAGCCACGACAAATATATTAGCGTTAGATTTTGCCACGTTTACATAAGGAAACATCTTTTACGAGAATTCAACTCAATTTTCCCTAATTTTTTACTGTTATGTTGCCACAAAATTTTAAATGAGATATGACAAGGCTCCCCTTCTCCCCATGCAAGATTGGGTGAGATTCGCCTTGACACCCCCCCCCAGCACCTCACTTACTATATAGACCCCCTCCCCCAACTGCATACAATATTGCAAAGTCAAATTCTTATTAGCCAATATAAAAGTAGAATCTCGATTATCCGTTTGGAAGTTTGTTAATTTCAATATCTCCGGAGATTCTACCCTTTAAAATCGCCGTAGATTTCCGAGACTGGTTTCTTTTTTTAACTACTATGAGTGAACTTGTTAGAGATTTTTTTTTTAATGGACTTAGGGACGGTCGGTTAACAGAGAGTTCGGGATAAAAGAGGGATGGATAATCAAGGTTCTACAGTAATAAAAAACAAAAGTTATGACTGATTACCCTCAGAATCTCAGGAGATATATAATCAGGTGTTCCAACAGCAACATTTGATTGAACCTGAAATTTAAACATTGTAATAATTAAGCAAAATTGTTAGGAAATTTATCTTTGCAAGATTATATAAACTTATAAAGTTAACATTTGGCACAAATAATACAAATTGCATTCACTGTTTCCCATATATTCATATTTTTGCCACTTAAAAAAAATAGCAATTATGCAATATTTAGAAATCAACAGATCACCTAGTTGTAACAATTGCTTAATTTTTTTTAATGATTCAGCAATTGTTTTATATTACCGAAACTATACAAATAACTCTTTAGTTTTTCAAAAACATTTAAGAAATAATAACTTCATAGAGTTAAAACAATACAAATACTCACTGAACCATCTTCCAGCAACTTCAAACACGATCCGAAATCCGCTAACCGTATGTGGCCAGATGCATCAAGAAGCACATTATCTGGCTTGATATCTCGATGGACATACCCGAGCTTGTGAATAGAGTGGATTGCCAGAATCATCTCGATAATGTAGAACTTTGCCATATCCTCCGGGAGACGATCTTCAAACTTGCTCAGCAAAGTTAAGAGGTCTCCACCGCAGTAATAGTCCATGAGGAAGTACTAAGAAGAAAGAGGGCTTAAAGTACAGATTTTGGAATGTTTTGTGGTACATAAATTAAGGAATTATTAAGGATATATAAAGATTTAGGGTTCTTTGTTAATAGTGAAAACAATAATTGAATATAACAAATTAAGCACAGTCCAAATTTATAAAAAACATTAAAACCTTTGCGTTATTAATATGAGTATAAAACCCCACAGAAAATTTTAATGTGCCAACTATAAAAACAAAAAGATATTTAAAAACCAATGTTGCTAAAAAAGAAAAACTAAAAACAACCAGAAAGAGACAACCAAACCTAAGAAAAT
>CM033275.1:12664213-12679213 GCA_019343175.1 Oedothorax gibbosus | reverse complement strand
GACCCTGGACTTTTTTTGTTTGAAAAATAATTCTCTTTTCTCTCATATTTTTTTTTCTCCAATGGGGCTGCAGTTTTTTCGGTCAAGCTTAGATAAGGGCATAAGCCTTTGCATACTCGGCATATTCCTCAGAACTGAGATCCATTTTTTTTGCGGCACCATCTAGGCGACTCTCGCTACCAATTTGACGCTCGATTACAATGAATCTGAGCTCTCTGTGCACGTTAAGTGTGTCGATATTTAAATTTTGCCGAGAGAACCCAAGCTAAATTGGTTCTCCAGGGATCTTTTACATGCCACCTAATTATATGACATGCGTGCCCTTGATTTTCCCACTTTCATATTATTATTTAAAAATTAGCATTAGCAGATATCAGCAAAAATTTAATTCCATGAATTTCATTCCTTGTATCATACTAAAAGATTTAAACACCAGGGAAATCACTTAAAAATGAACGACGCTTATTATTTCAATCAAATAATTTATATTCAAGAAAAAAAACATTTTCAAGAATGCATAAACAAAGAATATTTAATTTTATACTTTGAATTAAAGCAATGAGAGGAAGAGGTACCAGGGGATCTCAGTATACGAATAAATAATACTTATTCATAAATAATCACTCAAAATAAAGTTTTGAATAAAATATTTTCAAAGATAGTCTTTTTCTCTAAGCCAAACTAAACAAACTATCCGGTCTAAAGGAAGTCACAAAAAAAAAGGAAGGGTGTGAAAACTAGTGGATAAAAATGTATTATCCATTAATGACAACTTAAACTAATTCCTTAAATTTATACAATATTATTTTTTCTAATAAATTTACGAAGTTGAAGATATTCAACTTAAGTTGAAGAGATGACGATTTTTATTATATTTCAACTAATTAACTACAACAGCTTAAAACCAACAACTTAAATTTATAGGGATTTTTTTATTTAAATGGACACTTGTTAACCCAAATTAGGGGGAAATTAAAATAATTATTTTATGTAGATGCATTTATTTCAAATATTTAACCCACAGATAAATAAGTGTATATTTTTTTCACATGACATAGCTAAGTTATTAGCATTTTGTAATAAAATTTCAGACTTGCCGGATGTTTTATTGCTATTATTTTATTCGCCTCAGACCGAGAATGCAATATGTTTAATTAAATCTTGCACGGAATGTAACACTTATATATTTTTGTTGAAAATATCAACTGTGGTTTTTAAATGTTAGTTTAAATTTTTACAAAAGATCAAAATATAACGAGAATTTCGAAAACGTTTGTTTAAAAAAGCGTTTGCGTTATTCAATGTCAATCCAAGATATAATCTGAACCTTTGGAAATCAAAATAATTGTGGTATACCAGTAAAGCGTATCAATGAAAAAAAACATCGTCTGCATTTTGAGTTTTGCGTTTAAAAAGTTTTTTAATAAATAGTATATCAATAATAACAGTATATCAAATCAATGCAAGAGATAATTCCTTTCGAAAGATCGATTACATCGGACATTTTAAATATTTCATATGAACTAAATAAATTATCTTCGACATACAAAATCTCTCCATTTTACAATGAACTACAGTATAAGTACCTCTTGTGTAATAGATATTTTTCTAATACATATATACTACTAACATAATGTTAAAATTTTAGCATCACATTCGCTCATCATTGAACAAACATTCGTTAATCTGTAGCATAGTGGCCCGCCGCATACGCAACCTCAAATATTATTTACGCTAGATGTCGCTGATTTACCACTGTAATACTAGATTTCAACAAAACATATTAAATCATCATATAGATTACTGCAAATAATTTAGTAAATAACCCAAATTTTCCGAAATACCCGCAGTTTTTCACCTCGATGTACCTTTTTGTAGACACGGGTCGTTGTAATATTTTCGGTAACACTACATGATTGATGTTGAATACAAAGTCTTATACTTCACCAAAAGCAAGGCTAATTTATGAACCAATACAGTATAAATGTTTGTGTAAATACACCAGAAAACACCATAGATATGTATATTTCTCAGAAAAACATACTTCATGTACAAAGCATAATTTTAAAAATTCTTTAAAAAATCCCGTTTCTAACCGACGAAATCGTCTAAGAACAGGAATGTAGCGTTTACATACTGTTTTCAGATTTCGAAAATTTGGTTTTTTTTCTTGAAACAAACACAGATTATATATATGAGTAAGTAGAGCCAACCAAAAAAAAAATTGTTTAGATTTACCCCTCGCAGATATAAGGTTCAAAACACTAAAAAGTGGGTCCTATTTGTCCCAATACTACACATATTATTCAGTAATTCAAACTAAACTGGTTGCTTAAGCCAAGGCAGCCTCTTTGGCTATAATAACAGGAATGCAGTGTTAACATTCTACGGTTGCCAGAATTTGAAAAGTAGTTTTTTTTCTTTAGACAAACAACGATTAGGTATCTGGGTATGTAAAGACAACACAAAAAATTATTTAGATTTACCCCTCGCAGATGTAAGGTTCAAAACACTAAAAAGTGGGTCCTATTTGTCCCAATACTACACATATTATTCAGTAATTCAAACTAAACTGGTTGCTTAAGCCAAGGCAGCCTCTTTGGCTATAATAACAGGAATGCAGTGTTAACATTCTACGGTTGCCAGAATTTGAAAACTAGTTTTTTTTCTTTAGACAAACAACGGTATCTGGGTATGTAAAGACAACACAAAAAATTATTTAGATTTACCCCTCGCAGATGTAAGGTTCAAAACACTAAAAAGTGGGTCCTATTTGTCCCAATACTACACATATTTTTCAGTAATTCAAACTAAACTGGTTGCTTAAGCCAAGGCAGCCTCTTTGGCTATAATAACAGGAATGCAGTGTTAACATTCTACGGTTGCCAGAATTTGAAAACTAGTTTTTTTTCTTTAGACAAACAATGATTAGGTATCTGGGTATGTAAAGACAACACAAAAAATTATTTAGATTTGCCCCTTGCATACATTAGGGGCAAAAAACTAAAAAGTGGGTCATATATGTCCCAGTACTGCACAAATTATTAAGTGATTCAAACTAAACTGGTTGCTTAAGAAAATGTCTCTGTGGCCATGTTAACCCGATTTTTTTTTTATTTCCAAGGATGTCAATGTTTTCATTCACTATTATACCTAATTATTTGAACTTATCCAGATTTTGAAAGACGCAATGGTTTATTTAATGTCAATAGATGTGACACGTTGTCACAGTCACTAACTTTGTTTTCATTTCATTGACTGTCAAACCAATATTTATCGCAACTGTTTCCAGTGCACATAATGCCGCGATTACTTCTGCTTTCGTTCTTCCTACAATGCCATCAGCAAAGGCAAACAAGTGTATGATGCTTTGAAAGATAGGTTTTATGTGTGTGTGTGTGTTTGCGTGTCAGAGCCTCTTTGCTTTCTCTAACGCAATGTTGAACAAAGGACACGAAAAAGAATCTCCTTGCCTCAGTCCTTTCTCAATATAAAAATCATCCGTTAAATCTGTTCCTAACTTTACCTTTACTCTAACAAAACAATTTCATTTAGTTTTCAAATTTCTCTAGTATTTCCAAATTCGGTATTTCTTGTAAGAATTTTTCCTCAAAATCTAGAAATAGGTAGTATGTGCTAATACTAAGTTCCTTTTGTTTGTAATTGTTTAAGTAATTTTCCTGATAGCATACCTAAATTTTAAAAACAGCTTTGATAGTCTCACCATAACCTTTACTACCGTTGCAGTTGGTACTTCAGAAAAATACTATCATATATTGAGAAGTACATAAATAAGTGTAAATAGACTACATTAACACATACGTAAATAATTTTTTAAAACAAATTACTAACGTTCACCTAAAGTCTGGGTCCGGGAACCCTAAGTCCCCCAACGTAATAAGGTTTTTATATACCAATGGCTAATCGTCCAAGATCAGCTACATTTATAATTTATAATATGCGCTATTAAATTCAAGTTAATTTTTATATTAAAAATTTTATATCGATTTATAATTATTTAAAGTAGTGGTAAATAAAATAAAAAGCAAAAATTTTGAATTATAATTTTAATACGTCGAAATTTAAAAAGGAAACAACGAAACTTTTTTTTTCCATAATTTACCTGATTGCATGGTTTTAGTCCGAAGTCGACAACCCTTTTAAAAACCGCTTTGATATTCACCAATAATAATGACTGTATAAGCGATCAACTGCTTTGCTAATAGGATAGTTGATAAATAATACAGGATGATTCCACAGTTGCATTATTAAATTTAAAGCTGTTACTTTCCAAATTATTGCATTTTATATCTAAATCATGCATATGGATACATCTTCCCTCTCAGTAGGTTATGTTTTCGTAGCCTGTATATTTAAAATAATTATTTTAATTATTGATTGATTTATAGTTATTTTTGTTAGACAAAGAAGTTATTAGCATTTTTTAATGCAATATGAGCCCTGCTGAATGTTATTTTCACAACTTAAATGAACTGAATAATACTTGTACTTTTTTTAAAGATAAAAGAAGCTATAATTTCCGAATACTAGTGTAAGTTTTAACGAAACAGTTAATTTAACGATAAATTTGTTGAAAAACTCCCAAAAAATATGTATGTATCATTCATTGTCCTGTGAATCAAAAAAATTATCTTTATCCCTGACATTTTAGAATAGGATTTTTTTTATACTTTGGCAAAACTACTAAGATTAACAAGAAAAAACACAGTATATATATATATTTTTTCTTTATATAATAGTATTTGATCTTCCAATATGTGTGTTAAAGTATTTTTTTTATAAAATTTATAAATTGTTTTTTTTATTAAGTAATTTTGCGGCCAAATTCTCGAGAGTTAAGCCGGATAGGAAGGTAAGTTGATTAGCAGTTCTTAAATGAACTGAATAATACTTTGACTTTTTTTAAAGATAAAAGAAGCCTTTTATAACGGTCCTTTTAGTAGTAAAAAAATTCTACTAATAATTAGTGCCGTGGTTCATGAGACCGGTGCACATAAAATCTGTTGAGGTTCTGATGCCGTGTACGATGTCAATGTTACGCTGGGTACCAACTCAGGTGTCAGACTTTTCACTTGACCGCAGTTTAATCATTCTTGACCCGTTGCCAGTACCTTATGTTAATTCAACTAAATCAAGTCGAAAACACCCATTCACAGAGTTGGCATCACAAAAATGCTTGCTTAATTCATGTGATGCTTAATTAAAATTTATCGGGAATAAAAGTAGAAACATTGCAGTTTGGGTTACAGAACGCTGGAGTGGTTGCGTTAAATTTTGTTCAATTTTTAAAGTTTATGGAGTGGAATTTCTAGCCAGTTTTGAAATAATACTATGGAAGTCCATGGGTAGAAAGTAATTAAAAAGAATAAATCCGATATTTCACCTAATTTCCCTGATTTACGCAAGGTAAGGCATACGTTCTGCAATCTTCGAATGTCTGGAATAATTGTTGCATAATTTCTGTGGGCAGGTAAACTGCAGGACCTAGCCGATAGACTTAGATCGTCATTGCAAGCACTCAATTACTCTAACCTATAAGGAAGTATACTGAAAAACCGATTATTTCCGAGCAAAAAAAGTCCAAGTCATTGTTGTAGTTATAGAGCGAGAGCTTGGGGTCCCCAGACCTAAGTCATTTTCTCATGGATGAAATGTATCGGATTAGGTTCGGTTTTCATTTACTTATAGTGTATGCATACCCGCTAGAGTGGACCAACCGCCAATTTACAGGTATCGGTGCAAAAAGTAGGTAAATTATAAGTTAACTTAAGTCCTTTTCTCAAGGCTGATTTTTACGTATGTTTTAGAAAATAATGTTAAAAGTTAATAATAAATTTGCCAGACACTTCCCGTCGGCCTAAACTTTTCCCACACGCTTAAAACGTCTTAATCAAGTTTAGACTTTGTCCCACGCATCTGGCGGCGGCGTGAGATGGCGCTACAATCGTCCTCGGACGACAAGAAGGGGAAGTTAAGCAAAAAAGAACTATGTGTGTATTGGAGATGTGAAAATGTTGTAAGCTAAAGACAGCTATGGTAACTTGCTTATTAATTTGTTTTCTAATTAAACACAAATTTAATTAAATCGAAATGATATTCTTTCTTCGTTTTTATTGCTTAGTTAATATAACGCTATCTTTAGCTTACAACATTTTCAGATCTCCAATACACACATAGTTCTTTTTTGCTTAACTTCCCCTTCTTGTCGTCCGAAGACGATTGTAGCGTCATCTCACGCCGCCAGATGCGTGGGACAAAGTCTGAACTTGATAAAGAAGTTTAAAAGTGCCTGGCAATTTTATTATTAACTTTTAACATTATTTTCTAAAACATGCGAAAAAATCAGCCTTGAGAAAATGACTTAAGTTAACTTCTAATTTACCTACTTTTTGCACCCGATACCTATAAATTGGCAGTTGGTCCACTCTAGCGGGTATGCATACACTAAAAGTAAATGAAAACCGAACCTTAACCGATATATTTTATCCATGAGAAAATTACTTTGGTATTGGGGCTCTTGGTCTATTTCTGCAGTTTACTCGCTACGGCAGGTGTTCCCAACCTTTTTGCACCTGCGTACCACTTGCCATTTTGAGATATTTTAGCGTACTACCAGAACTAAATATTTTAATAAACGTATAATATTTACTCTTCTAAAAGTAATCAAAGGCTTTTTGAATTAAATTTCCGAGGAAACTTCAAATTTAATGGTTAGATATTTGTTTATTTATAACATGCTTATAATAATAAAGTAGAAATAAAAAGATTAAAATGGTATTAATTTACAGTTTTGTTTATTACATATAGGTCTATAAAAATATACAAATAGTACAAACTCAGCAAAAAATTAATTATCATACAAAATATACTTTTATAGTGCGAAACTTTGTTGTTTGCCTGTGATTAAAATATCAACATTAGGAGTAATAGAACTATATCTTCACTATTAAGTCTTCTTCAGCACTTATTCTGCTTCTATGTTTATTTTTGTGAACAAGAGTTCAGAAAATCCACTCCCACACAAGTAACTCGTAACGAATGGCATCAAAAATAGCAAAGCTTACCGGAGGATCAAAGGGTACTAGGTTTTACTTCCGATCCAGAAGTTATATAAAGATTTCTCTTTAAAAAAATGTTCATGTTTAAAATCATGAGTTATATGTTTGCATGCTTACTGCTCATGTGTACAGAAGCTATTAATAGCACCATGTTGCTCACATCACTCACAGAGTCCTCACGCGAACCACTTGGGAACCCTGCGCTACGGCAAATAAGTTTAAATACCGATGCTTATCTTCAAGGATCAGCACCTATTTTATGAAGGTAATTTAGGAAAACATTATTCAACTAACTAAAAATTTTATAAAAAGTTTTGAAAGTTTAAATTCTTGGTATTATATAAAATACAAAAAAAATCAAGATTTATGATATTAAGATATCGAAATTTGAAAACACCCTCTAGATGTCTTGCTATTTTTTTATGTATTATTAAATAAAATTCACCGTTTAAACCAAAAAATTATTTTTCAAGAAAAACAAATTCCTTTCCTTTTTCATGATTTACGAAGTAATATTTATTTTTTCAGTCGTTGACCACATTTTAAATATCATTTTGATGATCTCGATAATATTGCATGCATAAGCAAAGCAGTTAGCCGTTCTATTAGGATATTTTCAAAATCTTACAAGATTTATTTACGGACAATTTACGGACAATTTTATTCAAAACGGCACCTGGCGCCGAAGGCGCCTAAACCAGTATACATTGAAGATAGTGACATGGATTAATCATGGTGAAGGCAAAAAAAAATCGGAGATAATGTTCAAAAGTTTGTAAGTCCGCAAAAAGTCCAAAAGTTAAAAATCACGCGGAGCCGAGGACGAAGTGAGCAGCAGCGGTCGTCAACACTTGGGCGGTCTACTGCAGCAGGCGCAGGGCCGGCGGCAATAGTCGCGGTCGTCGGCTTGGGAGGGCAGGGAAGGTCTGCACAAACTGATGGTATCGGGTGAACAGGGATCCAAAGATGGAAATGTGATGTCTGTCGTGAGCAGGCAGGGGGTAAAAAGCGCTATAATGCAATTTGGTGCTTGCTTTTACATGTTTTATTCAAAATAGTTACTGCCTTTGTAGTTGTTACATTCCCTTTTACTGTTTTATTTTTTTTTTTTTAATTTTAAGACATCGATTTAAAGACAAACTTTGTTTTCCATAATTCGATTGACAGTAGTAGAACCTAAAAATGTTATCTCTTTATTATTGCTGCATCAGCATTTATCTATCTGTTGTTGGATATTTGATACATCTTACGATGTATTCAACAGCTTCTGTAGTTTAACATACAGCTTATTGCTTTTTTATAATATAAATTAACATAAATGTTTCCGTAGTACATGCGTATAAAATAATCTCTAGCTCACACATCACCGGATTAAAGAATGTGACATTATTAAAATTACGCAGCATAAATTAATTACGCATTATTAATTCATTTATGCAGCGTTCGTTGAATGTGTAGCTGACTTGTACCATTCGTTATTTGTATAAAACATGACTTTGTTTTTAAGGAGTTGCTGGCATTGATGCTGGTTAAGGCATTTTTTCGATAAAACTCTACAATTTAGTCTCATAAACTTAAATCAGCGCCATCTGATAGCCGGTCTTAAAGGGATACGTTTAAAGCAGCTTTGCTTCCTACCATAACTTTAGCTCCAGTTACAACAAATTTTTTATACTTTTGTAAAACTACTCAAATTTAGAAAAAAAACGTGATGTAAATATTTACGTTATCTTATAGTTATAGATTTTTAGAATGTTAGAAATTGGTTCAAGTTGTTTATCAATTAAATCTTGAAGAATTTGATTTTAAATAATTAATTACATTATTCTGAAACTTACAAACGGTATGGCGATATGTTTTAACCAAAAATCTTAAATCTATTAACATTTTAATTACCGTTATTAATGTGAATGTGATATTTATATTGTATAAACGAATATATATTAATATAAGTCTAGAGAACATAGGGAGTTGGGCCGAAAAAATGAATCTGCGCCGAGTCGAACTCATGGATTTAATGCTACATTTTTCGTTATCGCAGCTACAATATTTAATGACGTGGCTCAATATGTGAAGAATAAACTAAAATTATGCCTTTTTTGCTCATAAAATAGTTGTGTTACTTAACGAAACTTTCTAATTTTGAATGTTAGAAAGTGGAATATATATAATAATGATAAAAATATTAAATTTTTAATGAGGAATGAGCATTTAAAAAAAGTGGTTTTTGGAGCAAGTGTGGAAAAGTGGTCCGAGATACCAGTTAAAAGTAATAAAGAATTTGCATGGATTTGCATGGTATATCTCTGTGATTTGTCAATTTAAACTAATAACTTAAACTCATGATATAATGATTACCAGTATTAATTTTAAAGTGATTTTTATATAATATTTATGAATCTACGTAGGCAAAGGTACAAGATGCAGTTTGAATAAATTCTTGAGTGACAGAACTTTTGGGAGTTCAGTCGCAAATATAAGAAAGAATAAACTTGTGACGGCGTGAAGCGATGTGTCCGCATAAGACAATAGGAATATCATTATCGAATCCTTAGTTCACGGTCGCCTGTGACGGTGTGAAGCGAAGACGTCATGGGACATGTGGATAAAAAAAATAACCTAATGAATTGGGACAACTTTAAGAAAAGGACATTACTGATGTACCAATTTTTTTTTACTTCTAAAATATCAAGGTTAATGACATAACTTTAATGATAGATTATCATTTAAAAAAATAAAGATACAATCTTTTATCTATTGAAATTCTTTTAAGTATCATTAATTGGCAATAAAATTATATTAATAAATATTGTCATTATGTACAAATGTAAAATACATCAAAATTTTTGAAATTGTTACTTGTTCATATTCGGCTTAAAAACTGATAGTCCCCAAACTAAATTATTTTTTTTCTTGTTTAATTGACTAACTTCACTAATGTACCAAATTTTTCCCTACTGAGATCTCCAGGTATGGATTATTGAATGATTTACATGGCGGACCCCTCAGAGATTTTGCCATTTCAAAAAAAAACCTCACTGGGTTTTACACGTAGTACGTATAAAATAATTTTAAACACCAGTATGATTAGTAAACTGATTTTAATATAATATTTATTAATAGAAAAGTTAAGAATCTCTCTATCAAAACTTTGTTAAGCGGTTAAACATTTGGGTGTTTGATCGCACAAATTTATAGGAAAAAGTAGTCTTAAAATACCCTTGCTAATATTTACCATTATGGGTGCACTAAGAAGACTTTTATTAGCCAAATTGTTTTAGTAGGAAATTTGGCTAATTTTGTACAGCAGGTTCAGTAAGAAGTATTTTTCAGCATTTTGTTTGCTTTTGAATGAGTGTTACTTGCAATTTTTAATTTAAAAGTCACGCATTTTTCGAGAATTATGTTGTCAATAAAATAACAAATGTACTGTTGTATTAAAAGTTTCTTCATTGGCTAAACAACATTTGGTTATTTTGAGCTTATAAATTTTACTTTTTTTGAAATTTCAACAACCCTATACTCCAAGGATTTGGCAATCTTTTAATCTGATCGTACCAGACAAAAAAATCATTAAAAAAATTCTTTTATCTATTGAAATTCCGAATTGACACCGAATAAAAATCCAAAAGAGTTAATGGTCCATAATATTAAGTCAACCTGGCAAATGTTCAGAACTCTCACAATTCAGTAAGGATATTTGTTCTATTATTTAGTGTTTAATTATTTAAAGTTTATTTAAAGTCTATTATTAAACCAACAATTAAACAAATATTTTTTTCGTTACTTATGTTTACGATGAAATTACTTTCAAAAAGTCAAAAATTGGTCAATTTTTGAAGCTGCACATCAAATTAAAGATAGTAAACTTTCCTTACAAATGGTTGACTACGTAGTTCTGTAAATTATAACAAACTGATTTAGTAATATTTAAATGGCTCACAAAACAAATTTTTGTAATTTATTTCAAAAATAATTATTTTCCATACAAAACCTTTGAGAAATATTAGATTAATTGTTACTTTTTCACATTAAATATAAGGAACTAAGGTTATTTAAATGTTATATATATATTGTGTTTTTAGCCTGCTTTTCTTTTTATTGATTCGATAGAATTTTTTAAAAGGAAGAAATAGGCATTGACGTGCTGATGATGTCCATCTGTCCGTTTTTAAAAGAAGAACAAAGAAGTAGAGAAAAAGAGAAGAAACTAAGATTATTTCAAAGTTATATTTTGTGTTTTTATCCTACTTTTCTTTCCTTTGATTCGGAAGAATTGTTATTCTAGGGTAGTACGTACATTAAACTGATCACGGTAAAAATCTTGGAAATTTCGAATTAAAATACCTTTTAGCTGTAGTTTATAATGGGGCCGAACTCTTAAAAGTTAGGCCGCAAAGAAAAATATACAAAAGATACTATAAGAGTCAATTATTTACAATTTTGGGTGGCAAGGCACGTTTCTTGGCACAGTGGATAACTTCCGCAAGTTATGTTTGCGTGTTACACCTTCTGTAAATAGTTTGTACTCGTCAAATAATTCCCACTAATTATTAGTGCCGCGGTATATGAGACCGTTTTACATAAACTCTGTTGAGGTTCTGATGCCGTGTACGATGTCAATGTTGCGCCAGGTGCCAACTCAGGTGTCAGTGACCGTTGTTCAGTAATTCTAAGCCCGTTGCCAAAAATCACCAAGTACTCTAGTGCGATGTTATTTCTACCTAATCAAGTCGAAAGTACAAAGTCCCCCCCGTAAAAATAATTAAAAAACTAACAATTCAGAATAATAAATAGTTTTAAATTACCTGAGGTTATAGGCTAAAGAATCAAGGTGTTCTTTTATGGTTACAGCTGTTGTTTTATCAATTTTGACTTCATTAGTTTCCAGATATTCAAGTAGGACTGGAAATGCTTCGAAGGAACCTAGTTTACCACTTTTTGAGCCCATCGCTAAAGTTTCGTGATCATTGCTTCGATTTTGTCTTGAGCAAAAAACTTATGAACGTCCTTGCCCTGCAGAGTTTGGTTAAGAATATTGAGAGAGAGCCGAAAATATCCGTCTAATACGCCAGCCGTTTCAACCAGTTTTTATCAGTCGCACAGTCTAAGTAGGAACTTGCAAGAGTTTTCCATCATAATCTCTCTCTCTCTCTCTATGGAAAACAAGGAGTTCGTCGAGGAGTTCAAACAATCTTGTCAACAATTTACCTCTCGACAGCCACCGAACTTCTCGGTGAAGTAAAAGCTGTTTATGTTCACTTCCCATTTCATCCCACAAAATCAGCAAACAGTCTCGAGTTTTTTCTTGCCTTAATAAAGTTAACGATTTTACTGCATCATCAAGAGTTTCCTTTCGTTCTTGGTAATTTATATATAATTAACATGGTGGGGTAATTTATATATAATTACATGGCTTGTTTTGGTATATTGCAAATATGTCGCAATAGGTAGGATCATGTTCCGTATAAGGGGCCCCCGTAATCTGTTTGCCTATAGTCCATGCCATTCTTAATCGGGCCCTGCCCCCCGATGCTTGAATATCGGTCCTCGATAAATTGTTACCTAAACATATTCAACATCAAATATTAGGGGATATCATAGGGTACGAAGTCACAAAAATACTTGCTTTATTTATTTCATTCATTGTTGAATTTCTTGCGAGTTTTGAAATAATATATGGAAGGAGATAGAGAGTAAATAAAAAAATCTAACAAATAGTCAGATTTTCTCTGATAATTTCCTTGTTTTACGCATGATAAAACGCACATTGAATGCTTGGAAAATTGTTAGTTAATTTAAGATTATATATAAAAAACCTTAAAATTAAAATAGTGGCCCAAATATTTACGTTATCTTATAGTTATTTATGTTTAGAATAATTAGAAGTTTTGGTTCAAGATGTATGTACTATTTTAGGAGATATGTAGTTTTCAGATTTTATGCTAAAAAATTATAAAATAATATTGACTCTTCAAATATTATTTTTTATAAAAACAAATACATTCACTAAATCATAATTTATATCAGTTAAATGATGATAAAAAGGGGAAAGAGATACCTCTAATTATGTCGATGCATGAATATCGGTCCTCGATAAATTGTTACCTAAACATATTCAGCATCAAATATTAAGAATAACCCCAAATTTAAATTGTATTTTTTTCTTTATATTAGTTTTTTTGGATTGGTTTTACCGTAAGACCGTAAGACCTAACATTTTCTAATTCTGAGAATTTATGTTCAGATTTTGAAAGATTTCAATGGTATGGTCCCATTATTAAACAAAAAAAATCTTAAATCTATTAAAACTTTGAATTAACATTCAAAATGTTAATGTGGTATTTATATAATATTTATGAATTTTAATACTAAGTCTTTAGATAATATTGTACTTGGTACGCGAAATAACTCATGCGAAAAAAGAATGAATCTGTGCCGAGTTGAACTCCTGGATTTCACGTTACATTTTTTTCGTTATCGCAGCACATATATTCAATGGAGATGTTGGACATTTTTTGCTCTAATAATAGTTGTGTTGCTTGACGAAACTTTCAGAAGTGTAGAAGTGGAATTCAAATAATTATAATTTTTAATAAAAGCATTAAATGATTGATGAGGCATGAGTATTTAAAAAAAAATCTTTTTTGAGTAAGTGTGGAAAAGCGGGCCGTGACAACCAGGTTAAAATTAATGAAGAATTTGCATGGTATGACCTCTATGACTTGTCATTCTAAAGAAAAGATCTTAAAGCCAACAAAGTTTTGATTACCAGCACTAATTTTATAGTGATTTTTATATAATATTTATGAATCAAAGTAGGTTATAATGCCAACATATATGGTTTTGAAATCTCGAGAGACAGAACTCTTTGGAGTTAAGTCGCAAATATGAAAAAGAAATAGTGCGACGGCGCAATGCGACAATTTAACGCTTTCGCTACCCAGGAAGTTTTGTATCCGCGTAATATGTAGTAGGATATCATTATTGAATCCTCAGTTGTACTACCGCCTGTGACGGCGTGAAGCGATAGCTTCAGGCGTCATGGGACTTGTGGATAATAATAATTGAAGTACGAGTTTCTAAAAAAAAAGGTTTTTGGAGCATGTATAGAAAATAACCTGATGAATTGGGACAACTTCAAGAAAAGGAAATTTCTGATGTACCATTTTTTTTTACTTCTAAATTGTCAAAGTTAATGGCATGACCTTAACAATAGGTTATCATTAAAAAAATATATAAAAATCTTGAGCTAAATATCATGAAGAACGTTTAATTGGCAATAAAATGATATTAATAAATATTTACATTATGTACAAATGTAAAAACTATCAAAATTTGAGAAATCGTTACTTTTTCATATTAGTCTTAAAAACTGATATTCCCCAAAACTAAATTGTTTGTTTTTCTTGTTAATTTAACTAACTTCACTAATGTACCCTACGATTTTTCCCTACTGAGATCTCCAGGTATGGATTATTGAATGATTTACATGGCGGACCTCTCAGAGATTTTGCCATTCCAAATAAAAATACGCACTGCGTTTTACACGTAATACGTATAAAATAATTTTAAACACCAGTATGGTTATCAAACTGATTTTTATATAATAATTATAAATAAAAGTGCTATTGCGCAATCTGCCTAATGAAAGCTTTCTTAAGCGGTTAAACATTTGGGTGTTTGATCGCAAAAATGTATAGGAAAGAGTAGTATTAAAATACCACAATCAACTGGAACGTAGGAGTTGGTAAAGGCGTCATGCTGCAGCAAGGTTGCTAATATTTACCATTATGGATGCACTAAGAAGGCTTTTATTAGCCAAATTGTTTTGGTAAGAAATTTGGCTAATTTTATACAACACAATTTTTGGTTCAGTAAGAAGTATTTTTCAGCATTTATTGCTTTGAATGAGTGTTAC